>JAEQBH010005584.1:0-144464 GCA_016808115.1 Tetrastigma voinierianum | reverse complement strand
ATGACATGCCAACTCTGTAGTAGTTTAGTGTCCAAAGTAATTCCATCTTTTAATAAAATTACATTAGTAGTATTCTTTTCAAAATAATCATGTAATGGACATGTTTAAAAGCTATGGAGTTAGTAAATACACTTTTAAAAATTACCTTAAAATTGTAGTTGGTGAATGTAGTTTTCAAAATATGTGGAAGACGGTTAGTGATTATTTTCGAAAAAGAACACTTCTCGTAATTTTTTTATAAATGGATTACTTTGAAACTAAACTCCTAATTTTGAGTGCAATACCGAACCGTGTTACTGAATCCTCTCTCGTGAAGGAGAAATATCACTTTAAGCGCTATTATTATTGAACCCAATTTGTTTTTATTTATGTTTTTTTTCCTTTACATTTTCCCTAGTAAGTTTTGAAAGGCAAATATAATCTTAGGTGGCCTTTTTTTCTTTTTTTTTTTTTACTTAATGATAAATATAACTTTTGTTGTTAATAATGCTTATTAGGATTAAGTATTTAATTGTTTTTTTTTTAGAAAAAGTCAATCTTTTTATTTTTATCTAAATTTTGAGAAAATAAACTTTTAAATACATATGATTTTATTTAATTAGCTTGGATCATAAAGAATATGATTTTCATATTTGAAAATCTAGTTTTTGTTAATAAAATTAAAAGAATTAAATTCGCAAAAAGTCAAATAGTTTGGCCTTTTCTATTCAACAAATTATTTTTTCCAAAAATTCAATAATAAATCATGAAAAAAAAAAAAACACCTTAGAGTGGCCTCTTAAGTGATATAACACCCATTACCAAGTTCTTGGTAGGGAAAAAAAGGAAATTTCCAAGTAAATGGTCATAAAGGTTGCTGCGTATCAGAATTTTTGCCCCATTTCTTCCGGTCCATCTGGCTATTTATGAAATTTCATCTTGCTTTCTTCTTTGAATTAATGCTCAGGAGTGATCATGACTTGGCCCTTTCCTCTCTGATTAGAAGAAATATTTCATCCCTAAATACTGAAAATTCTGCCGCATCTGGACCTCCTCTTGCCCCACTATCTGAAATCATTGGTGATAGCCTATTTTCTCCTTTGGAGAAAGAATTGTTGGAAATAGTGAATGAAATTAATGACATTCACCAAATAATATAATTCTTTTCCTTCAGAATTCTAAGAATCTAAGTTTATTACCTCGTTCAGAATTCGAGTGAGGAGTCAGTTGTTATCTTTGTTGTGGTAGTCTATATATAGGACATCAGAATCTTCCAGGTGACCTTCACCAAAAGTTCGTAGACTGCCCTGATTTTTCCTTTTTTTCTGTCACTAATGCGTCAAACATATTTTCAGTTTGTTGGAGTGATTGTAAAGTATTTTGATATTTCTGGTTCAATCGATTTAGAAAAATGGCTTCTAGAGCTAGAAAAAAGAACATATCTCCCTGCCACTCTATTTCATGAAATTTCATTTTGTTTTGCATTGTAGAAATAATTTATCGATATTTCCATCATTGCTTAAAAACAAAGAGAAAAATTTTAAAACCAGAAAATTTTCATATTGTAGGATTGCTTTAAATGCTCCAACTGTGCTGCATATGTGCCATGATAAAGAGATAAATAACTTTAAAAGACATTAAGGATGGTGTATATTACTTTGAGTAAATGTCCTAGGACCTTTGAAGCTATTATTCTTTTCTTTAACACTATAACGTTTGATTTTTCACCCAATCATGAAATTTTAACTTTTTCTTATAAATGGCCTGCTTCAACATTTCTAGTTTGTTATTAGGGAGGCTTCGACTTCTTCCAATACTCTATCGGCTCATTTGCTGCAATATTGTCGAAACCAAACCCTGCCCCAAACATTCCTGTGAGATTAGCAAACTCTGTGGGGATTTCTCTAGTGAGATTGTTGCTTGAGAGATCGAGAATCTGGAGATTTTTTAGGTTGGAAATAGTTTTAGGGATTGAACCTTGAAGGGAGTTGTTCCTCGGGTTTAGAATCCCTAGATTGGAGATTTGGGGAAGGAAGTTTGGTAATTCACCGGAAACATTGACGACAAAGATTTCTAAGCTTAGTCAGGTTGGAAGGCAAGGCCGTAGAAAAGCTTATTTACCTCCCCAATGCAAGAATCTCAATGTGTCTGTAGGAAAGGTGGTCGACACTTCTCCAGAGAGAATTGGTTGGAAAAAGAAATCCATGAAAATTTTCCAGAAAGCCTATTGCGAGATAGATCCATGAGTAGAAGGTCAGAAATTTGGGAGATGGATCGAGGAATAGGTCCAGAAAAGTTGTTCCCGGCCAACATCAGCAAGCTTGAAACCTTTGCATTTCCAATGTTCTCTGGCAACTCCCCAGGAAAAATTATTCTGGGAGAGCAGGGATAGATCATCTCTGAAGGACCGAAAGAGAGAAGGTGGAAGAGAACCCGGGAGTTGTAATCAGATAGACTCATATAATAAACTTGAGTTTCAGCGAGTCACAGTGGAAATGGTCCATGGAGCTCATTCTTGCTTAAATCCAGAATAATAAGAGTAGACTTGGGTATTATCTTGGCATTGTTACTCCAAGATATATTGTTTACTCAAGTCATAAACACCTGGAAGTCTTTGAAATAGAACGGCGAGCTAGATTTCTCTAGTGAGCAGGTTTTCCTTCCAAGTCAAGTGAATCCAACTTGTTCAGTTTTTGCATCGAAGCAGGGATTCCACCAATCAACTTGTTATTCCTCATGCTCAGAGAGGACAAGCTGGATAAATTTCCAATGTGAGTGGGGATTTCCATGGAAAAAGAATTGTTGCTCAAATCTAAGGCCTTGTTTGGTTTAGGTGATAGCTAGTAGTCGGTACTGGTAGCTAATAGTGGATAGTTGATTATAAATTACTGTTTGATAATGTAACTGATAGCTGGTAGGTTATTGAAGGTAAATTTATCTATATATACATGATAGAGAGTTATAAAAGCAATGAACATGTATAACGGTGATAGTTGGTGTTGAGCTGATGGCTAATTATTGTTTTTTACGATGACTTTGGTGAGAATTAGGCGAAATCCTCAAAACCATGTAAATACACAAGTAAAGTCCCAAGTGGGATTCTCGAATTTGTTGTAGAAAAATAATGTAAGGCCACACCTTATATTGGTCAAAAGAATCTTTCATTTCTATCTATAACCCTAGACTTTGTTCACATGTTGTTCGATTTTGGTTCCCCTATATTTTCATAAGACCAAAACAATTGGCAAAAACTCTAATCACATATCCAACAAATTGTTTTTTAAACCAATCATAGATCTATTATTATTTTTTTATTATAATGTTACCAATTAATAATCAAGCAATTAAGCACAATTTATTAAATATATAATTTATGATAAATAAAATTAATTATAATACTTAAGTTTGTCATCTTCTTTTTTAATTTCTATGTCAATATAGTTATAAATCATATCATAAAAAATTCATTTTGAAATCGAGTTTATTTTGAGTTGTGATTTTATCATATTAAATAACTAAAAATAAAATTAAAAAAATAATATCAATTTAAAAATAAATTTTTAAATGTGTATAGTATACAAATAAATTAAAACAATTTTTATTTAAAATAATTAGAGTAACATAAATAGTTTATGAAAATAAAATTTTGGTTGAGAATTTAAATTTTTTTTTTAAAAATATATTTTAAAAAACATAATTTGTATGTCTATTGCTTTAAAAAAATTTAATACTTAGATAATCGTTTTTGACATAAATTTAAAAAATAAAAATAGTTACAAAAATCTAATCTAAAAACATCTTTTTTTATTAGTAAGAGTAGAAAATATAAAATAATTTGTCTATGATCAAACAATACTTTTCTATTTTTATTTTCAAGAATAAAAATATTATTAAAAATAATTACCAAATTGGTAATACTAATTTTAAAAAAAAATTGTGAAACTAATTTTTCTCATGCTTCTTTTTCCATATAACCAATTTCTTAAAAGATTTAGGTAAATAAGGAAATAAGGATATAAATGGAAAATATAATATTTTTTAGGAGCGTTTTAGAAAAGCCTACGATTTGTAGCTTTCGAGATCACATAAACTTTTATCTCTAATCAATTAGTTATCAGTGGTTGATTATGTGTGTTTACCAAGCATCCTACAAGACCTTATTGGAGGTGAATAAGCTATCAGCTCCTTATAGTTCCCCCAATCAGCTCAATCAAGTAGGTCCTAATTCTTCCAACTCCCTCACATATGAAATGGAAGTGAGAATGACATTCGAGAATTTGTTACTCCTAAGTGACAGTTGAAGCAACTTTGTGAGGTTTCCAATCTCTTTAGGGAGTTCTCCTCTAGCTAATACGATTGGAACTCAAATTCAACATCCTCAATTCTTGAAGGGAGCCTACTTGAGGACTTAGGCCACCCTGGAGCTTATTAGAACCCATATCAAGATACTGAAGATGTCTCTCAAGCTAAAGAGTTGAAGAGAATAGATCCCTTGAAGGGATTCCTACTAAGGTCAAGGTGAACCAAGTTGCTGGAATTTGACCATCTATGAAGTTCTCGGAGATGTCACGTGATAAGATTGAGAGACTTGGGCCATGTTTGGAAAAATTGGAAATGGGCGGAGAAGTGCCAAAAAGGTAAGAAAGATGGAGAGCAATCACAACACTTGAAGTTGAAGTCGAATTTGAATTTGAAGAAGAACTGCAAGGGACCATATCCATAAACAACAACTAGAAGAACTGAAGTTCCATGAATCCAAGGCGTGAAGTAAAGAATGAAGAATCAATGGCAAGGATGGAGGACTAATTAAAAGGACTTGGTTTTGGTATTCAGGACAAGACCAAGACCAAGATAGAGGTATATGACAGCAAGAGAGAGTTAGAGATGGATTCAAGCAGCTAGCAGGTTTTTGTTGGCCCATTTTTGGGTTTGTTAATTGTTTTCTTGACGTGAATGGATGAATTTAAAAACTGGGTGCTGCAACTTGTCATAGCCTAGCATAACATCAAAACAATATTTCCAAGCAAAAGTGACATTGGGTTGGCATGTTCGAATAGAGGTTTGACTGAGTGAAGGCGCTGCTACTGCTTATGCTTTATGTCAAGTCTTTGTTTCCCATACCAGGCCAGGAAGGCTTCGACTATGAACAGTATGTGTTGTACCAGCGAAAACTTTGATGTAGATGATAATAATTCAAGAACAAAAAGACAAAGAATAACTCACACAAAGATGCACGAAGGTTTAACATGGTTCAGCCAACCATGCCTATATCCACGGATGAAAAAATCTTTCTACTATAGGATATAAAATATTACAGAGGTAAAAGCAATATCTGATTGGGTTGAGAGCATCGGCATTGTTGCTCCCGTTTGTTTGTATCGTATCTAGCCCAGAGTGAAATCTTTGCTCCTTTGGCATCCACCATTCTTCCATACTTGTCTCTACATCTGCTGCATAACTCTGAAGCTCATCTACTCGTAACTTTTTCCCAGCCAAAGAATATTTATAGTTATATTCTTAACTACTTTTCTTATTCTACAAGAAAACATAATATTACAATAATATAACAACCTAAGAATTATCCTATAAAATATTATTTACAAATAGGAATTAATACTAATTAGGAAGTTGAGAATAGGTACCAACAATCTCGCGCGGATCGGAATTCCGTGTGACTTCACATGAATTGAAATTCTTTTTAATAACCGTCTTGTGTCTTTGAAATATTTGTTCTTAGATCTTGATTTGAGAAACTCTAACAATCCTCCCCCTTGAACAGATACAAGTGAACCTCCTCTAAACGATCCTTCCATCCATCCGCTCTGCATACAAGGATTTATCTTGGCTTCTATTGCATTCTAGAATACACCTTACATAAAGTACCACCTATCTCGAGAACTTGTTCTTATCTATGACAACTCCTCGTCATCATGGAGGCAGCAGCAAGTGCGAAGATGCATGAGCACACCGCCTATTCGATGGCGCAATATGGATCTGCGCGCGACAGTGGGGCTCATACCTATGTTCGACATCCGGATTCACCCACATGGCGAGTACGAACCTTGGCTGCAATACGGTGTTGTGCCACCGGAAGCTTTGATGTAGATAATAATAATTCAAGAACAAAAAGATCAAGGATAACTCACACAAAGATATAAAAAATTTTAACATGGTTCGGCCAACCATGCCTACATCCACGAATGAGAGAGAATCTTTCCACTATATGATATAAAATGCATGGTAGAAGCAGCGTACAATTGGGTTACGAAGCATCTTATAACACTCCATTTCTTGTATCCGCTTACTGACTATGAAATCCCTCGCTCACTTGGTATCCTTGTTCCCATCGCGTCTACGTACACCATATAGTAGCATGCACAAGCTCACCTCTCTCTCTTGCTTTTCTCCCCTCATGGCCCGAAATATTTATGGCTAATATTCACAGCTACTTTCGCATTAAAAACCTAATATTACAATAATATAACAACCTAAGAATTATCTTATAAAATATTAACACAAATAGGAATTAATACTAATTAGGAATTTGAGGCATATTCCAATAGTATGGGCGCTCGATCCTTTATATTTGCGGTAGCTTTTATCAATGGCGAGCCGCACCTCACTTAATTAACTGCTTGTAAATCTTTTGAATGCTTTTGTGAGTTTATTGTCAAAGTAAATCATGTTTTAAAAAATTACATGTGTGCTTCTTTGAAAATAATCATCAAACTAGTCTTCTACATTTTTTGAAAACTACGTTTGGTGAATGCGATTATCAAAACATGTGAACGACTATTTTGATGATTATTTTGAGAGAAAGACTACTCATGTGATTTTTTTTAAATGAATTGCTTCCACACTAGCGTCCTTGTTTCTATTATGACATGTCAACTCTGGAGTTTAGTATCAAAGTAATTCATTTTTTAAGAATAAATTACATTAGTAGTATTAACTGAAAATAATCAGCGGCGTATTTAGTCTTTCACATTTTTTGGCGTAATTAGTAAATGTGTTTTTAAAAAGTACGCAGCCGCTTGACGGTTAATTGAATATGGTGTTGAAGCTATGTGTGGAAGGCAGGAGTTTGGTGATTGTTTTGAAAATAACGCTACTCCTATAATTTTTTTTTTTTTTTTTTTTTTTTTGTAAAAATGGATTACTTAGAGCTAGCTCACAACTCTTAGTGAAACACCAAACCACGTTACTCAATCCTCTCTCATGAAGAAGAAATGTCACTTTAAGGGATATTGTTACTGACACAATTTTTTTTGTTTATGTTTTTTTCCTTTGCATTTTCCCTTGTAAGTTTTCAAAGGCAGCTACAAGGTTAGGTGGTGTTTCTTTTTTTACTTAATGCTAAATTGCTCTTTTTTTTTGTTAATAGTGCTTATAAAAATTAAGTATTTAATTGTTTTTAATAAAAGGTCAAATCCTTTTATTTTTAACAAATTTTGAAGAAAATAAAAATTTTTAAAATACATATGCTTTTTTAGTGGCTTGGATCATAAAAAAATGATTTTCATATTTGAAAATCTATTTTTTTGTTAATAGAAAAAACATTACAAAATTTAAAAAAATCCAAAAGCCAAATAGTTTGGCCACTATTCAACAAATATTTTTAAAAATTTAAGTAATAAATCATGAAAAAGTTAGAAATAAATAAATAAAAACATGTTGAATGCAGAAGCAAATTGCTTTTAGAAAAAAAACACCTTAGACTTACCTAATAAGTGATATAACAATATCACCATTACCAAGTTCTTGGAAGGAAAGAAAAAAAAAAATGAAATTTCCAAGTAAATGGTCATAAAAGTTGTTGCCTATCAGAATTATCTGCTTCCTGGTCTCATTCTAAATGGAGTGATAGGATTGGAATTTTGGCCCTATTTATGAAAATTCATCCTGTTCTTTTTATTATTATTAGAAAGAGAGTATGATTAAGACTTGTACATGAAGGGCGGCCGTAAATCACCCCTCTCTCATTTTCCTAACTCTTTCCCAGTATTTTCTCATCTATAGTCAGCTGATTAGTCAGCCACTTTCCATTGCACACACTATGTGAAATCATTGGTGATAGCCTATTTTCTCTTTTGGAGAAGGAAATGTTGTAAATAGTGAACGAAATTAATGACATTCACTGAATAATATAATTATTCCTTCAAAACTCTAAGATTCCAAGTTTATTACCTCATTCAGAATTCGAGGACTGAGGAGTCAGTGGTTATCTCTGTTATGGTAATACATGTATAAGAGCATCCAATCTTCAAGGTGACTACACAAAAGTTCGTATACTGTTTAATTTTCTTCCTCTTTTTTCCTGAGTCGATAATAGCGTCAAACATATCTTTAGTTCGTCAGAGTGACTAAAGTGTTTTATATTTCTGGTTTAATTGAATGAGGAAAAATGGTTTCTAGAGCAAACAAAAAATGGACCATATCTTTAGCTCTATTTTATGAAATTTAATTTTGTGCATTGAAGAAATAATTTATGGATATTTCCATCTCTGCATAAAGACATACAAAATTTTTGAAACCAGGGGATACCGACGCTATGCTGCTTTGTAGGGTTCCTGTAAATGCTCCAACTGTGCTGCATTTTTTCCATGATAAAGAGATAAATAACTTTAAAAACATTAAAGATTACTCTTGAAGTTCATTAGTGCGTGAAAAACACTTAGCTAAGTCGCGTCGCGAGATTACAATAGAGATTTCATTCTTTACCATCTTTGAAAATCCACAACTTTCACCTTGATAGAAAAGCTTGTGAAGAAGACTGAACTGTTTTGGTGTCAGTTTATGATTAGCGGGTAGGGTGATGGCGGCGGTTATTTGAAGGCGATGATGGTCCGAAAGGAAATAACCCATGGAAATGATCACTATTGTTAATAAGAAGGTAGCCCCCCAGGTGCTCCGATCCCACGGCTTCCGACGGAAGATTCAGGCTCCTTCTTGTTACATGCATGCCCTTGTGGGCCTTTGGAGCCAATGGTGAATCTTCGTGACATGGCGCGCCAATTTGGGGCTTAGCGCAACCAGTATTGTTGGCATAGATGTTTGCATACGTCGTGGTGTTCGTTTGGCTTGGCCGACCAGTTGTTTGCCAGTGATTCTTCGTCAGGTGGTAGGTTGTTGAAGCTTTTGTGAAGGCGGTAGGAATGGAATGAGAGAGTTTGTTGTGGGATAAGTCGAGCCCTCCCAAATTTTGTAAATCGCAAGGCTTTGCGGTATTTCGCAGAGTTTGTTATAGGAGAGGGTTCAGGCATCTTAAGAGCCTTAAGAGCTCCTAGTGAAGGCACAGGGTTTCTTTCTGGATGGTTAAGTTTATTAGACAAGTCTAACAAGAAGTACACATTCTAGGTTGTTACTTGGGAGACCTTGCTTTGACTTCTTCCAATTCACTATTAGCTCATTTACTACAAAATTGTTGAAACCAAACATTGATGATATAAAACTATTAACCAAATTAAGTGATGACAGATATGGTGCCCCAAACATTCCTGTGAGATTAGCAAACTCTCTAGGGATTTCTCCAATGAGATTGTTGCTTGAGATATCGAGAATCTGGAGATTTTTGAGGTTGGAAATAGTTTTAGGGATTGAACCTTGAAGGGAGTTGTTCCTCAAGTTTAGAAACCGTAGATGGGAGATTTGGAGAAGGATGTTGGGTAATTCACCTGAAATATTGTTGTCCTGGAGTTCAAGACGTTGAATATTTATCAGCTTGGTCAGGTTGGAAGGCAAGGCCCCCGAAAACTTATTACCACCCAATGCAAGAATTTCAATGTTTGTAGGAAAGGTGGTTGGAACCTCTCCCGAGAATTGGTTGGACGAGAAATCGGCGTACAACATAATCCCTTTACGGTCAAAAACTGGGAAAAAATTTCCGGAAAGTCTATTGCGAGACAGATCTAAGAGTAGAAGGTTGGAAATTTGGGAGATTGATTGAGGAATAGGTCCAGAAAAGTTGTTCCGGTCCAACATCATAATGATGAGAAACTTTGGATCTCCAATGTTCTCCGGCAACTCCCCAGAAAAATTGTTACTGGATAAAGCAAGGACGGATAATTGCGAAGATCGGAAGAGAGCAGGTGGAAGAGAACCTAAGAGTTTGTTATGAGACAGAATCAAAACAAAAAAATTATATTCAGCGAGCCATTGTGGAAATGGTCCATGGAGCTGATTCTTGCTTAGATCGAGAACAATGAGATTCGTTTGGGTAGAAATCCATTCTGGAATTTCTCCTTGTAGACCACAAGATCTGAGAGATAATATTGACAACTTACACTTGGGTACTATCTTCATATTGTTCTTCCAAGTAAGATTGTTTCTTCCAAGTTGTAAAAGCTGCAAGTCTTTAGTCGAGCAACCAGATAGATTTCTCCAGTGAGCAGGTTTTGCCCTTCCAAGTCAAGTGAATCCAACTTGTTCAATTTTTGCATCGAAGAAGGGATTCCACCAGTCAACTTGTTCTTCCCTAGACTCAGAGAGGACAAGATGGATAAATTTCCAATGTGAGTGGGGATTTCCATAGACAAAGCATTGTCGCTCAAATCTAATTCCTCCAACTCCCTCAAATACAAAATCGAAGAGGGAATGCCATTCGAGAATTTGTTACTCTGAGTGACAGTTGCTGTAACTTTGTAGGGGTTTCCAATCTCTTCAGGAGTTCTCCCGCTGAGACGGTGTAACTCAACCGTAACATCCTCAAGTCTTGAAGAGCCTACTTTGGGACTTGGGGCCACCATGGAGTTTATTAGAACCCAAATCAAGATACTGAAGATGTCTCAACTGAAAGAGTTGAGGAGGAATGGATCCATTAAAGTTATTTGAACTAAGATCAAGGTGAACCAAGTTGCTGAGGTTACCAAACCCGAGTGCTGGAATTTGATCATTTATGGAGTTCTTGGAGATGTCAAGCACCCTCAAACTTCTGATGAAAAAGAGCGGTGCCAGCAAATTAGAAGGCATGAACTGTGCCAAAAGGTTAGAGAGACGAAGAGCAATCACAACACTTGAAGTTGAATTTGAATTTGAAGGAGGACTACAAGTGACGTTATCATGGAGACAACAACTAGAAAGGCACTGGAGTTCCATGAATCCAAAGGTTTGCAATGAAAGATGAATGGCAAGGATGGAGGGACGAAATGAAGGGCTTGCTTTTGGTATTCAGGACAAGACCAAGATCGATATGGCAGCAAGAAGAAGATGATGAAGAGGATGAAGATGGATTTGAGCAGAAGGCTTGGATTGGCCATGACCATGACTATTGTTGTGTTTGCAATTGCTTCCTTGGAAGTGAATGGATGGATGAATATAAAGCCAATATTTCAAGTGAAATAAAGGATACGGATAAGGGGAAGAAGTAACACGTTGTTGGATTGGATACGGAAAACCTTATCCAACCTAAAATGAATATAAGCCAATGTTTCACTTAATGCTTTTGTGGTCTTGCTCTTCCCCAGTTAAGTCCTTACCCCTCTTGCACCATTGTTGGAAACAAAGAATTATCATTGAACAGTGTTTTGGTGGCTAAATGGCCACCCAAATTCCATCATCTACAGTTTGAAAGGTTCATTTTGTTGGATAGTTAAGCGTAAACACAATAAAGAAGTATCTTTTGATATTTCAATTTGACTTAGACCAAGTCTTTCAGCAAAGTCATTTGAATTGATTTTTAAATATTTAAATATGACGATTTTATTCAATTTTGAATTAAATTCATTCAAATTTTATTTCCTTTAAATAGCTTCTAATAAGTCATTCTCTGTGAAATGATTTTGACAAATTTATTTGGTTAGTATTTTAATAATTTTATTTTACGCTTACTGCTCGCGTTTTTGGAAAGATAAGTTGAGGTGATCGCTATAAATAGGTGCCCCCTCCTCCCACTTGTTTTTCAAGCGCCTCTTTGAGATCTTTCATTCTCATTTCTATATAACTTTGTATTGAATTTCAAATCTTCCCAGCGCTCTCAACTTTGAAGTCAGCTTCCAATGGTACCTCACTCTCTGCCAGTCTTTGTGGCTTTCTACGAACCCACCGAGTGTTTTCATCTGTAGCGTTCTTTGGAGGAATGTCGTTATTCGAGGTTATGCGTATCTTGTCGTGGGGTCACGCTAAAATGAGATCCCGGTTGTTGAATCACGGAGGTGGGCGTCGGGTTTGCACCTCTTGCTTGTGCGAGTTAAGCGGATGAGGAGTGAATCTACTTTAAGGGTGATCTTCATTGCATACCCGATCGTCACGTCAGATAGTATAAGTGTGCTACTTGATTGTTGCTGTTTACACGAGTTTTTTTTTGGGTTGACGTGGAGTGGTAGCTTTTGTTGAGTACGATGTCCCCAGAAAAGGCTTTGTCAGCCAAGAAGATAAGAAGATTAAGGCAAGTGAGGTTTAGCGAGATCTTTGTGATGAAAAATATTTGTGTTTTTGGTAAGAAAAAAAAAAAAATAAAAAGAAGACACTTCAATGTATAGAGATGGAGTAAAGTTAATTTTGTATCTGAATTATCTAATACCTACGGTGAATCTACAAGGAAAAAAAAATGATTTTCTTGATGTGAAATTTTGACCCCATCTAAGCTTCCTATGAAATTTCATCACTTCTCAATCTCAAATGAAGCCACACATCATGCAAACATTCATAAATACTATTAAACAATAAGATTAAATGAAATACTCTATATATATGCGAAAATAATACATTAATCAATAGCAATTAGGAGGAAATCTATACATTCGTGTCTATGGCTACATCTAAACCTAAGAAACAAACTGGACATTCTGAGAGAAGAAATACAACCATTAAGGAAAACACAAAGGGAAGAAAAGATAAACAAGTCTGAGTGAAAGCCCCATCTGCTCCTCCTTCATTTCCTTCTTCTTCGAGCCTTTCTTCCCCAAAGATTTGTGTGCTCTAGGGTGTTTCCACCCTAAGAGTTCTCTTTTGGAACAAAGAGACCCCCCTCAAAATGCCCAAATTTTGTTCTTTTAATAGCCCCACAGCAAGAAGAGGAAGGAGATGGGCTTCAGCAAATGTTAGGCCTCAACATCCGCACTACAACGTGGTTAATCTACACCGCAACGTCAAAATTTCACACCCCAATGTCAAGACATAAAGGCATGGTAAGTTCCAGGCATGGCCTAGCGTGAAAACTCTCGCCTCAGCGTAAGTGGAGTCACGCTACAGCGTGAGCACTATTTCCAGCTTGCAATGTTTTTCCTCTTCTGCTTCCCGATACCGTAACTTTCTCGTTCGGACTCCAAATTCAACAATCTTGGTGTCTACGGAAAGCTCTTGAAAATTATATTATGGATGATATGACAAGAGATAACACTTTAGAGTTGATGGTAAATACTGAATCCATTAAGTGTGCCAACTGGTCAGCTTTTGAACACTATTATCTTCTTCCTTCAACTTCTAAAAGCCACAACTTGATCATTTGAAGCCCAAGTTAAGTGAATAAAGCCTTTTCAGAAAGCTTGAGAAGTCTATTATCCACCCATATAAATATTGGAGCCATGAGAGGGTCATTATACAGTTGAAAAGATCGAAATACAGTAGCTACTATTGAATATTGAATTTTGCTGATTTTTACTTCTTTTTGCTCATTTCAGCTTAATTGTTGGCTTAATCACAAAATCGAGAAAATAGAGCATTATGAGACTTATTTATCTCATAAAAATACTAAAAAATAAGTAAAATATAGAAATAAAATGAGTAGTTAAGATACTCATCAAACAAGTTGTTGGGTTGGATAAGGTAACCTTGCCTTATCCAACTATAACTATAAGCCAATGTTTCACTTAATGCTTTTCACTCATAGATATTTTGTGGTCTTGTGCTTCCGCAATTAAGTCCTTATCATTGAACAGTGTTTTGGTGGCTAGTTCCTCCTGGCCACCCAAATTAACATCATCTACAGTATAAAAGATCCATTTTGTTAGATAGTTAAGTGTAAACACGAGAAAGAAAAATATCTTACTTATGATATTTTAATTTGATTTAAATTAAAATCTTTCAACCAAAGTGCTTTTGATTTGATTTTTTAAAATATATTAAATCACATTGGTTTATTCAATTTGACCGTCAATCCCTAATTCAAATTTTATTTCCTTTTAAATAGCTCCTTATTAAGTTATTCTCTACGCGTGAAATGCTTTGACAAATTCATTTAGTTAATTATTTTAATAATTTTATTTTACCTTTTCTCTCACATTTTTTGGAAAGATCAGTTGGAGGTCATTTCTAAATAAATGCCCCCTCCTCTTGTTTTTGTGGCCTAACGAGATGCCACCGACTCTCAGCTCTCTCTCTCAGCTTTTCTTTCCCGATCTTGAGCCATTTCAAATACCGGCTTTGAAGTCTTCACGGCCCAGCTCTCTCTACCAGTCTTTCGCCCATTTCCACAATTTTGAGTGTTCATCCCAAGAGACGCGTTCGGCGAAGAATATCGTTAATTCGGGATTGTCTTATATCTTCTGTGGGGAGTCTGGCACAAAATTGAGATCTGGTATTGAATTGCGAGTGGAAGCATTGATTCCTGTGCATCGAGGGTGCAAAAGCTAGGAGGAAGGCGAGATCTACTTTAAGGATAGTCTTGTGCGCGCGCAGCGTCCGTCGAATAAGGTATCTTGCCAGGTGATTCGTTTGTTTTGGTTTGTTTTACGAAATTTTGTCGAGTCCCTGTCCTCTTTTAAAGACGCTTTTATTAGTGATAATGGGTAAGAGCGTAGGTGGTAACTTGTTAGTGTATCCCAGGAAAAGGCTTTCTTAAATGATGATAAGCAAGACTTGAGTGAAGTTGTTAACCTTTGTGACCTGGGGAGTTTCATGGTATACTTAACACATCTCTCACTACTGTCATAGTTTCTGTTCACCCAAGACATTTATCTGCCGAGATATCATAATGCAATCCGCACAAGTGAACCCTCTCTTCTACTTCATGTTCATGATGGTACAGGCATCTATAAACATGCTATATTTAGTTCCAGTAATATGGAAAAGAAAGAAAAAACAATGTTGTGTTCTTGGTAGGAAAAAAAAAAGGAAGAATTTTCAATGTGCAGGGTCATTAAAGAAGTTAATTTTATCCAAGGAATTATCTGCTTCCTGCAGTGAATCTACTGGGAAAAAAAAAAGACTTTCTTGCTGTGAAAATTTGACCCTCCCACTCCCATGTAAGCTTCCTATGAAATTTCATCTTGTTTCTTCTTTGCATTAATGCATGGGAGTGGGGTCATGACTTGGTATTTCACCCTCTGATTGGAAACTCTGTAAGATAAGGACTGGAACATGTTAGCTGTGGCCATAAACCACTCATATTTTTTCTGCTCCATTAGGTCCACAGTAATGGATAATAGGGCTTTCAAAGAATGGCTTTTTCCATTTACTGTAGCAGTGCTTATAGATGATTGAAAATCAAGCCTGGATATTCTGAAACGTACTGTGTATCCAAAATAAAACATTTTCTCACAGTAGGGATGCAGAATGATACTAAAATTACTAGTACCATGTGTAGAAGCTTTGAGTCTGATAAAGAGGGGCTTTTAAAATTATCTGTTTTTCCGAAATTAAATAAATATATTTTACTAATTCTTTATTAGAGATGACTCAATTCTACTTAGTTTTAAAGATTGAACGCACAAATGTACAAATGCCTCTTGGAACCTTGAGGCGTAAGGCTGTAAGTGTACCATATCTTACATATATATTTCTCATATATACTCAAATTAACAATCATTTATCTTCAATATCATATAAAATTTTAATCTAATCAATAAGTGGGAGGTTTTTCCTATTTTTTTTCACAATTTGTTGGCTATTTTAGTTGTTTTTTTTTTTTTTTTTGTTTCTTCTCCTATTCTATATGGATAACACACTGATTGTGAGGCTTAGGGGTTTTTTCAAGTTGAAACTGCCAAACTGGGCAAAAATGGGGGGCTGAAAGGTTGAAACTCGAAAAAAACGGTCCACAGGAATTAATATGGCGTCGTTTTAAGCGCTACACGAAGCGGCATTGATTTGAAGCCCCAAGTATGCTTTTGTTTTTTAACTTAGAGAACTATAAAAATGCGTCGTTTTTAATGGGTTTACATAAATAAATGTCTGGCTAGCCAACCCAGCGTTTAATGGGCAACGTATGACTTTTCCATTTTGTAACGGTGGCTATGGATGATTGAAAATCAAGCCTGGGTATTCTGAAATGTGTGTCGAAATAAAGAACTACCATGATAGGGATCTGAAAATGTAGAGGTATGTGAATTCGGATGGAGGAGGGTGGGCGAGTAAGCGAGAATCGGGCGAAGCAACTGACCATTTCGACCTTCAAATCCAGGTGGGCAGGAACGAGAAATATGGCATATAAAGAAGGAAAGTAGGTGGTAGGGCTGGGCTTTAATTTGGCTCGATTTTGCGATCGATTAAGAGCGGCTGCTTACTGTTCGATTGAATTTAATTTGGCGGCTCATGGTGTAAATTGCCACCTCTAGCATAATGGTACTAAAATTACCGGTACCATGTGTAGAAGCTTGGAGTATATTAAAGAGGAGCTTTTAAAATTATCCTGTTTTCAAAAATTAAATAAATTATTTTTTACTAATTCTTATTAGAGATGATTCATTTTAAAAGGCCCAAGGCGTACCAAGGCCCAAGGAATAAAGTTATAATTATTGCGCATACTTTTTTATGTAAGAGTACCATATCTTACATATATATTTCTCTCACATATACTCAGATTTAACAATCATTTATCGTCAATATCGGTATAAAATTTAATCTAATCCAATAGTGGGCGTTATTTTCCTATTTTTCTTACAATTCGTTGGCTATTTTAGTGGGGTTTTTTTTCTTTACTTCTCCTCCTCTTCTATATGGATAACGCAGTGGTTTTCGTGTAGGGTTTTTCAAGTTAGAGCACATCAAAGTTATGGCAAAAAATGGGGGGGTTGAAAGGTTAGAAACTTGAAAACATATTCTAGGGCCAAAAGACATCATTTAAGCCTTTCTAGGACCAAAGCAGCATTGATTTGAAGCTAATGTCTTTTGTTTTAAACTTATAGAATTCCTCAAAAATATAAGTGATTTGATGGGGGTTTCTTTACAAAAATGTATAAAACACAAAACAACATTGTTTTGATATGTGATGGAAAAAATTGGTAAATGTGCAAAAAACCCCTTCGTGTTTTACCAAATATCCCATTTACAAGTTCAACCTTAGAAACTTTTTAAGGTCGAAGAGCTACATCGTTTATTAGAAAAAGTGGCTCATGAGTCGTTCCTTAGCGATGCGTTAAGAGGCCAAATAATGGGATTAAAATGGTAATTAATTGTTGAGCATCGCGTATTATTTTATGGGACATTCTCTCTCGTCTCTCTTCCACTCCTCTTCCTCTCCTCATTTGAACCCTCCTCAGTTGGACCAGGCCCCCCTTACCCGTGACACCCTACCCACACCCTCCTCCATAACCGGCCCGAACCCATGAAGCCTTTTTTTAATTTCTTTTTTAAATCTTATGATTTTTATTAAAATTTTATTTTAGTTTTTATAATCTACTAAATAAAAATTCAAAATATATTTTAAAAATATAAATAAATTATTTGTTATTTTAAATTTACTAAATAGAAATCAAAATTTATGGGTTTCACATGGAGTTTTGATGGGAGTTTCTTTAAAAAAAAAACAAACAAACAAACAAACAAATTTCCCCTTTTGATCTCTATGATTGAAAAAAAAAATAGGGCTTCTCTATAACCCCAACGTAGAAGAAGATGATCTCTATGATTGAAAAAAAATTAGGGATTCTATACAGCGTTTTGTTGGAGTTTCTTTATAAAAAAAAAATGTAAGACTTAGATGTCATGTTGAATTTAAGAAGCCTAAATAGACTTTTCATTTTGATCTCTGTGTGAAAAAAAAAATTAGGGCTTCTCTACACCGCGCCGAAGAAAGATGATATGGTCTATGATTGAATAAAATTAGGAGCTTCTTGTAGTTTGGAATATATATATATATATATATATATATATACCTCTCTACATATATATATATATATATATATATATATATATATATATATATGACTCAATATAATAGTCATTTTTATATGTGACAAAAAGCAACGAAGCGAAGAAGATGATCTTTGTGACAAAGAAGCAACAGAAGCCGAAGAAGATGATCTTTGTGATTGAAAAAAAAAAGGGCTTCTTTGCAACCCCAATGCTAGAGAAGAAGACCAATAAACAACCAAAATTTGCTGAAAATTGCAAAAGGCGCACCTCGGGAGTGCTGCTGAATTATTTTGTAAAATCAAGGGTATTTATTGATCAATTATCAAAGGACCCAATAAATACATTACAAAATAATAAGCTTTTATTGAGCAAAAGAAGCGTCATCGATTTTATGTGTGTAGAAAACATTCACGGTGCAGATCGAAATTGTTGGTTGTCATTAGTCTTTCAAATCTGCAAGGAATGAAATCAAAGAAAAGCTATGGTTGAATATAGTTCTTTCTTTCTCCTCAAAGTGTGTTCTACCAAACCCTTGTAAAATTTTAAGGCTCGTTCACTAATATATATAGAGCACAAGGGAACAATTGGGCTTTGGTCTAATGGTCTTACCAAAGCAAGGAAGAAGATAGAACTATGGGCACATGTGATTAATATTAAATCATCTTATAAATTGCCTAATTAACATGCAATATTACAATTAGGGGTTGTAATATGATTATGTAGTCCATAATTAATAAATTAATCTAACATTCTCCACTTGGGCGGCTTATAATCATAACTCAAATATTTTCCTAAATAATTTACATAGTCATAACCAATCATATACAATTAACGCACCAGGGTGCATAAATTGTACATAATCGAGCGCTATAATCAAAGTGTAACTCAAATGCTTGACAAAGAGACTTACATGAGTGCAACTATTTATACTATACCACAATTAATACATTGAGAGGATGCATAAATCATAAATCATACATAATCAAGCAATACTGATCTAGAAGTATTTCAATGACAAGAGTATTGACTCAATGGAAAGAGAAAACATCATTCTATCATTCATCTAATCAAAATGACACAAAATCATAAGATAATTACAAACGTCAAAATGTGCATGTAATAACGAAAAAACATGAGAACTTTGCACAAAATCATTGAAAGGCAAAACTCCACTTCAAGACGAAGATTTTGTGGGCTCTAACAATCTCATGCGGGTGATGTGTTCTTGAAACACACAAATAGGTAAGCCTTTAGTTAGTGGGTTTGCCAACATGCTAGTAGTAGGAGTGTGCTCAACTGAAATAAGGGATTCTGCAACTTTCTCTTTCACAAAAAAGAACTTCACATCAATGTGCTTGGAGCGAGAAGAGCTCCTAGTGTTCCTAGACAAAGATATAGCTGCAAAATTATCACAGAACAATTTCAGTGATCTAGAAATGGAGTGAACAACCTCTAAAGCTAAAATGAAGCTCCACAACCATATTGCATGACAAGTAGCCTCATAACCGCGTCCTCACATGCTAGGCCTCCGCATAGTAGAAGAAGTTGTAAGTGTCTGTTTGACACTTTTCCACGAAACAACTCCTTCAGCCATCACAAAGATATAACCATAAGTGGACTGTTTATCATCCACGCAGCTTGCAAAATTGGAATCAC
Organism: Tetrastigma voinierianum; assembly: GCA_016808115.1. Classification (NCBI taxonomy): domain Eukaryota; kingdom Viridiplantae; phylum Streptophyta; class Magnoliopsida; order Vitales; family Vitaceae; genus Tetrastigma; species Tetrastigma voinierianum. Next base: position 124,820 of record JAEQBH010005584.1, on the reverse strand, counting down.
TAAAACCAACCACTTTAAGAGTGCCGGTACGCCGATATGTCAACATGAGATCCTTGGTATCCGGAAGATACCTGAACTTTCTTGATAAGCTTTCCAATGGCACGGCCAAAATCACTCAAGTACCTACCCGACACGCCAATAACAAAGCAAATATCAGTGTGCATGCTTGAGCATACATCATTTGCCCTGGCGAAGGAGAATAGGGACTATGGCGCTTGACTCAGCGCCCGGGGTGTGGCGAGGGTGTCATTTTTTTTTTATAAACTTATAACCTTTAAGCTTGTTCATTCATATAATGTTAAACATTTAACTTGTACTATATCTGTAGTAGCGGATTACAAAATATATACAAGCTCCATATATGGAAGTGTTCAACATTTACAATATTTACATTGTTTACAAAAACAAAACATATACAAAAATAGACCAAAAAGTCTTTAGTGGGCTTTTTAGTAGTGTGTGGGCCTTGGTTGATGATGTGGAGTGTTCTGACTTCTCGTTTTTGCTTCTTCTGTACCTACACGGATGAAACACTCGTGCTAAGCTTATAGCTTAGTGAGAATTAATACATATGGACGACCTCTAATAAGGAATTAAATCACACTTCTAACTACACATGCATACACATCTAACATATCATATCATTTAAACATGCTTATACATATTTCATATTTACTTATCATACCATGTTTCATTTCTTATCATTTTACACTTTGCTTCATGTTCTTGTCACAATATGCTTGTCATCGCATAGCAGTGCTATGCTTCTCTTATCATATCATTTCATATGTTATATTCAAGTCATTTGTTTATGTTTCATCTTTACATGGCAGAAGTGGATAAAGGAAACTATAAGGGCGAGAAGGCGCTATACTCAGCATGCAACAGTGGTGCCAGGGCCCGAAGGCGCTGTTATCATTATGCGAGACAATGTGAAATATAAAGAACTGAAAGCGTATTATCATTATGAAGACAATGACCATCTATAAGAGCCCGAAGGCGCTATAATGACCCAAGCCGGGGCCCGATTGATCGGTATCTTCTGGACTTGTTTTTCCCTAGCGGGCGTGCCATCTATCCCTCTACCAGGTTCTAAGCAGAGAATCCATGTGTATTTTATGTTCAATACATATCTCATATTCCCGAATAATTATTGTCATCCGGTAATCATATGCGATATTTACAATCATTTATTAGTATCTTTGCATTTTTCATATCTCATTATATGCATGAATAACTATGGTTACCATGTATGCTTATAGAGCTGTTACTATCATTCAATTTCGTATTACCATAACCGGATGGATTCTATACTCAAAGGTCTTTCCATAGAGTCCAAGAACATCCGAAACGGAGTTCGAACGAAGAAATTATGACCATTCGAAGTTGAAGGCTTCCTATGAACAGTGTCTACAAGCATAACCATCAGGGCCTACATTTTTTTCCTTATTTCTGGACCTAATATGAGCTCCAATATTATCAATCTATATATGGATGGATTCTATACTCAAAGGGCTTTCCATAAAGTCTAAGAACATTGAAACGAGGAGTTGGGGACGAAGAAATTATGACCATCAGAAGTTGGAGAAATTTTGAAATGACATCTCTAAAACCCGATATTTCCTTATCTGAAATATTCCTCAATTGAGGATTACAATCAACTAACCCCAAATCAAAGGAAACACAACCAAATAGTGAATTAACCAAACAAAGCGTAAAAGCTAGGGTTTGATTCTGGCGGTTTGTATTTAAGCTGACAAATTCATTGTTTGGATAGATTTCATTCTAGTATCAAGTTGGATATTGGTTGAATTCATACAAGACTCCTACATCCATGTATTAGTAACAAGGAATAGGTGTTGCAAGAGAATTAAGTATTCCATGGAATTCAGGAACGCATGTAGAAAGTCGTTGTAACTCCCGTCTTTTATGTAAGGGTGTACGACCACTTGCGAGAAGTCCCGGACTATGGCGGCCGCACCGTCTGGCGGCCCGCACGCGCAAAGGGTGTATTTCAATTTTAAAGTGACATTCTCAGCTTTGGCTAGTTATGGTTATCTTAGGACAAGATCAAAACTAAAAAAATAATAATAATTAAGCGGGAGCCGTATTGTAATAAGTTACGCGGAGAAACAATAGGAAAGAATAAAAAGTTAAACAGTGATTAGAACCTCAGTTAAGCAAATCCTTAATCTTCCACTTAGCCTACTAAAGACTAATTTCTCCAAAAATCACAAAACAGAGAAAATCAGAATCTGTTTCTCTCCCTTTCCACTTTGCTTTCCCACTATGACCCAACGAGACACCTGATTCAATATAAACATCGAAAGGGATCAAATTCCATACTTTTCCATACGTTTGATCTTCTTCTCTTCTTTCTTCTCTTCTCCTCTTCTTCTTCTTGTTCCTATCCGTTTTTTGCTCTCCCAAAAATTTCCCAAATGAGAGACCTAAATGGGTTTTATCCCAATTTGAGTTAATTTCCTTTTATTTTCACTTTGGTCCTCCATCTTCTTTCTATTTGCTCATCAAGTTATGCATATTTCACTTTAACCTATAACCTTCTTATTTTATGACTTTTGTGTCCCGTCTTAACAAATTACAAATTTACCCTTGTATCTTGTACAAATTCCGGGTTTCGAATTTTTTTCACTTAGTCAAATAATAATTGCGAAAAATTTAAAATGCACTTATAATATACCCTAATTATGTTTAAAAGCTATTTCTGGTGTATTTCGAGGGTGCTATGGGGGCGCTCATCTTATCTCTCTCGATAATTCAGGACCTTGAAGTGGCCTTTAGAAAATCGTCACCAGCACCCCGGTGGTGCCTTACGAGGAAAAACATAATTTGCATATTGAACCTTTTTCGAGGAATGCGTTCAATATCTGTCAGTAAGAACAATCTGTAATGCGCGGCCCCAGGTACATGTCGTGAAGTGTTTGTATGCCCAAGACATAAGATGCTTCCCTAAGATCCTTCATATAAAAAATGGCCAAACAATATCTGCTTTGTCTCAACCAATAGGCCAATATCATTGGCTGGGAGCAAAATATCATCAACATATAAAACCAAGAATATGTATTTGCTCCCATTTACCTTCATATATATGCATTGATCAACGATGTTCTCCTTAAAACCATTGGCGGTGACAATTTCATCAAACTTGAGATGCCATTGTCCGGAAGCCTGCTATAAACTATAATTGGATTTTTTGAGCTTCTAGGTTTACTTCCTCAATTGGTTCATTATCAGGAATGGCTATTGGATACTGGTAAACAACAGGGCTAGAGATCGGAGTGGAAGCAATAGGCACAGGAATAAAAACTGGATATTCCTTGAACACAATTTCTCTCCAGCACGCCCAGTGTACCAATATCATCCTCAAAATATATAGCTCAATCTGACTCAATCACTCTAGTGGTGTGCGACGGGCAATAAAACTTGGAACCTCTTGATCCCACAATAACCAACAAAGGCACACCTTGTGGTTTGGATCAAGTTTCTTGGATTGCGGGTTGTACAGTCTCACTTCCACCTTCACGACTGAACATGGAAGTGACAAAAAGACTAGGCTTCTTTTTGTTGACAATAAGCTCATATGGAGTCTTAGGAACAGACTTACTAGGCACACGTGTCAAAAACTAAGAAATCAAGATCCGGAAAAATCTCATCCTTAATTAATCTCTCCATTCTTCTGGAAATATGACTCATTGCTTATGCCAAAGAATAGAAAACTTTTCTTTCAATCTCAAACGCTTGGTCCTACTAACAATATTAACAATAGGAGAAAAAGAAAGCAAACTATACAACTCTAATTAGTAAAGATTCCCATAAAGTGTTCCATTGCCAATCAATAAAGAGTCTCGATATAAATTAACATTTCCAGTTCCAAAAGAAAACTATATGCGATCCTGTCGAAATGAGTACGGATATTCAATTTCTTCTAATAAAGGGTATGAACTCCACATTTTACAAAAAAATAAAGTTTTTTCTGTATTAAGATGCAATCTAACAATTCGGAAAAATCATCTGGACTCTTTATCATAGTCTCCCATGTACATACTGCTCCAATTAGTTGGACTTCTTACGCTTATCCTTTGCTTGTATAGAATTTCAAGGCGTGAATTTGTAACACACCACTTATCTAACCACCAAGTATTAGATAGCACATCAATGATATTAAATTCAAGCAAAGCATTCACCTAATGATTATCAAATAATTTGATGAAAGTATCTTAGAAATACTCATTTTATCCCTATGTTTTTTGGCAGTACTGAATGACATTTTGGAATAAAGTTTCATAATGCTATATTTTCAATTTTTGTGGTTAGGCCAACTATTGAGTACGAAAATGAGCAAAGAGGTCAAAAATCCAGCAGGTTCATCATTCGCGTGCTTTATTGTATTGTTTTTTGATCTTTTCGGATCTGAGCCAGGCCTTCCCCATGGCTCAATGTATTTATGTGGATAGATAGTAGACTTCCAAGCTTTCCAAAGAGTTCTTATTCACTTAATTTGGACTTCGATTGATCAAGTTATGCCTTTTGGAAGTTGAAGGAATGAGGAAGAGTGCTAAAAATCTTACCAGTTAGCACACTTTGTGGATTCAGTTTTTACCATCAACTCTAAAGTGTTCTTTCTGGCCATATCCATATTCTACACTTTCTAAGCTTTCAACGAGGATCCAATATTGCTCAATTTATAGTTTGACAAGAAAGTTATGGCATGGGAAGCAAAATTGGCCGGCTTTGGGGGCGAAGATGAATGAGAAGAGTGCTAAAAATACCGTCGAGTTGGCACACTTTGTGAGATTCCAGTATTACCATCAACACTAAAAGTGAACCTTTATGGCCATATCCATATTCTCTACGCTCTCCCTAAGTTTTCAAACGAGACCCAAGATTGCTTTCGATTTAGAGTTTTGATGAGAAGAGATTTATGGGATCGAGGAAACAAAGGAGGAAAAACCATGGCATGCATCTTTGTGAATAATGATCCTTATTTGCCGGCGTGAGATTTTCATGTTGTAGTGTGGATGTCTCGGGGCCAAAGTTGCTAAATCCCATCTCTTCTACTCTCTCGGGGTTTGGCCATATAAAAGGGAAGTGGGGCAATTTGGTAGGGAGTCGGGGCTGCTCATGAGCAAAATGAGAATATCAGTTGGATGGAAACACCCAAAGGAAAATCTCTCTTGGGGAATCGATTTTTGAAGAATAATAATAAGAAGGAGATTTGAAGAGAAGAACTACACTCTTCTCCTCTTTTCTTGCTTTTCTTCATTTTCTATTCCCCTCCATGAGCTAATCTCATTTTCTAGGGTTTTTGATGTAGTTTGACAATGAACTATGGTGTTGTGCTTTAATCTGTAAATCTTTGAACCTTGAATCTCATTATATTAAATGTTATATTCTAGTCTTCATGCCTGTTGATGATTGATTTCTATTAACATGATTTGTGACCTAATTTGAGACTTAGAAATGATAATTAGGTTAGACCATGAATAGAATGTCATGTTTCACCATAGAATAGAGATATTTGTGGGTTGCATGTGGCTTATTGGGTTTTCAATGCCCAATAAAAATCATAGTTGATGGTTTGGGGTAGAGATACGGTGGGGTGCCTAAGGATAGATTTTTGACCAGCAGGGAAAGGTATGTTGCTTTAGTGAAATTATCAGGTAATATATGAGTTTGAGCGAGTGCAGAACAGCCCAGGCCTCACAGTGAATTTGTTGAGATGAAATCGACACCCTAGGCACTCTGTAATTACATTTCTCTTTTCATGTTAGAGATTTTAGTTTAAAGATTTATTTAGTTTGGTTTTTGTTTTCGTTTTTAACTTCCCTTTGTGTCGATCAAAAGTTAGGATATTCTAATTTCGGTGCCGGTAACCTAATCCCCATTGGAGCGATACTCATCCTTTGCCGCCCACGATCACGGCCTGTGTTGCGCGCGCATATAGGCACATACATTTTATATAGCATTTTATGAGCCTATCGATAGTTCCGTTTTAAAATTACTTGTAATTGAGTAAAGATTGAGTTTCGTGATAACAAGGCGAGGAAGGCTGGCATTTGGAGAATAAACAAGAGGAGCAATGTCAAAAACACATGTAAAACAAAGACATGCAAATTGTCATTCTTGGCTACAAATGACCCCACAAAGTAATCGTAGCTAGAGTCTATAAAATACAAAAAGACTCATATACAGGTAAGAGCAATTCACCAACGGTCACAACCAAATGCGTCAATTTTCCACCGATAGGGTAGTAAAATTATGCGGTTCATGACACTTAATGAAATCTCTTCACCAAACTAAGCATCCTACCAAACAATAAAGTTATCGATAAGACAACTTCACCATCTATATGGATCTTAGCAAAATTGATGCTCGAGACGGAAGAGTAACAATTGCGACATCGATTTCAAGAATATCCGGCGACGTCTTTCATGCTACGAACAAGTTCGCTAAGCGTTGATATTTATAATTTTACCTTAAGTTCATGGCGGTATAATCTCATTCACAATATGATGCTATAAATAATTACAAATAGCACAAACATAAATTGCTAAATGAATATGTGAAAAAACAGTGAAAACATTGTAAATTTTGAGTTAAATTTTGATTTTTGTTTCATAACCAAATTTAATGTTTAATGAGGTAAACATTTTCGAAAGATTTGATTTTCGCAAAATGTTTCGAAACTTGAAATGCAACACACTAATATTGATTTACTATTTCATTTATTCAAAATGAATGTCCTTTAACTTTCTGTTAATGGAAAATAAGTGGATCAAAGAAAACAAGTGGTCCTAGCCAAATCATCAAAAGTCAACCCATTGAGATGGAAGACTTATCTGGCACGGGTTAATGTTTTCTATAACAAATGGAATCAAATATGAGTGAAGTGCAGCTCTTTTTATACTTTTCAAAATTTGGCGGAAGTGCGATAGAGTTGTTTGGGCCTTCAAATTGTACGATTCCCCAAAACGGATGTGTTTATGGGATAACATACATCTCAATTATCGAGATTATATTATTAGAACTGTTCACGCATAATTCAATGATAATAGAATCTCGATAATTGAGATTCTATTAATAAACATCTTGGTTATCAAGATCTTATTATTAGAATAGTTAATTGTATTTTTTCTTTTATTATTATTATTATTATTCAATCCAACATTCATCGGTTCCAAACAAAGGTCCAACAGCATTCTAATGCCGCCCTATCAGTGAAACAAAAATTTGCAAACTCGTAGACACAAAATATAGAAGACCCAAATTCTATCTTCTCTCCCGACCCCCTCCGTCAGATTGGGCGATATCTTCACGCCTTCATCAATTCAAATCAAAAAGCTTCCAATCCAGCACAACACGAAACACACCAACTGCTGTGAAAAATCAAGGGTATTTATTGATCCCAAAAACAATTGATCAATGATTAAACGATCTAATAAATACATTACAAAATAATAATTTTATTGAACAAAGAAGCATATCAATTTATGTGTGTAGAAAACATACATGGCATGGATCCGGAATTGTTGGCTGTCATTAGTCTCCCAAATCTACAAGGGATGAAATCAAAGAAAGGTTAGGGTTGAAGATAGTTATTTTCTTCTCCCCAAAGTGTGTTCTACCAAACCCTTGTAAAATTTTTTAGGGTTCTATGTACTTATATATATAGAGGCGCGAGGAAACGATTGGAGACTTTGATTCCGATAGACATCAAAGCAAGGGAGAAGATAGAATCATAGGTCCATAGCCAGTTAATTTTAAATCATCCTATAAATGGCCCATAATTAACATGCACTATTTCAAATTCTTAATTTGTAATATGATTATGTAGTCATAATTAATAAATTAATCTAACAAGTGCCTCACGCCTCCTAGTTGTCTTGCAAAAGGGGCATCACCTCGACTCAAGCGAGACATCGAGAGCTTGCATCAGATCTCGGCATGAGGTATCTTTCTGCAAGTATGATTTCTAATGTAAGAATACTAGCCTAGAGGTTTGGGTTCAAACCCATAAGAGGGCTTCGTATAGGTAATAATAGATGAAATAAATTGGCTAAGAAGACCTAGCTCAAGTAGTTATAGAGTCAGGCGGGCATATGGATAGGAGAGGTCTAGGATTTGAGTTCTAGTGAGGACAAATTTGTGAAAGAAAAAAATATAATGATGTAATGCAATGTAAATAAATGTAAAAAAAAAATATCAATAAATAAGAGCCTACCTCAACTGAATAAAGCTTTTATCCTAAATTCTAGGGTTATTTAGATCTATACCTACTACTTCCCATCTCAAACAAAATTGCATATCTCTAACTCTTCTCAGCCTCCTCTATTTGGTTCTTAAGGAAAAAAGATAAATGAATAGCCTGACATATTGCATTTTACCCCTATGAAATACTATAAACAAATAGGCATTAAAGACCAGCATACCCGATAAACCATCAATTCAAAAGATTCTCATGTTAAAAATTAGTGCGGAAAAGCATAAAGCGAGAGAGAAATTAGAGCTTATGCCATTATTGTTTATATGATCGAAACTAAGGAAATAAAAGGAAACATGAATTTTTTTGCAATAAATGACAAATTTGTGTTTATCTTACTTGCATAATTAATTGCCTTCGTTCTCATGTTGAGTTTGGTTCTTGTTAATCAAATTCGACTGCTTATTTCTTCACCATTTCTTTTTTTTTAGTACGGTGAAGCAGGGAATGCGGCACGAAGGCAGAAGACAATAGAGGTTGTGTATGTATCATCATTTGAACTTGCTCAACTAGCTTCAGATTCCAACTGTGGCTATGACCATGAAAAGATGAAGATGCAAAATCAAGCTTTGGATTCCAACTTCATTCTATTCATCCAATGGGTTCTGCAAATAGCTCCATGTCCATCAGATTCTATCATGGGTATTATTTTTTATTATTTCCAGCTCTTCAGCTCCTCCAATCAGATTTCTCATTGGGATTGAATTTAGGTAGAGAGTTAAGTTTCCTTAGTAGAATGTGAAAAGCTATTCTTCTTTTATTTGCGCTACAAGTTTGATTTTTCACCTGATCATGAAAATTTCACCTGAGCTCATGAAAATGGCTGCCTTCCATCTTTGTTTTGTACATATTAACCTTCCATGACCCTCTCTTGAAGTTCATTAACATGAAAAACACATAGCTCCCATTCATCGCAAACAATTGTAATTTCATTCTTCACCATTCTAGCAAATCCATAACTTTCACCTTGATAGAAAAAGCTTGTGAAGAAGATGCTTCGTCTAATTCGTATGTTGAATTTATTCCCAAGCATAGGAACTAAGATTACGTCAAAGCATTATACTGTGAAGTCCACTGGTCATTTCCACAATTAGTTTCCTAGATGATCCTTAAGGAGTATTCTCCAAAGAGTGTGTGGTTAAAAATAAAAACTGGGTTGTGGTTGGGCGATTGGTGGCCCGACTAGATTATTATTTTTAAAACATAAATGTGGGTGATAGGGTTCTTAGGTTCCATACTACCGATCAAGTAATTCCCACCTCTTATTCACAATCTCATCTAGGAACCATTGATGAATGGTTTTCGACGGAAGATTTTACATTAAAAGCTCTTTTAGAATGAAAACGTGTCGGCGATGATAAGCGCTAGTTGAATGATTAGCTCAAACTCTGCCAGTTTGCATTTGCGTCGAAGCCTGGCGTGTCTGCCAGGGACCTCGTTCATACGTTGTCAGAAGATGCCCAGAACTAAGGTTTTTATAAGATTTTCTACAAATTCGCAGCATCGTACTATCCGTTGAGGTATAAAGAGGTGAGGTTATTACCTTGATCGAAGTGAGTTTCCACCATTGGGACTATCATGGAGTTTAGAGCATCATTGAAACTAGAAGCAAATCATATTTGATGAAACCACTCATAAAGAGAAACTTGAAGATCACACTTCAATTGCAAGGGTGGGTCCAAAAAGAACAAAATCTTTGTAAGAAAACCCGAGTTAACTGAACTAGCGAGAAAGATTACACGTAATAGAAATCCATAATACGAAGAAAAGTTAAGAGTATTTTACTACTACTCTATGAACCCTAGCAAAACACAAAGAAAAACACTCTCTTTCTATGAAACCACAGAAACCCTGGAATCCAGAAAGCTGCCCTCTCCACCTTTCCGTTTGAGGCTTGCCTTTTCTGTGATCCCTCGGGTGGTGGTGAGCAAAGCGTACCCTTGCACCCGAGTGGTCTGCTCCAAATCCGCAAAAATTACATGTTGGTACCGGTACGAGTAAGTGTGGTACCGGTACCACTTTACTATTGTTGATTTTACGCTTGAAGTGCGTGCGGTTGCGTGCCGGTACCAAATGTTCTTGGTGAATTTACGCTGGGGTACGGTACCGATTTGCGATGCCGACACCACTACCTCTGCAATTGTTCCCCAACACCATAGCACTTCCCAAGACTTCTCAACAACGGCTGCCATCATCCACAATGATCTACATTCGTTCTCTGGACACAAACTCCTATAACAATTATGCAGGCGGGAAAAAACTTTTCAAGTCCAAAACACGAGCGATCGAAAGTGCTATTCTTATACAAAATAAGAGCAAAAGATAACCAGGCTTAAGGTACTAAAATCCGATATAAGTATTTGCCCTTTTGTGTATTCAACACCCCAGGCTATCTTACTGAGTCCACTGGCTTAAAGTTTGAGACTCCAGACCAACACCTCTTTGCGGTGATGGGTTTGGCAAAATGTGCTTTAGGTGGGTTGTCTTTGCAGGATTTCCCCAAAGGAAAAAATTGAGCATATTGCTTCAACTTGTAGGTATGCAACCGTCTAACTCAATTAAAATCACGGTCTCGAGCAATGAACATGGCTATGAGGCGTACAAAACCAAGATATTCATATAAGGGACTATGGAATTGAGAAAGAAGAGAGTACCGATGAAATCACCAAGGCGAAATGAACGATATTATAAAAGGCAAACAATTTAACATCACAAAGCAACTAATATGCATAAAAGTCAAGAGGAACAACCAACACAACTAAAATCAAAAAGGTCTTTCAGGCTTGTAACGACCATAGGCTACACAAATAGGGCTTATATGAACAAAATGGGTGTTGGCATGACGTGGCTGAGGTCTCTACCCAATTGCCAACACCACCCTATTCTAACCCACCATGCTGCTACTCTACACCCTCCCCATCATCTGTCGAAGAGAATGCATCCTCATCAACACAGTCGTCAAGCTCATCATAATCCCGCTTCCAAGTCGAGGAGGGGGAGCATCTTCAACGCAAGTTCTCTAGCCTTGGTGAGATGTGACTCTCGGGCTGGAGATCCGCGGTCCAAGGCGTTTACCTTTCCCAATATACACTTAAACTGACCATAGATCCTGGCTCATCTTTTAGGGATGTTGCTCATCGACCCTTAATTTGAGGGAAAAAGGGATTTGGATATAGCCGTAGGAGAACGTGAAGGTTGAGGTCTTGTGGATGCAGCTCGTACTTAGCCTAAATTTGGTTTGTAGTAGGCTGACTTCTAGGAAGAATTACTCTTTTCTCTAATACTCCTAAAATCACATGAAACTTCCATAAGATTTGTAACTAGAGTTGGGAATGGGATATGCCTGTTTTTCAGTTGGGGATTGCAGAAAATCCCTCATAACACACCATATAACCAAGGCATAATCAATGAGCTTTCTAGTCATCACCTCATATAGAAACTAAATTTCTTCTTTGCTTGGCAATTGCTCTTTTCCCTTCGGTCCGATCATATTGTGAATAATTTTGTTCATCAACGCATATTCAGGCTTGAGCTTCCCTGGAACGAACTCCTTGCACATAAAACCTCTCATGGCAACCGGATGGGTGCACATGGCATCAACAAACAACTTGGCATCGAACTCAGTAATGGCCTGGGGGTAAAGGTCGGTCATGAAGCGACGGGGCTGGGGTGTCACGTAGTGAGCTACCCGAATCAAAGTGATCTTTACTTTGTTTTCCCATAGAGTGGTCTCTGCAAGGTAATCTACATGCTGATTTTCTTACCGAATTAGAGGCCAAAATTCCCAAACCGAATTAGGTAGATACCCTTGCACTTGGCACGAGACAAATTGAAAATTTTGCTCCTAAATAATAGCCCAGATAGGATGGGTAAACAAGAATGTGTCCGCTCACCTACACAGTGAAAACCAGCACACATTGATTAGGCCCGCACCCGATTACGAATCGAGCTTCGGCAAACATGGCTTCAATCTCTCGTCAGCCGCTCTTTGATGCCTCCTTTATACTCGGATAATGAATCTCTTAACCTTTTCACTTTCCTTTTCTTTATAGTTACACGAGGTGTATCATTTCAGGTTTCTTCACAGCCCGCTCCATAGAAGAGCTAGGAGCCTTGCCCTTTCCAATGTTTTTAGATCTTGCCATAGATATGGCAAGAACAGCAAATATAGAAAATACGGCCCAAACACACAAAATAATATCCCAGCAGCCCATCTCCATAAGTATTGGGCTAGCCGGATTCGATTCGGTCGAAGCTTCCTCCCGTACCATCATTGTAGATGCCTAATCCACCAAGAACATAATACTACCGAGCCGCAGGAAAATCCATGTGGACACAATGAAATATCGCAACCAAAGATGCTCTCAAAGAAATGAGGGTGAACTTTACCGTACGTGGCCAGCGATGAGAAAAGTCGAATTGAGCGATGAAAATCATGGCGAGGCACGTTTGATCTCGGGTTTGCTCGTGTGAGAGAGAAAAGTAGGTTAGGGTTCTCTCTTTTATAGAATGGAGAGGTGGAAGATGAAAAGGGTCAAAATGGGGAAGAGCCTGGTGGCCCACTTGCCGCCCGGCCGGTACGATTTTTATTAAGTGTGAAATGCAGGTACGAATAATACTTACCACTTTTTAGCGAGTATTACTTGTTTTCCGGTATCCCTTTTTTTTTTTTTTTTTTTTGTAAATTTGGAACAGCAGTGCTGATATATAGATATACCCTTTTCGAATGCCCTCCATCTCAGATTCCACTGAATGCTCATTTCTCTCCCTACTCGTACTCTGCCCAACCTAATTTGTGTTCACGGAACTAACAATTGTACTTCACTCTCTTGACACCTTCACGCTTACCATGGAGTCCACTGTACTTCTCATGATCATGGTTCCTAGGGTTCGAACTGAATTGGCAATTCAAGGCTCAAGATGGGTGGAAGGGGTAATTCAAAATAATTTCGAAAAGTAACATAGAAATGATGGCCTAAAATCATCTTCCAGTTATGCATGGGTGTTCCTCTGAGAATATGATGCATACAGTTAACAAGGAATGCTAAAACGAAATCTGTTTGAAGCGATAGCGAGGCAAAACAAGAGTTTGGAAAGCGAAAGTCACATGAGGCATGGCAGGGAATTAGAGCAGTCGAGGTGATAAGGTCCTAATATGAACACAAAAGTGTGCATGCTTGTTATTGTGTGAGTGCATTGACCTTCGGAGTGCGTAGATGAAGTCATGCGGCTACATATCCGCGAGGTCAAGTACTATGCCCCGAAAAGAGCGCCGTCGAAAAAACTTTCCGCGCTAACATGCGCATAGTTGGTTCCAACAGTGTATGCCACCCCCACCTCACAGTAAGCATTGTCCCTCAATGCACCACGAGTACCCACGTGAGAGAAATGGAGGCTTAAGATAAATAATGAATATGATTTAGTTTGACTTTTTTTATTTGAAAATAAATGAGACGAAATAATAGGAAGAAATGCAAGAGAAAAGAACAAAAACTTATATACAATAAGGTAGGATAGAAATTACTGAAGGAGCATCTGGTAAAGCGGATCTACCGGGTTCCTCCTCTTTCTCTCTTGGTCATTAACGAGTGGCTTTAGGCGTGGCCATTGACACACAAGGATTTCCCATTTTAGGCACTCAATCCTCCCTTTGCACCATATGGGTAAACTACCTGTGACAGCGAGAGCGGGCCGGTCCACCTAGAACAAGTTTTCACGGAAACGTATTGGCAGGAGGTGTATGGTAATACCTTTTTGGTGAGATGCGAAAGATATTTCAGAGCAATGGTCTTGTCATGGAGACAACGAGCCTCTCTTTGTAGATTCGGGCGCTCTCATAAGATTCCCGCCTCAATTCATCAAGCTCGTTCATCTACGTGACCTTTCATTTTACTGCCTTAGCGAAGAATCAAAATTAGAGTTTTAATAGCCCGATATGCTATGCTCCATTTCTGCGGCAGATGACAAACTGTACCCATAAAAAAGCCTATAGGGAGACATACCAAGAATGGTCTTAAGCGTGCGGTGGCTTCGAAGAGCATTAGTAGAGTCAGGCGACCAATCGCGCGAGATTTGGGGCAACCGTTTTTCAAATATGTTTGATCATCACTATTAGCAGCTAATTCGGCACGATCATTGGTTTGTGGGTGATATGGCATTGAAACTTTGGTAGTGTGTTTCCGTACTTTTTCAACAAGGTTCTCTCAAAAGATCGATTGCAAAAATGGAGCCCCCATCACTAATGATTGCACGAGGCACTCGAGCGAGAGAAAAAATGTGTTTCTTTTATAATTTCAAGAAACAACACTTGTGGCCATTAGTTCACCGTTGGAATGGCCTCCACCCACTTCGACACATAGTCAACGGCCAACAAAATGTAAAGGTACTCACAAGGGAGTAAAGGCGCAAAGTCTATACTTGACAATTAGAAAATTTCAATGATTAAAATAGGGTAAGAGGCATCCATGTTCCCTTCTTGTGACCCCTCTAAATTGGTGGCATTGAGGAAACAGTTTTTGAGAAATTCAAAACAATCTTAAAAAAGTGTTAAAATTAAAAACCCGACACTTGCCGGGTGTCGCGAGTTTTCCTCGTAGAGAAATGCCCTCCACAAGCTTCCGAATGGCAAAAAGTGAGCACCCCAATTTGATCGTCATTGGGTACACACCTTCTCATCAATTGGTCTGGACAGTATTTAAACAGATATGGGTCATCAAAGTAATATTTCTTGTCTTAGCGAGGTACCTTTTGTTGAGAGGTCCATTGAGTGGAATTTGTGGAGTCACGGATAATTCACTATAATCCGCCTTGCCTTCAGGCGATCACTAAAGGGCAAGCTACTCATCGAGGAAACTATCGCCTATGGGCGGGCGGGTGAGAAGTGGGTTGGGAGCCAACGAGATAAGAGCTGTTCGACTACACACTCTGGAGCTCTCCCTTTTATCTTTAATAGTCGAGTTAAGTTCTTGGCACGGTAGAATCCACCTAGTCCCAAGCGGAAGCAGTATCTGCCCCGATAGCAAAATGCTTTGTTGCATGATCGTGAAAATGATTACGAGAGACCCTCTGATGTATGACTACAGAACTTTTCTAGGGCAAAGATGACGGCTAAAAACTCTTTTTAAGTAGTTGTGTTTTGCTTAGAGCGACATCCTGAAGTTTTCTTGGCATATTAGATGCAAAGCATTTTTTATCTTCCTTTTCCTAAAAAAGCCGACCCTATAGCATGGCTCACTGCGTCACATGATCTCAAAAGGGAGGTTCCAATTAGGAGATCGCATGATAGGAGGAGACACTAACATAGTTTTGAGTTTATCAAAGGCGGCCTCGCAAGCCTGTGACCATGCGAAAGGGACGTCCTTGGCAAGCAAATTGCATAAGGGACGGGCTATGGCATTGAAATCTTTTATGAATCTCCTATAGAATCCACGTGTCTGAGACCGTCTTATATCTTTAACACATAGGGGTAGGTAAGTTGGATTAACTCGACTTTGTAGCCTTATCCACCTCAATTTCCTTTTTAGAAACTAAGTGACCCTGAACAAATCCACTTGTGTCTGTTAGTGACACTTTCCCAATTTAACACGGTTCTTCTCTTAAAACATGCTCGATACCCTACATTAAGATTCTCTAGACATCACTCATATGAATCTCCAAAAACTGAAAAGTCATCCATGAAAATTTCCCAATGATTTCTGTCATGCTCAACTTTGAAAATCCCCATCATGCACCGTTGGAAGGTTCTGGTGCATTACATAATCAAGGGCATTTTCCTAAAGGCAAATGTGCCAGAGGGACGGTGAATGTGGTTTTCTCTTTATCTTCCACAAAAGATATCTCAATTTGATTCTGCAGTGCCCATCAGAGAGGAAAACAATAGGGCCCAAGTACCTGCCCGGCTCTCTCGACATTTGATCCATAAAGGTAAAGGGAAGTGATCTTTCCTAGTACCTGCATTGAGTTTCCTATAATCTATGCACACCCCTCCAACTGACGTGACACAGAGTGGGAATTAGCTAGTATTTTCATTTGCAACCACGTGACTCAGTTTCTTAGGATTACCTCGGTTAGACTGACCCACTTGCTATACGCAATGGGAGTAAATAACACCTAGATCCCGAGTTTAGAACCTTTCTTTTTCTTGACCACTTCTTTCATGATTGGGTTTAGTCGTCTCTGTAGTTGTCGAGAGGGTTTAACATCCTCTTCCAAATGAATCCATTAATGCGGATCAAGGGCTGGCTAATTCCCTTAATATCTACCCGGTGTCCATCCCCTATAAGCGGTTTTGTGGGTTCTCAATATCTTCAACAACTTATTTTCTTGTTCTGATTCTAAAGAGGAAGCTATGATTCACCAGGAAAAGTTTCATACACCCCTAGGGAGTTATATTTGAATGTGATGGCCCGGGTTTCAACTCAGTTTGGTGGTCTGCCGAAGGTAATACCACGTCCTCGATTGGGTGGCAGCGGTTCAAATTTAGGTGCCATCCGTTTTCTTTAATGCCTCATTTGTGCTTCAATTATGGAGTGTAGAAACTCCAGGCGCGGATGTGAAGTACTTTACCTGACCCGACTTGGGATTACTAGACAAGACATGAGGAGATCATCGTATGGGACATGATCCATATTCTTGCACCATAGAGTCTATGTATTCACCTCACAAACATCCTCCTCATCCCACATTTTCCTTGATAACATTAAAGATATTCAAGTTGGCGGTCATGTTACCAAGTATTAGTGTCATTAATCCTCCCTACAGGTCTTGTAGTGGCATTATGTGGCCAGAATAGCCTACCAGAATCCTTTGAGGTGGAATCATGGGTTCTACAGGTTGAGTGTCAGCCTTGACGAATCCACAGGAAAGTAGAACTTGTCCACTTGCACCAATAAATCATTCACTATCCACCACAGGAATCTTTACACTACGATGAGCTAATTGGAGGGTATTATTGGACAGTTCCTAATTCTCCTAACCCTAGCCCAACATAGACCGAGGAAGTAAGGCAACAAGTTAACAACTTTTGCCCCTTAAATCCACTAGAGCATGTCCCTGACTTTGAATTCCCTACCATATGGAAATAGTAGGGCTTCCTGGGTCTTTGTATTTTGGGGGCAAATTATTTCGAATCAATGAGGTGGATTGCTCAGTCATAAATGCCTCCTTGTTGACACCTGGTTTTCTCTTTATAGTGCACAAATCTTTCAGAAACTTGGCATATGACGGGATCTGCTTAATGGCATCTAGTAAAGGAATGTTCAACTTCACCTATTTGAACAACTTATAAATTTAAGAATGATTGTTCACTTTCTTTGGGGCATGCAACCTATGAGGGTATGGGGCAGGAGGGACATGGGAAGCCTTGTCGTTTTCTAGCTCACCATCAAGAACATCTGCCCTAGGAACATGAGGCTTGTTCGACACCTCATCATCCCCGACTGGTTCATTTTGCAACTCTTTGATTCGTTCCACGGTAGGGTGATCGAGATCAGCAAAATTTGTTCTATTTTCCTCTTTGCCGTAGTCAAGCTATAACGTATAGCGATCTAAATTAGAACACGGGGATGGGTTTTCATCCTACAAATGATTTGTATCATGGTTCAAAATGGTGAGGCTTTATTTTGGATTTTTGGATGTGCATTAAAAAGTGTGGGTGTTGGGGTCACTAGGGTAACTGGAACAGCTTGAAATGAGGTGTGAGAGGGAGACCTTGAAGGCAGTGCTAGCTTGATAAAATGAGGTTATATAGGGTAATATAGGGTTATTTATAGCATTCAGGGCAAATGACATATAGTCATTGCAAAGCAGGATCTTTTGTTTGGCTTTTTAAAAACCAACCTTAAAAACACTCCTATTTGACCCAAAACACTTGCGAGCATTTAATGTTCAGTGGAGTTTGAAGAATGCACCATTTAACCCCTAATTTCAGTGGCTGTAAATGGCATCCTAAAGAATGTCAATGTATCTACCATTAAGAATACAACGAGACCACAAAAGCATAATGAAGTATTGACGAAAGAAACACATTAAATAGCATTAAACCCTAGTTTGGAAAGTTTGGAACAATAAATGCAATACAGTTTCATTTAAAGCGAGGACCACACACTGAAACCACCATTAACCAACCTAAACGCAGCCTGCCTCCTCTTCTAAGGCTTTGAGGCTTAGCCAAACATCCCTTGAGTTTTCATCCTCCCGAAAGGGGTGTTTGCGGCAAAAAATGAGAGAAAGAAAGAGAGAAGAGAATTTGTAACCTAAAACAAAATTTGCGTGAATGAAAGCTTGAATGAAAGTTAAAGAGTTACAAATTGTCATAAGGTGAAGCACTATAGCCATACAAGAGGTGTGAAAATACCAAAAATACCAAAAATATATGAGATTACATTAGGGGCAAAATGAGAATTATAAAGCGAAGTACATTTGAATTCAAAATCAAAGGAATAATTTGTCGCCATAGTGAATTTCGCTATCATAAGCGAAATGTGAGAACATAAACGAAATTTAAATTTTACTTTATACTACGATATTCGCTATGATAGCGAATTTTCGCTATGATAAGAATTTAATATCATAAGCGAAAAAATGTGCATAAGCGAGGAAATTTCGCGGGGATTGCGAAATTTTTACATGATCACTTCTTGAAATTTTGCTATGCCATAGCGAAAAATCCTGCACTCTCCTGCATCCTCCTGCATTCGATTCGACCTCCATTTCTTGAGTTCCATAACATTTTTCTTCATCTAGAAGCTTGATGAAATCGTCGAGAACTTCGCGTAAATGACACCCGATACGAAGCAGCCTTGAAATGAGTTGGGGTTCCCACAAAGCCTGCAAAGCCAGCCAAAAGCGACCTCGAAACAAAATCGGTAGTACTAAACGGACTGCACATGTCGGGTCGGCTTAATTAATATGATTAGTATACCAAGCACTCAAAACCTATCTTGAATGGGACTCAAGAGTAGCACTTTTAGGTACTAATCACTCTTGCATCGGTTCCTTGGGGTGAATGGTTTGTCGATTGCAACACCACTTAGAAGAGTGGTGGCTTGACCTTCTGAGGATTCGAAGGTGCCCTCACTTGGAGCACGAGACTCCAGCACTATTTGACCTTAGGGGTTTGGGTATGGAGGTGAAGGCTTTCTTTGGTAGTTAAGGCATTAGCTTGCTTTCATTTGGATTACTCCTTAACTTGAGGAAGGTTAGGAATGGGTTAATAGTTTAGTGGGTGGGGTCATCGCAAATGATGCATAGCTCCTCCACTCTAGATCCCATAGGCAGTGAGGGTACTTGAGGCACACTAGTTACCTCATTCACCTTTTTCAATTCTATAGCCTCCAGCCTCGTTAGGTGCAATTTTGCTTGCAGGGTCATCATTCTCGCAAGTGATGGATTCCTCCCCTGTAGAGTGTCACTTATGCACTTCATGATATCTAAGGAGGTATTAGTCTCCGTGTTAAGGCATTTCTACTATGGTGTCAAAGAATTGAATTTCTTCCCTCGCACTTTTCTCATAAAACTCTCCCGCGCACATCATTTGGATGTATTGTTTATTATTCAAGGACAGCCCTTGATAAAAATACACACAAATTTGTCCAACATCTAAACCATGGTGAGGGATAGCATGGAGGAGGGTCTTGTATCACCATTTTCCTGATGAGGGTTCACTGGTTTTGAAAAAGTTTTGCGGGTTATGCATGAGTGCATTAGTCGTGCGGGAGGAAAAATTTATTAAGGAACTCATTCGCATGTCCTCCCAGGTAAAGATTGGATTGAGGCATAGCGAGAATGAAACCATATTTTTCCTTTTCCTTTAGAAAATGGAAATAACACCATCTAAGTCATATCGGAAGGTGATCAAATGAGGAGGAGCGCCTTTATAAACATCCTCAAAGTCTCTCATGAATGTGATGGGGTTCTCGAGGAATTGACCCCTTGATACAGGGGAGCGGGATCATCTCCGACTTCGCAGGAATGGTTAGCCTCTTCGGGTGAGGCAGATACATGAATTTTTCGTAGTTCTTTGAGGTTGCAAAATCTCTCGGAGAGTTCTTTCCACATTAGGTAAAGGGGTAGGGGGAACCCGATATTGATTTCAGCCCCGAAGTTAACATTTCCCTCCCTACTAGCAGGTATTCTTTGGGGTACAATACTATCTCCATGTTGGGGAAGTTCATGGAGTCCTTGTGGGTTAACAGGTATCCCTTGAGCATTTGGATTACAAAGAGGTTGTTGACTCCCGGGATGGTCCATATGAGGTGTAGGGTTCTCTTGAAACAATTGACTTACTATGGACTCTTCAGAATTTCTTGGAAGTATGATTCTTACAAGTCGGCGTTGCTCGTTGCGAGCCCAAACCGACATGCACCAATTCTACTCCTTCCGAGTAGACACCCACTTAGATTCTTCACAAAAACAAATTAAAAGAAAAGGTAGAACGTCTGCAGGATTTTCAATGCAGTGGAAGTACCTCTAGCTCTCTTGGTCAACTAGATTGCTACTTCACTCCGACTACGGCGCGAAAATGCTTAAAATGCAATTCGTATCATGAATTTGTTCGTCTAGGAACTAAGGTCGTCAAGCATTATACTACTGTGGAAGTCCACAGGTCATTTCCACAGGGAGTGGTTTTCCTAGATGATCCTTAAGGAGTATTCTCCAAAGAGTGTGTGGTTAAAAATAAAAACTGGGTTGTGGTTGGTTGATTGAGTGACTGACTAAGTTGACTATTTTAAAACATAAATGTGATTGATAGGGTTCTTAGGTTTCCACTCACTACCGATCAAGTAATTCCCACCTCTTATTACCGTCTCATCCCCAAGACCATTGATGAATGGTCTTGACGGAAGATTTTACATTAAAAATCTTTTAGAGCGAAGCGATCGGCGATGATAGAGCACTTGTTCAAAGCGATTAGCTCAAGCTCTTAGTTTGCATTCTGCGATCAGCACAACGTGCAGGATCTCGTTCTGTTGTCGAAAGATACCGAAACTAAGGTTTATAGATTTTTCTGAGTGCTTAGCATCGTACTATCCGTTGAGGTATAAAAGAGAGATTTAGGAATTATTACCTTGATCGGGGTGAGTTTCCACCGTTAGAACCACATAAGTCGGGTTTAGAACATCATTGAAACTAGAAACCAAGAATTCATATTTGATAAGAAACCACTCTCCCTATAAAAACTTGAGAAAATCACACTTTAATTGCAAAAATTAGGAATCAAAAGAACTTAAATCTTTGTAGAGAAAACCAAGTTATGAACTAGCGAAAGATTGCAATAATAAATCCATAATCTGAAGAAAAGTTAAGTATTTACTCTACTCTATGAACCCTAGCAAAACTACAAAGAAAAACACTCTCTTTCTATTAGGCTGAGCCACAGAATCCAAAGCTACCCTCTCACTTTCATTTGGCTTTTATACCCTTTTCCTTTGTGATCATGAATTGGTGGTCGAAGGGCGAACCTTACCCTTGCCAGAGTGGAATTGCTCAAATCTCAAAATTACATGTTGATCACCAGGTACGATGAGGTGTAGTACCGGTACCACTTTGCTCTTCAGTGATTTTGCGCGGGGGTATCGGTACCAGTTTGCCTGGTACCGATACCAAATGGCTATTGGTGAATTTCTGCTTTGGGGTACCGGTACGGTTTGCAGTGCCGGTACCAACGCCTCTGGTGTTCCTGACACCATATCACTTCCCAAGACTTCTCAACAAAATTTACCGTCATCGCGATGATCTACGATTCGTTCTGCGGACACGAACTCCTATAACAATTATGCACGGAACCCAAAAAAAACCCGCACAAGTCCAAAAACGAGAGCGATCAAAGGTACCTATTCTTATACAAAATAAGAGCAAATAGGCTTAAGGTACTAAAAATGCTATTATAAATGTTGCTTACTTTTGTGTATTCAACGAAGACTGAATTTGTTTTGGTCAAACCCATTGCTTGATTAACCGGTGGGGATGATAGCGACGAGGGTGGCTGTTTGAAGGTGGTAATGGGTTGAAATAGCCTGCAAGAAAGATGATTCCTATTGTTAATAGGAAGCCAACTGAATATCCAATCCTCACAGCTTCCTGCAAAATCCAAGGATTCTTGTTATCATGCTCCTGTAGCTTCGGAGATGGTGGTAGGTCTTCAGGACATGGTAGATGAATTTGGAAACCACACAACCCGCTGTTGTTGGAATAGAAGTTTGGATCCGCCATGGTATTCATTTGGCCATCAGGGAATCCAGGCTGTCAGGCGATTGTTCAACTGCATCCCAAGGTAGTGAGTTATTTGAAGAACACATTGGCGATAGGAATGGAACCAGAGAGTTTATTATGGGATAAGTCCAAACCCTCTACATTTTGTAAATCACTTAGCGTCTTCGGTAGTTTTTCGAAGAGTTTGTTATAGGAGGGTTCAGACATCTCTTAAGAGCCTTAAGGTGCCTAGCCCCGAGGGCCGGGATTTCAACTGGGATAGTTGGTTGTTCGACAGTCTAACAAGAAGTACATATCAATGTTGGAAGCTTGAAGACCTTGTTTAGACTTCTTCAATTCACTATCAGTTCATTTACTCTAAATTTGGTGCTACAAATTTCAGATTCCGAATGATATTGAGCATCAAAGATCTAGTGTCCAACGTGTATCGTTTGGAGGTTCCTCAATCACTTATGTGAGATTATTAACAAACTCTTTGGGGATTTCTCCTGTGGGATTGTTGTTTGAGAGGTCAAGAATCCGGAGATTTTGGAAGTTGGAAAGAGTTTTAGGGATTGAGCCTTGAAGGGAGTTTTCCTCAGGTTTAGAACCTGCAGAAAAGAGATTTGGAGAAGGGAGTTGGGTAATTCACCTGAAATATCGTTGTCCTGGAGTTCGAGACGTTGAACATTTCTCAGCTTGGTCAGGTTGGAAGGCAAAGTCCCCGAAAACTTGTTACCTCCCAATGCAAGAATTTCAATGTCTGTAGGAAAGGTGGTTGGAACCTCTCCCGAGAATTGGTTGGACGAGAAATCCGCGCGTACAACGGGTCCCTTGACAGTCAAAAGTGGGAAAATGTTGCCGGAAAGTCTGTGCAAGACAGATCAAAGATTTCAATGTTGGGAATTCAGGAAATGGATTGAGAATAAGAGTCCAGAAAACTTATTTCCAGTCAACATAAGAATTTCAGGAAGCATAGCATCTCCAATGTTCTCAGCAACTCCCCAGAAAAATTGTTGCAGGAGGGAGATCAAGGACAAGATAGTCCTAGAGATAGAAAGAGAGCAGGTGGAAGAGAACCTAAGAGTTTGTTATGAGAAAGAATTAGAAAAACAAAATTAATTTCAGCAAGCCATTATGGAAATGGTCAATGGAGCTAATTCTTGCTTAGATCCAGAAAAAAAAGAGTCGTTTGGGTAGAAATCCAATCTGGAATTTCTCCTTGTAGATCACAAGATCTAAGAGATAATTCTGACAAAGTACATTTGGGTACTATCTTCATATTGTTATTCCAAGTAAGATTGTTTCCTCCAAGATGTAAAGACCACAAGTCTTTGAAATCAAACAACCAGAATGGAATTTCTCCAGTGAGCAGGTTTCCGTCCAAGTCGAGTGAATCCAACTTGTTCAGTTTTTGCATCGAAGCGGGGATTCCACCTATCAAATTGTTATTCCTCAGTCACAGAGAGGACAAGTTGGATAAATTTCCAATGTGAGTGGGGATTTCCATGGACAAAGCATTGTCGCTCAAATCTAATTCTTCCAACTCCCAAAAATACGAAATGGAAGAGGGAATGCCATTTGAGAATTTGTTACTCCAAAGTGACAGTTGCTTCAACTTTGTGAGGTTTCCAATCTCTTCGGGAGTTCTCCACCGAAGAAGATTGAAACTCAAATTCAACATCCTCAAGTCTTGAAGAGAGCCTACTTTAGGACTTAGGCAACCCTGGAGTTTGTTAGAACCCAAATCAAGATACTGAAGATGTCTTAACTTAAAGAGTTGAGGAGGAATGGATCCATTAAAGAGATTTGAACTAAGGTCTAGGTGAACCAAGTTGCTGAGGTTACCAAACCCAAGTGCTGGAATTTGACCATTTATGGAGTTCTTGGAGATGTCAAGCACCCTCAAACTTCTGATGAAAAAGAGCGGTGCCAACAAATTAGAAGGCATAAGCGGTGCATAAAGGTTAGAGAGATGGAGAGCAATCACAACACTTGAGATTTGAATTTGAATTTGAAGGAGGACTACAAGTGACGTTTATCCCATAGACAAAACTAGAAGAACTGGAGTTCCATGAATCCAAGGTATGAAATGAAGAATCAATGGCAAGGATGGAAGACTTGAACTGAAGGAGGGTTGCTTTTGGTATTCAGGACAAGACCAAGAATAAGACAGACATGGCAGCAAGAAGATGAAGATGGATTTGAGCAGCAGCCTTGGATTGGCCATGACCATCTATTGTTGTGTTTGTAATTGCTTCCTTGGAAGTGAATGGATGGATGAATATAAAGCCAATATTTCAAGTGAAAGAAAGGATACGGATAAGCCAATATTCATTTATCCAACCCAAAATGAATATAAGTCAATGTTTCACTTAATGCTTTTCACTCATAGATATTTTGTGGTCTTGTGCTTCCCCAAATAAGTACTTATTTCACATACCCCTCCTTCTCAGTGTTAAAACAAAGAATTCTCATTGAACAGTGTTTTGGTGGCTAGTTCCTCCTGGCCACCCAAGTTCACATCATCTAAAGTCTAAAAGGTTCATTTTGTTGGATAGTTTGGTGTAAGCAAGAGAAAGAAGAAATATCTTTATGATATTTCCATTTTACTTGACCAAGTCTTTCAACAATTCATTTGATTTGATTTTTTAAATATTAAATAATTGGTTTATTCAATTTGTCAATCAAATTTAATTCAAATTTTATTTCCTTTTAAATAGTTATTTACTAAGCCATTATCTATGCGGGAAATGCTTTGACAAATTCATTTGGTTAATTATTTTAATTATTTTATTTTATCTTTTCTCTCACATTTTTTGGAGAGATCCGTTGAAACCACGCATAAATGGGTGCCTCACCTTCTTGTTTTATGCTTTTCTTTGAGATCTGCTTTGAAACTCTCTCATAACTCTCTTCTTTCGAAGTCTTTCGGCGCCTACATCTCGGGTGCTCGGCCCATTTCTATACAATTACCCAGTCTTTCATCTAAAAGCGCGCATTTCGCTGGGGAATATCGATCGTTGTTCGAATTATCACTATATCTTGCTCATTGAGAGTCTTTGAGGTGAATCTGGTAATGAATCCTAGAGGTAGGTGCGGTTCCTCTGCACAAGGTTACAAACCGGAGGATGACGAATCTACTTTAAGGATAGTGATGTTAATGCGCCTCAACATCCGATCGAGATAAGTGAAAGTCTTCGCCGATTGTTTAACACATTTAGTTTGTTTTAAGCTAAGTCAAATTCACAATCTTTTTTTCACAAAAGACTTATTAGTGGTATCAAAGCCCAAGACAATAGGTGATATTGTTAGTACATGTCTAGGAAAAGTATGTCAACAAGGCAATAAAAGCTTAAGGTAAGTGGGGTTTAGCGAACAACTAATGACCTCAAACCCTACGCAAGGAATCTTTCTTGGTGTATTTAATATATCTACCATTTTGCAATGTCACCAGTTTTTTGTTCAAAAAAGACTAATTCGATCCAACACACACTTATCCTTGAATATCATAATGCAATCCGCACAAAAGAACCCTCTCTTCTACTTCATGTGTTGGAAAAACAAAATTGAATGAAATTCATTCCAAAGGAATGAATCACATTCATTCCAGTGCCTATATAAAGTGAGCTTCTCCTGCTCAAAGATTGTATCGTTTTTTTTCTTTAGTTTCCGTGTGTGTAAAGGTTGGATCAATTTAGTTATGCGTGGCGTTATTAGTGATGATAGGTTCGAGCGTAGTTTCGATTCGTCGAGAAAGTAAGCGTCGAGTCTTGCATGAAGCATGCGTTGTTTGCGTCTGAGGACAAGCGATCAGATGTCTGCGAGCGAGGAGGAGATGTCGAATTTTTAAGGGGGTGTATTTCTTGTGAGACTAAGGAACTACTTGAATCTTCTTGTCTTTGTATTCCCTGTCAATTTCTTTTTCCTCTTCTTTTAGTTGCTCACAGTGCTATGATTGTCTTATTCCAAGTATTGTTTGTTCCTTAACAAGGTTTGGTTGCCGGATTATTAAAAATTCACCCATCATGTTCATGACGGTGACATATATGACATGCTATATTTAGTTTCAAGTAATATGGAAAAGAAAGAAAAACAATGTTGTGTTCTTGGTAGGAAAAAAAAAAAAGGAACTTTCAATGTACAGGTTCATTAAAATTAATTTGTATCTAGATTATCCTGCTTCCTGCTGTGAATCTACAGGAAAAAAATTGATTTTCTTGATCTTGAATTGGCCCATCTAAGCTTCCTATGAAATTTCAACTTGTTTCTTCTTTGCATTAATGCATGGGAGTGGGATCATGGCTTTTTCATTTACTGTAGCAGTGCTTATAAGTGATTGAAAATCAAGCCTGGATATTCTGAAACGTGTGTATCCAAAATAAAGCATTTTCTCACATTAGGGATGCAGCATGGTACTAAAATTACTAGTAGCATGTGTAGAAATATAAGTGTTTGAAGTGGCTTTAGGTATTCTGTTTTCAAATTTTAAAAATAAATTGTTTTACTAATTTCTTATTAGGGTATTCTATCCATAGTTTTAAAAAGGCCGCACAAGAACTACTTAGAGCCTTAGGTCACAAAACACACTTAAAGCGTATGTTTTTTATATGGCATCCTATATTACATATATACTTATCTCACTGTATAAGTTTAACAATCATTTATCATCAAATATCATATAAAATTTCAATCTAATCAATAATAGGATCTTATTTTCCTATTTTTCCATTCTCACAATTTGTTGGCTATTTAGTTGTATTTTTTTGCCTTTTCTTCTCTTCTATATGGATAACCTAATGATTAGGAGGCTAAGCTTTTTTGGAGTTGAAACTGGGCGGAAATGGGAGGCTAGAAGGTTAAAAACTTGAAAACCCAGATTTTGGGGTCAAATGGCATTGTTTTAGCCTTTCTATGACCAAAACAACATTGATTTGAAGCCCCAATGTCTTTTGTTTTTTAAAACTTAGAAAACACCTCGAAACAACATCGTTTTGATGGGGGTTTCTTTAACAAATATACTTGTAAGATTCAAAGCGGCATCGTTTGATTTGTGACTAAAAAAAATTAGGGCTTCTCTTTGAGTTTATCGTCAAAGTAATTCATTTTTTACAAAAAAAAATTATATGAGTAGTCTTCTTTTAAAAATAATCACTAAACTAGTCTTCTGCATGTTTTGGAAACCACATTTATCAAATGCAGTTTTATAAATTACTTCAGCATTCACCAACTACAGTTTTAAGGTATTTTTTTAATATGCATTTGGTGAATGCGATTTTCCAAAACATATAGAAGATCGGTTTGTGATTATTTTGAAAAGAATACTACTCTTGTATTTTTTTTTAAGAACAATAAATTACTTTGACGCTAAACTCTTTCTCTACGATGTTTTGATGGGAGTTTCTTTAAAAAAAAAAAAAAGGAATCCGTTTAAAAGGGGCAAATAGAGATAAAAAATTGCAAATGTAACCTCGTTTGTTAAAATCCAAAATAGAAAGATAAAAATGCCCTCATTTGGACAAGTTTACCCCTCTAACCACATGGTAGGGGTGAAGCATTTAAAAACCTAAGAAATAAGACATTGAAAAACCAAATCAAACCGAAAAATAGGTTAATCAAATCGAGCGGTTCGGTTTTGGTTTTTGTTTTATACAAATCTCGGTTTTGGTTTTTGTTTTATACAAATCTCGGTTTTGGTTTTTGTTTTATACAAATCTCAATTTCGATTTACAAAATAATAAAACTGTGATTTCGGTTAACCAATCAAAAAATAAAATATATATAATAGGTTCCCCTACTTGTGTAAGGGTGTGATTTTCCATTTATATCATCACTTTACTTTTTTCCTTCAAACCAAGTTTTTACCATTTTCCACCAAACCAAAGCATATAGGCTGTGATTTCTTTTGGTTAATTTCTTTTCTATCGAAGTTGTTAAAACATGTGGTTGATTAAAAAACCGTGATTAAATTATCTAATTGATGAGCTTAAAAGTCATCTATTTTTAGTCCATTTTTCAGTTTAATTTTCATATAAAAAGGAGACAATTATTTTGCGAAATATGGAAGAACCCACCCATACATTGTGCCAATTGGGAATGGAAGAAAGAAGAAGCGTTAGAAAATCACGAGAAATAAATTGGAATAAAAAGTGCGGTCGATTGGCGGAGCGAAATGAAAGAAGCGGTGAGTCATTGATCGGGTTTTGGGGTTTGCTTATCCAGTCATCGAAGTCGCGACATCGAAATTGAAGGATGTCGATTCGGTCGCGACATGGATAACAAGATGTGAGGTCCGCGACTTGAGGCGCTCTTGAAAGGCGCAAAGAAATGAAATTGGCGTGTGACGTGAGATCGAATCGTGACATCAAGGGCCGCAGGTTCAAAGCTCTGGTCGTGGATCGAAGTCGCGACGAGATGCGATAATCGTGACGCTGGGGCAAAACGATTGAGACTTGTGGAGGCATGAAGTGATGTCGCGACAAGAAGTCGAAGTCGCGACATCAGGAGCAACCAGTTGAAAGCCCCAGAGAACTTAGTTGATGTCGCGACGTGAGATCGATGTCGCGACATCGGGGCGACGGATAAAGCTGAGAAATGAGTTTGCTGACCGCGATAAGAAGGCTGAAGTCTGACATCAAAAACCGTAGAAAGGCTATGGCCAATAAATTTGATGTCGCGACGTGAGATCGAAGTCGCGACGCGGACACCTTTCGATTGAAGGGTGAAGCTTCATGAATTGAGGTCGCGACAAGATATATCGATATCGTGGCAATGATAACGACGAATCAAGGCGCAAAGATGTGAAGGGTAGCCATGACGAGATATTGATATCGCGGCGAAGCATGGCGACCGATTGAAGCTGATTCCACTTAAGATGAGGTATGACGAGAGATTGATGTCGCGACATCCGAAGGCTTTATCGATTGAAAACTGCGGTGAAATGAAAGTGAGGTGCGACAAGATATCGGCGTCGCGACATCGAGGAAAGAACAATTGAAACGACAAAGCGTGAGAAGATGTCGCGACAAGATGATATCCGCGACATCAAGAAAAGACAATCAGGCTACATAGAGTAAGTTGATGTCGCGGCGTGAGATTGATGTCGCGGCGTGAGATGATGTCGCGACTAGGAAGCGAAGTCGCGACTTGAGCGATGACGGGCACGGATGCTCCTAAATCATCTCACGGTGGGCTATTGGGATTAGGGCCCGGTGAGAACCACACATAAATATCTGGCGGCTATCCGACTCATTAAGCGGCTTGGAGGCCACGGGCGAGAGGGTGCGGATAGCTGAAGGCTCATTTTTTTTGTTTTCTTTTCTTTTCTTTTCTTTTCTTTTCTTTTATTTTTCTTCAATGTTGATAATTAGAGATTAGATTAGATTCATCGTTCTATTTTTTTACTTTCGGGAAGTGGATGTAATCGTTTTGCGAAGAAGCTGGTTGCTGAATTCAATTCTTTTCAAATTACTACCTGGAAAGTTGAAGTTGGACCAATTTAAGATTAGTTATCAGTTTAATCTGATATTCTTATGATCGGAGGAATCTTGTAATGTGTAGTCAGTAATTGAGAACCAGCTTCCATTTAGATACTATTGTCAGAATTTATCTTTTCCTATTGATATTTCGGCCAATTTGCGAATTTCGAGTTTATGAATTTACTGGTGTATGGGTTTAATGTTTTTGATGCGAATATCGATTTTAATTATACCCGTCTAAGATTTTGTTGTTTCACGTGCTACGATTTCAAGGAGGTCTCTGGGTGACCTGAGATGTGATCCCAGGAGCTATGAACATCTCTTTAAGGTATATTAACACGCTATTAGAATCTATTGTACTTTATTAATGATTTACTTGGATAAATCCCTCTTTCTGGCTTGGAATCAGGTCGGTCGAACGAGGTTATCCATTTAAACAAACAAAGTTCACCTCAGTCGGATAGTGAGGCCAATCCGTGTTAGCTGAGATCTAAGTAAGGAAAGGTTGATCTATTCTAATTTCGAGGAAGAGTAATTTGGAGAGTTGTATATCCGTGACCGATAACTTGGGAGCTAGGTTTCTGGAGTCCATAAAATGGGTATGAAGTATTACGAAAATACTCGGGAATTAGGAAGTCCTGTCTAAAAGTAGTTATCTAATTCCTGTATTGAGAGGAATCGAGTCAAACTTAGATAATGAAATGTGAAATTAATGGAGAGATCGGTTGAACTGTGCCTTAGACAGTTAATCTGAGATTTCCACGAAATTTACAGGTTGACAACGAGGAACTGATTCTTCACAATAGCATTGATCTTGTCTGTTATCTAAACGATTACCATTCAGTTTCTATTCATTTCCCTAGCTATTACTTATTCTTTATTCTTTATATTCAAGTTTATTGTTCATTTCAGTTATCTCCCTTTGTTCATTTAATTTTCCAGCACTTAAATGCTGGATCTTACTATCATTTAGTGGTCCAAATAGTATAGAAATTGAGTAGTCAGGGTAGTTGATTTGAAATTCTTGAGATCTCTGAGGGATCAATATCTGGACTTAAATCCATTTTATTACTTGTCGGCACATTGCACTTGCGAATAGCGAGATCAAAGATGACTTTGAAGCTGACACTCTAGGAGATTTTGGTTTGTATATTATAATTTTAACAAGTTTTTATGGCAGATTGCTGGGATTAATTAATAGTCCTTGGTGCAGTGTTGCCCTTCAAATCTTGTATGCGTTTAGTCTCAACAAGTTTTATGGCAGGTTGCGGGATTAGTTAATAGTCTGTGGTAATAGTCTTAGTAAATTTGTGTGTTCTTTAGTGTCATGAAGTTTTATGTGTGTAGTTCTTGCAGTGATCGGAAAGAATTTGGCAAATCAATATTCGAATGAAAAGAAGGAAATACTAGTTTGGACATTTTAAAAGAAAAAGAACAAAAATAGTTTTTCAAGCAGTGGTTAATTTTAAC
Source organism: Tetrastigma voinierianum (assembly GCA_016808115.1). Classification (NCBI taxonomy): domain Eukaryota; kingdom Viridiplantae; phylum Streptophyta; class Magnoliopsida; order Vitales; family Vitaceae; genus Tetrastigma; species Tetrastigma voinierianum. The sequence goes on along the minus strand of JAEQBH010005584.1, from coordinate 93,401 downwards.
CACTAACATTTAACATGCACATTGAATATTTTTGATGATTTAACTAATCCTATTAATGGGAGTGTGTTTTGCTTTCAGAAAAACTTTGATACATAAGGAAAACGAGAACAACGATGGATTCCGGTGACACGAAATAGAAAGGGCTCGAAGCTTGAGAAAAGACCAAAGGAAGCGAGAAAACTCAACCATGGAAGAAGAAAGGAAGGATCAGAGTTGAAATACATATAGAGGAGGCTAGAGGCCTCCGGTCACGTCTGATGGAGGATTTAAGACCCGATTATCTGGGAAGAATACTCGCGATCGAATGGCTACTTGATTGATGCTAATAATTTTGAATTAAGGCCAATACTTGATCACAATGGTCCAGTACGACATCGGTTCTTGGTCATCCTTTGAGATCAGCGAGCACTGGGAAGATTCCTCGGGATGTTTATCTTGTTCTTAAATTGAATGGGTGAGACCCGGAAGTTATAAAAGCCCCATGTTTCCATTCTCCTAGAGATACGGCCGGCTACATCAGTATGAATCATTTACCATATGGTTCTGATACTTAGGAGGAGTTAGTGTAAGGAGCCTACTTAGGTAGATTCTTTCCTGACCTAACCACGGAAAGAAGGAGGGAGATCATTGTGTTCGGAAGATGAAAGCCTGTGTGTAGCAGGAAAGATTCAAAAGGTTCTTGAGAAGATGTCAATGCACAGGACAAGACGAGACATTGTGTATCATTGCCATGAATGATATGTCAAAGGAATCATTGATGCTTCATCTTTGTGGAGCATTCAAAACGAAAAGTGGAAGAAGCCCAAAGAGGTGATTAGAAGGTCAGCTCAAATATAACATAAGAAAACTCCTTCGAGAACTTCAAAGGAAAGCAGTGAGAGGAAAGGGGATGTAATTTGAATGAATGTGATATGGTAAGTTGGATGCCATTATGCAGTTAGACAAGCAAGAAAGAAAGACACACACGCTCATGAAATAGGAGCAATTGAAGGGAGTTAATGAAGGGTCTTTGAGGAGGGAGTGGCGAAGAACTTTATAATCTTGAAGAGGTTAATTATTTGGGTAGGCGAAACACCATTTTAGAAGCTAATCCTAACCTTCCCGGCACGGTATCACAGCACTCGGGAACCACAAGACTACCGTATGGTGGAGGGAGGCTTCTCAAGGCGAAAGCGGGGAGCTGGAACCCTCGTAAAGGGTATCGACCCACGAGTTCAGGGCGTAAGGAAATGAGCACGAAGCAGATAATGCAGATTGGGAGGGGCCCCATCTTTTTGAGAACTTGAATCGCTTGTGATTATGGGGGATAATAAAGGCGACAGAACATCCATGAACAAAAGTTTGGAGATTTGGAGAGCAGCTGCTGCAATTTCTCAAATTTTGAACAACTACCAATGCATCCTTAGAAAGGGCACGGGACTAAGTAGAATTTGGCTTCCCGGAAGGAAAGATGCCTTCCCAAGTGACACAAAGGAAGGGCAAAAGTTTGCATGTTTAATGCGGCTTAGGAGTGGGGAAGGAGTTAGAAGGGAGGAAAGAGAAAAGATGACAGCATGAAAGAGAGGTAGCAAGACCGAGAGAAAGGGAAGAGACCTTTGGAGAATGACAAAGGAAAGGAATTAGAAAGAAAGAACATCAAGGAACAAAGCTGCCAGTCCATTTCCGCAGTGCAAAATCAAAGATGGAGGGAGCGGTTGCAAGGTTCAACAGAAACTTTCAGAAGAATTTAGAATCGAGTATGCGCACTATGAGTGGTAACTCGAGGATGCCACTTTGTCGCAGGAATTCGGGACATGCGAAGCGAAAAGAAAAATAGTAGAAGGAATGGTGAAGATCTCTTGCCTTTGATCTGATGTCGAAAGAACTTCTGATAAGATGAAGGACCCCGGGGAAGTTTTACCGTTCTTGTATTGTTGGAGGAATGGAATTCCATGAGCTCTCACCTTGACTCGGGGCTAGCATCGATCTGATCTTATCTTTACGTTGCCAGAAATTAAGTTTGGGAGCTTATCCCCACAAGCCCATTCTCTTCAAATGGCGAGACGGATCGATGGGTGAGGCTGGAAGGGTCATTGAAGATGTGTTGGTCCTTTGTTGGGGAGAGTTTGTATTCCCGGTGGACTTCGTCATTCTGGACATGGAAGAAGATTCACAGTACCCTGCCCTATTAGGAAGACCATTCCTAGCTCTTGGGCGACCTTGAGTTGACATGCAAAAGGGTTCCATCTTGGGGTTGGAGAAGAGAAGGCTCTTGTGTTTAACTTGATCAAAGTATGCAAAGGAATATAGACGAGGGGAGAAGGAAGGTTACAATGTAGCTGATTTTGTCTCTGCTTCAACCTTGTTGTTAACAATGATTGTAACACTCGATTTTTATCAATGAAAAGAGATGAATTCCAGTATACGAAGATGTCTATTGCAATTCCCTTCTGGCCCGATTTCATTCTATAGAAGCGTGTTGGAAGCTTCAAACAAAAGCAGAGAAAAGATAATGGGAAAATAGTGAAAAGAAATTCATCAAGAGACCAGTCTGAAGGGCTAGTTTTGAAGAGTTGCCATGTCATTTAAAAGTATGCTCTACTTAAATTACCAAGAAAAACCGGTGAATCATTTATTGATTCGGTGATGCAGGGAACAAAATTCACTGAAAATATTAAGGAAGCATAGAGATCTCTAAAAGCTTGGTCCATTGAAGAAATTTGGGGAGTATGATCCTACGGTTTTGCATGTAAGATACGCTAGAAGAGACTTCAAAACCATCTGTAGAACATCAGAGAAGACTGAATCCAGTGATGAAGGAAGTAGTGGAAAGGAGGAATTACTTTCGGGTGTTAAATCTTTGGTTTTATCGCTTCTTCGGATAGTCCTTAGGTGAGCCAGTCCATATGGTTCCAAAGAAAGGAGGATTCTTTGTGATCGGAAATGAAAAAAAATGAATTGATTCCAACAAAACAGTGACAGAGGATGGAGGGTATGTAGTGATTCTGAGTTAGATCTGACAGAGAAAAAGATCATTTTCCTTTGCCTTTCATTGATCGAGTGTTGGATAGTTAGCAGGACACCCCTCACTTTTGTTTTACGGATGCCGTTTTCGGGGATCTGTCAGATTGCTATTGCACGGAGGATCAAGAAGACCCGCGTTCACATGCCCTTATGGTACCTTTGCCTTGAAGGATGCCATTTAGGTTATATAATGCTCAGTACATTCGAGAGGTGCATGATAATCTATTTCTCCAGATTTGGTTTGAAGAAGTGATGGAAATTTTCATGGATGATTTTGCATTGTAGGGTCTAGCTTTGATCGATGTTTAAACAATGCAGAAGATACTTCAAAGTGCCAAGACAAGCATTGCTTGAATTGGAAAAATGCCATTTTATGGTAGCAGAGGATTATTCTTGGCGCCAAAATTTACTGCTACTGGATTAGAAGTTGACCGGTCAAAGTATCCATTAGCCAAGACTCTTGCACCTACCACGGTAAAAGGGTAAGAAGTTTCTTGGGCATCTTTGGATTTTACAGGGATTCATCAAAGACTTTTCCAAAAATAGCGAGACCACTATACGAGATTCTTTGGAAAGGATCCTGAGTTCAATTTTGATGAGCTCCACTGCAAAGGATGCTCGATGAAATCAAGATTGAATTAATTACAGAGGCTTTATAATGGTTGCACCATAATGGAATCGAGTTTGAAATAATGTGTGATCTTTGGTGATTTTGCTATGAGATTTGTGTTGGGGCAGAAAGAAGATATTCAGGGCCATTTACTATGCTAGTAAGACCCAACCCAGTGAAGCCTGAGAGAACTATTCAACAGGCGAAGAAAGGAGATGCTAGCCATAGTATTTGCTTGTGAAAAATTTAGGCAATACATTTTGGGATCCCATGTGGTAATTCACACTGATCATGCAGCAATCAAATACTTGATGTCGAAAAAGGAAGCTAAGCCAAGATTGATAAGATGGGTGCTGCTGTTGCAAGAGTTTGATTTGGAAATAAAGGATAAAAAGGGATGTGACAATGTGATAGCAGACCACTTGTCAAGAGTAGAAAGAAGCAGTGATGAAGAAGAAAATGTGCAGTTAACAGAGAACTTCCCAGATGAGGCAATTGGTTTAAGGTTTCCTTCCAACTTCCATGAGTATGCGATATAGTGAATTATAAAGCGTGGAGTAATGCAGCCCAGAACTCATTCTGAAGGAAATCTTCAGGCGACGGCCGGATATTATATTTGGGATGGCCAAAAAACATTATTGAAGTGCGACATGATAATAAGAAGATGTGTGCGAGAAGATGAACAAGGCAACATTTTAAATGAATGCATGCATCACCATATGGGGACATTTTCTGGAGAAAGAGCGACTCACAGATACTCAGTCGGGGGTTTTATTATTGTATCTTCGAGAGATTGTGCGAGTGGGTGAGGAATTGTGTGTTGATGTCAAGGATTGGGAATATCGACGGCGGGAATGAAATACTTGCCTAAAGGTATTATGGTGATACAAATTTTTGATGTTTGGGAATAGATTTATGGGACCTTTCCCACCATCATTTGGGAAACCTATACATCTTGCTAGCGATGAATTCACGTCTCAAATGGGTGGAAACCGGTCTGCTGTCAGGAATGATGCTGTCACAGGTTGTAGGAATTCTTGCAAAGGGATATTTGACGGGTTTGGAACCCCAGGTATCATTAGTGATGGGGGCAGATTTGCAAAAGCAAAATATTTGCGAAACTCATGAAGCGGTATGGGATCAAGCATGTAATGAGCAAGCCTATCATCCCCAAACCAATGGACAAAGCGAGAAATTTCCAACGGGAGATCAAAGAATACTTGAAAAGGCGCAGGCTGACGGGAAGGATTGGTGCTTCCCAAACTTGATGATGCACTTTGGAGGCTTCACAGGGGTACCTCTAAGAAACCCCATTGGAATGTATCCCCATCTGAGAGTTGTTTTAGCAAACCATGTCATCTACCTCTTGAGTTAGAATACAAGGCAATGTGGGCCATCAAGAAGTTAAACTTCGATTTTAAAGCTGCAAGGGAAGAAAAGATTTTCCATTTGTCGAATTGGAAGGCGAAGTGAAGCTTGACCAATGCCGAATATACAAAGACAAGACAAAGAAATGGCATGATCGGAGAATTTTGAGAAAGGGGAGTTCGAACGGGGGAACAAGTTCACGTTTGTTTAACCTCTAGTAAATTATTTCGAGGGAAATTAAAATCCAGGTGGAGTGGGCCATTCACGGTGGTGTCAAAATTACTACATTTTGGAGCGGTGACAACGAGGTACTCTTGTGAAGAATTCAAGGTTAATGGACAAGGTTAAAGCATTATCTCAACGAGGAGGAGGGATTGAAGAACTCCAGTACGGTTTTGAGAAAAAGAAGAAATACCACAACTGACAAGTCATTTAAGGACTGGCTGACGACTAATGGGGCAACCCATGATGATTTACATTCTGATTTTAAATTTTGAAACATTTCTTTTCTTTTAATTGCTGATGAATTAGGTCGAATTTGTTTTCTAGAAGGATAGATTTAATTTTTAGAAATCGATTTTAGCTTAATTAGAATTTTCTTGAACTTATTACGTGATCTTACGCAGGGTTAAAGACATGAATATGTAATCTGGGAATGTTCGTGACTTGCGAGGAGAATTCGACGTAAGGGAAAAGGAGTAACCTTCTCCTTATTCAGTGCAGCCAATGATATATTTGAACTAATTGTTAAATCTTTGCTTAAAATATGCCTGAGGAGATGTCTAAACGAGTTAGGAACAATAAGAGAATTCAAAGTTTTTGAAATCATTGAATTAAGGGCTTAGGTCACGACAGAAAGGTTATGTCGCGACAAAGCTTATGTCGCGACAAAGCTAATGTCCCTACAAAACATTGATGTCGTGACCAATTTGGAAAGAACAATTAGTGATGCGAGGAAAGGAGGATTCATGTCGGCGACACCTTTGGCCGAGTAATAGCGACGGTGAGATAAATTTCAAAGTGAGAAGAAAGATTGTCGCCACATGAATAATTCCTGGAAACCACAGATTATGCGACATCGGGTATCGTGACATAGAATGCGACATGTGCCAATTACTCACTTCAAAAAGCCCTACATTTAATGATCTCAAATTAAAAAAGGGGGGCGGAATTGAAGTCGCGACAGGTCTTAATTGAAGCATTAATCAGCCCACGAACATTGATTAAATTGCAACTGTTGGAAACTATATCATTCACTCCAACCCACATAACCATTCGCCTTCGTCTCCCCTCTGAACCTCAACTTCCGAAAACCCTAGCATTCCAAACCTTCGGAAAAGCCTTTCTCTTGCTTCCAATGGATGAAATTCCCACTCTAGTCCCTAACCTAGACGAGATAATGAGGGAACACGAACAATCAGAAGAAGAAGAAACTCGTCCAGGAGAACAGTTAGATGAGATTACGTCTCGGGAAGATCAAGCGGGAGAGATGCCATCAGTACACGAAGCTCGGACTTCTCGAAGAGAGAGCGAGAAGGGAAAGGGAAACGGGGAGAAGAAGAAGTAGGAGCTTCGTCTCGGATGAAGCTTATTCCGGTGGAAGAAGTATTATGCGAAACAAGAGGTTTTATTCTGAGAGAGGAGATTAAAAACCTGTGACTCCTTTGAGAGATGATAGATCGAGAGAGGATGGGAGAGTCTCTGCGCACACCAAAGCCGGGGGTATACGACCTTGGTGAGAGAGTTTTATTATTCAATATGGTAGGAAGGAAGGATGGAGCTGTTTTTGTTAGAGTGCAGGTCTCATACGAAGCGAGGCCATGTGAGGCCTATGGCATGACAATGCACAAGCATGGCTCCAAATTCAAAAATTTTGGAAAAACCAAACTTTAGAAAGATTGCGAGGCTCAGATGGAAGAGTGCGGTTAGACGAGGAGAAGGAAAGCGAGAACTGCGAACGGGGGAAGCCTCTTTGAGAAGCGGAATGTATGGTTTTACTTCTAAGCGTCTGTTTGGTTCCAACGAGACATTTATGCCTGGATGAGAGAACAAAAATTTATCTTGTTGTATACCATACTCAAGGGTACAAGATCAATATAGGAGTTATATAGAACTCTATCATGAAGGCTATATAGAGGGAACAAAAAGTGCAGCCTCACCGGCTAACAATCAGTTCTATGCTTGAAGGGAGTGGGGTGAAAGGAATTTGGGGTCGAAGAACTCTGACCTTCCCGCCCTTTACTCCTTCGACGGAGTTAGCAAGGGCGAAACCTAAGGAAAAGAAGTGCTGATAGAGAGACGGAGGTGAAGCCAATTGAAGGACAGGAAAAGGAGACCCGAGGAGGGCCAGTCAAGGAGGCGAGAGCACCGAAGTGACATCACGACAATGATTACATGTTTGCAGATAATGAAGGGCAGGATGAAGGCAGCCCAATAGACTTCTCCATCCCTTTGGCCAGTTCTCCTCCTGTACGAAACAGAAATTTCCAACACGGAGAAAGCTCAAGAGGAGCACAAGAGAACAACTCGATTCTGGAAGCCCTCAATGCCATGCAGAAGAGAATAGAAGAAAGAGAGAAGGAGTGGAACTTAAAAGCGGGGAATTGAGGAAGGAATGTATGAAAAGAATTGAAAAGAGAGAGACCCAGTGAGTGGGAAGAAGAGTTAAATAGAAAGAAAGGGAGCCGAGTTGGAGATCAAGAGAACAACGGTGGAAGAAGGCCCGAGGCAGAAGAGGAACGGATGGAAAACTTGTTGAGACGACGAGAGAGAGTTCGAAAGAAATGAAGGAAAGAGATCACGATGCATTCTTTGAAACTCAAAGGCGAGTCATGAAACTTTCTATAATAAGCCGGTTTGATCGTGATTCTCAACTCCTAGCATTGTTAAGAAAGAGATAAGAGCATGACACCAAATTTGGGAAGCGGATAAGGGTTTCAAGTTACTATACAAATCTGAGAGGCTGGAAAACAAATTGAGCGATGAGAGACAAAAAGCAATGGAATTTGAATCCTGAGGCGAGGAAAGGAATGGATTTGAAAATTTAGATTTGATTAACAACAATCTTTCTAAATTTTGGAAGTCATGGCCAAATGGAAGAACAATGAATGAGCTTGGGGAAGAGGCGGGATGGTGAACAAGAAAGTTGATCTCTCTCCCAATGATTGTCGTTGAAACGGATGGAGAGAAACGAGAGAAAGGGAAAGAGAGTAGAGATTCCTTCATTCCCGACTCATTTGAACACTTTAGACTGGATCCCCACGATATTTTGCCATATCTTCCAAAAGAAAAAATAGACCTTCTCCTTGCCTAACCATTCTTACCATCCTATTCCATTACTGTGTATCCAACAGTTGCAAATGAATCAGAAATAAAATGAGAAATTTAAATTGAAGTGTTGTGTGCTATTTTGCATTTGATTGTTAAATGATATGTTGCTTTGTGGTTGCATGATTAGAAAATCAAAGTAGGAAATAGTTCCAGAATAAAAAATAAAAAGAGCAAAAAGCTAGCGAGAGGACATTATCTTAATTGAATGAAGCGGTTAAGTAAGATGGGTGAAATGAGGAAAAATTACGGAATAAGGACAAATTGCATATAGTTTAATTGAAACAAGGTGCAAAAATTACTTATATTTAAGCGATAAGTCAGTTAGAGGAAAGGTATTACAGGAAAGAATAAAACATATTTTTTGAGTTTGTGGTATGAGCAATTAAGTCGAGAACACATTTGAATATCAATTAGCAACTACTCGTAAATAAAAATGGTGAATACTCATATAGTTAGTCACAATTTGTTCAATCCAGTTCTAAATTTGTTAGATTATTGATTGAGGCGAAATCCTAGGTGATACAGCTGACAAGAAATGATGCAGGCCATTCTTGGATAGTTGAGTCGTTCTATACATCCTTATTAATATGCTGATCATATACCTTAGTTCCATGCATTGAGTTAAACGAGTGAGATTTTTTCAAAAATAAGCCAATGGAAACCCAACCATCCGGAAGAAAATTCGATCCTTGATAAAAAAACCAATGATTACTCGGGGTGAAGGAAGAAGAAAAGGAAGTTTGGGGATCATATGTTTAGAAATTCAAAAGGAATGAAAAGAAAAGACGAAGCGGAAAATCTGTGAAGAGGCTTCTAGGGATAAGTTTTATCTTGTGGCTAACTCTCTTGAACAATTAAGTTCTTAGGGGTGTTTCAGCACCTAGTACCCCTAATGCCATACGGTACATGGGGTTACTAACCCCGAAGTTCGCTAAAATTATTTAGAAAGCTAAAAGTTAAAACATTGCACTATCCGGTAATTGACAAACTGAAATTCCCAGTGAAATTACGAAGTGTGAAATGGGGAATCACAGGTTACTGAATTGAAGGAAATCAAGAGATATCCCAAACATGAAGTTTAGGGAATTACATTAGAGAAACTATAAGAAAGAAGGGTAGAGGAGAAGAGAAGATGTTCAGGGGTAATCTTAACCTAAAAACTCCTTCCATCTGCCCCTGCAACACTTACAATATAAGCCCAAAGGCTGATTGATCTTGAAGGTGGAAATCACCTACGTTAGTGGAGATCAATATGAAGAAACAAACTGTGGAATTTGGAAGAAAGAAACAATCAAAATTGTGAAGAACTTTAGGGAGTTAAATGACTCGGTATGAAAAGAAATGAGAAAGGGAAGCAATTCATTTATTCAACGGGATCAGTAGATATTGTTTGTAAAACAATTTCCAACATTTTAGTTTTGCAAAGCATAAGAGTAGAGACTTGACCTTGAGCTTGGACTTAGGCTAGATGTCTGAGAAAATTTTGCATACCTTGCATTGCAATTAAATTGAAGACCACTGCAGAACAAATCAGAGAAAAATGTCCTTAAAATTTTTTATTTTGCTTGGGAGACCGAAGCAACTTCTTTCTTTTAACAGCGAGATGACAAAGCTTTGAGATTTGGGGGAGTTTGATGGGCTTAAAAATTAATATTTTGAGTCCATTTTTACATTTTAATTTTCTTAAAAGAGACAATTATTTTGCGAAATATGAAGAAACTCTTATATTGTGGGTAGAATGGAAGAAGAAGCGAGTAGAAAATGCGAGAAATAAGTGGAATAAAAATTACGGTCGATTAGCGAAGCTGTGAAATGAAAAGAGGCTTGGCTGAGTCATTGATGCGGAGTTTTGGGAGTTCTTGTCCAGTCATGGTCGCGACATCGGAAATTGAAGGATCTCGATTCGGTCGCGACATGGATAACAAGATATTGAGTCACGGCTGAAGGCGCTCTTGAGAAGTTTGCAAAGAAATGAGGAGGCGTGTGACGTGAGATCAGTCGTGACATCAAGAACCCGCAGGGTTCGAAGCTCTGAGTCGTGAATCGGAAGTGGCGACCAAGATGCGTGTCGTGAACATCGAGAACGAGCGATTGAGACTTGTGGGCATGAAGTGATGTCGCGTGAAGTCAGTCGTGACGCTTCGGGAATGACAGTTAAGCCCAGAGAACTTAGTTGATGTCGCGGCGTGGGGTCGATGTCAGCGACTATCGGGAACCAGCGAGATGAAGCTGAGGAAATGAGCTGCTAACCACGACAAAAATTTGAAGTCCGCGACATCAAAAACCATCAAGAGAAGACTGCAAGCCATAAGTTGATGTAGCGACATGAGATCGAAGTCGCGACACCAGACCTGCTCAGTTGAAGGGTGAAGCTTCATGAAGTGAGGTCGCGACAAGATATCGATGTCGTGACATCAGGAACGACCAGATCAAAGCTGCAAAGATGTGAAGAGATGTCGCGACAAGATATTGATGTCGGCGACATGAAGCGACCGATTGGAAAGCCTCACGAGTTCCATAAGATGAGGTATGACAAAGAGATTGATGTCGCGACATCCGAAGACATCAGTTGAAGGCTGCAGATGACTTGAGCTGAGGTCGCGACAAGATATCGACGTCGCGACATCGAAGAACAGTGAAACGACAAAGCGTGAAGATGTCGCGACAAGATATTGATGTCGCAACATCAAGAAAAAGACGAATCAAAGGCTACATAGAGTAAGTTGATGTCGCGGCGTGAGATTGATGTAGCGGCGTGAGATGACCTCCGCGACTAGGAAGCGAAGTCGCGACTTGAGCGATGACTTGGGCTGGATACTCCTAAAATCCACAGCGGGCTACATTGGGATTAGGGCTGATTGGGGAACCACATAAATCTGCGGTATCCGACTCATTAAGCGACTTAGCGGCGGGCGAAGTGCGGATAGTGAGCTCATTTTTTGTTTTCTTTTCTTTTCTTTTCTTTTCTTTTCTTTTATTTTTCTTCAATGTTGATAATTAGAGATTAGATTAGATTCATCGTTCTATTTTTTTACTTTCGGGAAGTGGATGCTGTCGTTTGCGAAGGCGATTCTTGAATTCAATTCTTTTCAAATTACTACGGAAAGTTGAAGTTCGGACCCGATTTACGGAATTCGGTTTATCGATTTCAATGCGGTATTCTTATGATCGGAGGAATCTTTTGTAATGTGTAATTCGATGGTGGGGAACCCCGGCTTCCATTTGTGAATGCTATTGTGGAATTTATCTTTCCTATTGATATTTCCAGCAATTTGCGAATTTCAGTTTATGAATTTACTTTTAGTTATGGGTTTAATGTTTTTTGATGAATATCAGTTTAGTATGCAGATGCAGATTTGTTTCATTACTCACAGTTTCAGGAGGTCCCTCACAGGTGACCTGAGATGACAATCCCAGGGAGCTATGAACATCTCTTTAAAGGTATATTAACATGTGAATCTATTATGCTTTGTGAGTTTACTTGGATAAATCCTCTTCTCGCTTGGAATCGAAGGTCGGTCGAACGAGTTATCCCATTTAAACAAACAAAGTTCACCCTCGATTCGGATAGTGAGGCCCGATCCAGTGTTGGGTGAGGATCTAATCAAGGAAAGGTTGATCTATTCTAATTTCGAGAAGTAATTTGGAAGTTGTATATCTGGCTTGTGGAGTAACTTGGGAGCTAAGGTTTACAGTCCACAAAATGGTATGAAGTATATTGCGAAAAGAAAAATACTTTCGAATTAGGAAGTCCACTGTCTAAAGTAGTTATCTAATTCCACGTATTCAGAGAATCGGGTCAAACTTAGATAATGAGAATGAAGTGTGGAGAGATCGAATTTGAACTATTAACGCGCAGACGGATTAATCCCGTTTCTGAAAAATTTACAAGTTGACAACAGGAATTGATTCTTCACAATAGCATTGATCTTAATGCGTTCTCTAAACGATTACCATTCAGTTTCTATTCATTTCCCTAGCTATTACTTATTCTTTATTCTTTATATTCAAGTTTATTGTTCATTTCAGTTATCTCCCTTTGTTCATTTAATTTTCCGGCCTTAAATCTTTGGATCTTCTTATCATTTAGTGGTCCGAATAATTATAGAAATTGAGTAGTCGGGGTAGTTGATTTGAAATTCTTGAGATCTACGAGGGATCGATATACGGACTTAAATCCATTTTATTACTTGTCGATCTGTGCACTTGGAGATAGCGAGATCAAAACGAACTTGAAATGACTTACTCTACAGGAGATTTTTGGTTTACATATTATGAATTTTAACAAGTTTTATGGCAAGGTTGCCTGGGATTAATTAATAGTCCTTGGGTAGCAGTGTTGTAAATCTTGTATGCACGTTTTGGTCTCAACAAGTTTTATGGCAAGGTTGTCGGGGATTAGTTAATAGTCCTGTGGTAATAGTGTCGTAAATTTGTGTGTTCTTTGGTCTGTCAACACTAATCTCATACATTTCATATTAATGCACAATTTTCATGGGATTGCAAATGAATAGATTGTATTCATTTTTTTCTTTGCATTTTTTATTGTATTTATAATAATTATTATAATATGAACTTTAATATATGATTATGGAATTGTAAATTTATTTTTTAATTATGGTTAACCAAAAAGCCGATATATGGTTAACCGAATATTTATTTAACCGTATTAATGGTTAGGTTTTTGGTTTATATAAACAACAAACCAAAAACCGATGGTCCATTTTGAGTTTGTGGCACTATTCGGTTAACTGAACCGTGTCCATCGATACCCACAGCTCACTCTCAATAGTACTGAGGCACCATGAACGTTTGTGATTTTAAAATTACAAACCATAAATCAATCATACAAGGAAGCAGTCTCACAAAAACATATAGAATTAGGACAGGAAAACAAGAAATGAGAATTACCTTACAAGAAGAACCCGCCAGTTGAAACAAGGACACTACCAAAGAGAAAGGCTTTTTTCCTTTTTCTGTTATTACTACCAAAGACACTACCAAGGAGGCAGTGTCACAATTTATGTGGATTAGGCCTTTTTCTCTTGAACCAAAATCATTCCTCTTGTTAACTGGCCAAATCTCCTAAAAACTCAAGCTTATAGGATTTGGATTTAATATGAATATCATGTTTTGCCTCACTCGCATGCATCTTGCGGGCCCGTGCAGTGCACATGGAGAGTCATAGTCAGTTATGGACTGAATCTGAAATAGAGTTAAATATTCAAATTTGCAAGAAGAGGGTTTGAACTCAAAACCTCTTGTCAAGTAAACTCTATCTGTGTTAAAATTCTCAGCTTTGCTTAAGCTTGAGCTTTTAGGATTTAGATTTAATATGAATATCATGCTAGAACACCTCTTGAAACCAGAATTGAAAGAGGAGTTAGCAAAGACTTAGGGCTTTTTTCTTTTGAACTAAAATCCTCTCTCTTGCAACCAGAATCGAAAGAGTTGGAGTGAAGAAATGGGGATGATGTTGAGAGACACCTGAAGGGGTATTTTTGTCCAAAATTGGTGTTTTTGAAGGTTATAAAAATAAGGGGTTAGATTTGAACATTTTTCCCCATATGCCCCTTTTAAACGGATTCCCAACAAAAAATGTAAGACTTAGACTTTGACTCAAAAATAAAATTAGGGCTTCTTTGCAACCCCGAGGTCGAAGAAGATGATTATCTTCGTGACTAAAAAAAATTAGGGCCTCTCTTATCTCTATAGCATTTTGATGGGAGTTTCTTTTAAAATATATATATATATATATATATATATATATATATATATATATATATATATATATATATATATATATATATATGTATGTAAGACTTAGACGTCATGTTGGTCCCAAAAAAACCAAAATAGATGTTTTGATCTCTGTGATTGAAAAAAAAATAAAAAAAATAGGGCTTCTTTACAACCTCAACGCCGTAGGAGGAGAAGAAGACCAATAAACAACCATAAATTGTCAAATATTGCTAAAAATAGCTGAAAATTGCCAAAGAATGACCAATAAACAACCAAAAATTGCCAAAGGCGTGCCTAGGGAGAGCCTTGCGCCTCATCCTCGCCTTGCCGAAGGGGATTCGCCTCGACTCGGGCAATGAGTAGAGAGCTCACTTCACATACTCGCGCCCAAGTGCACCTTTCACATCTATAATTCTATCTTAAGAATACTAAAACAACAGGTTTGGGATTCAAACCATAGAAAGAGGGCTTCTACCGTAGGTAATGTTAAATGAAATAAAGATCCAATAAATAGGTACATGCCTCAACTGAATAAAGCTTTACTCTAAATTCTAGGGTTGTTGACACACCGCTTTAGCCTTCAGTGAGCGTGCTAGAGCCCTCCACATAAATCCCAATTTGTTATCTCCGCGACTAGAAATCCACAATGAAGCTGGCCGTATTGCTTGTAAACCTCTATAAAAATTTTTCTTTTTATTTATAACTTGGGATTTGAAACAAATCTTAACCATGGAAAAACCGGCGACATGAAGAATTTTGCCACATGAGTCTAATTCAAATCCTGTATACATCAATTTACTCTAAATCCATATATCCAAACATGGCAACGGCATACCAACACATTTCTCACAGCTAACTATGTACATACATATGTCCCATTATACAATTTCAAAGTATGTTCTTACAAAGAATATAATTAATACGACACTTGTACAATGTAAGGACCAATCTGTCATCTTTCCCGGCGTCTTTGCGTACTTGTGCGCAGAAAATAGTTTTAAATACAAAATAATAGGCTAACGAACTCGATTGAGTGTATGCTTTTATAAAAGGTTTTGCTTTTCCGGAAAACCTCAAAACTGTAAAACTTTCTTTTACAATATTTTCCAGAAGCTTTACTTTGCTTTGCTTGCTTTGTACTTGCTTGTTTTGTTTTGCTTTTCTTTAAAAGCTTGTAAAACTCTTATTGCTTGCTTGCTTAGAAGTTTATAAAACTTCTCATAATTTCTCTTTCTTGCTTGCTTTATCTTGTTTGAAAAGTTTCTTAAAACCTTTCACAAACCTGCTTTTAAAGTTTCTCAAAACTTTTCATAAAACGAGTGCAGGGCTCAACCGCATGCTTTGAAAATAAGCAGGGCACAGGCTCAGCGGGTGGTTACAAAATCCCACAAGGAGCTTAGCTCAGTGGGTCGTTTGGGAAATCTAGCGGGAACTGGACTCAGCCAGATTTGCTTTAAAACTCTCGGAAGCACAGGCGATAGGGAACGATGGTTCATTTTTTCAAAGCTGTATATCATGCTCATAAAGCATCAACCAGCACAGAAACTGTTTTTGCCTCTCATACCCTAGTGAACCACGGGGAACCTATGCTGGCATGATGGGTGGAAGGACCTTTGTATATCCTGCTTTAGGTGAGTATGGTGGAATTGACCTCGTGTTGCCGTCGCCATAATTAGTTAGAGCTCTTAACCTTATATACTCCACATGCGTCTGACGGTCTCCTTTAGATGCATGATGTATGTCCTGAGGTTCTTGTTGAAACCCAAAGCTAAAATGCATGTATGGAGATCCTAACAGTGCGTCACGGGTCCTACGACCGGTTTGCTTGCTTAGAACTAGGAGGCCTTGTTTTTCTCAAACTTTCTTTGCTTGCTTGCTTGCTCTTTGTAAAATGGTTTACTTTGAAATCATTTACTTATACCCCACGCTTGAAAAATGGTTTAATTATTCAAAACCATTTACTTGCTTGCTTGCTTGAAAAATGGTTTAATTATTAAAACCATTTCCTTACTTGCTTGCTTGCTTAATTATGGTTTTACAATTTAAAATCAATGCTTGCTTTTCAAAAATGGTTTAACTCAAAACCATTGCTAGCCCTCTTGAAAATGGTTTGCATTCAAAACCATGAAATCTGGAGTGTAAAGCAGTTTATAATAATAATAATAATAATACACTAGTATTTGGAAAATGAGTTTAGAACACTCACTTCTTTGCTTGCTAAACTTGGGAAACCTGGAGTTCCACACTTTTCAGCCTTTACTTTCAACCTCTGACTGAAGCGAATACGACCCACATATTAATCGCATAACTTAGCGTCTTGCAGAGCGTAGTCGCGCTCTTTGCTCTCTTTTAAAAATTTGAGTCTTTAAGGGTTACATTAAATGGAATCGCGGTCGACCTTAAAAACTGGGTCTGTCAGAAACAACCGGACTACTTTTTGGTCTATGTGGGTGATGCGAGGGGTGGCTTGCATGGCCCACTTTGGTGAATTTTGGTAGGCTTAGGATAATTTGACAATCATATTTAACTAGGTTTGGTTGCCCGTGAAGTCTAGTTTAAGTAGTCGGCGAATCACTTTCGAATCGGATAAGAAATGAGCAAGTTATGGGTAAAATCGAGCGGTCGAAAGCAGGGAAAAGCGAGCAGGTGTCTCCGGTACATTTGTTCATGTCTCGATACACTTTGTAAATTGGGGTGTAATTTGCGTTCATGTGCCGGTGCACCTTCAAAATTTGCCAGATGCATTATTTTCCGGCACGATCTTCGGTCGACTCAATCTGAAACACATAATTCATATCTGCCAGCCAGGCTTGGGGTCGTACACTTGATTAAATGACACTTCAAATGGGTGCTATGGAACCTCATTATCAAAACACTTGGGTGGAAATCGAGAACTCAACTTTAGGTACTCAATTCTTTTTAAAATAATAATTTTGATGATTATGTTTCTTTTTTACATCAATTGGGGTTTTCACTACCATGGCTCCCCAACAATTCAAAAGGTTTGTGTGAGGCTTTGCAAAACTAGGCAAAAAGAATCAAACTCAAACCAAAGTCCTAGGAATCCAATACACTTGATTCTAAGACAACCACATACGATTTTGCTTCCCCTCCTCCTTCTTCTTCCCTCTTCTTCCTTCTTGGCTCTCTACATCTCTCCTCTGGGTTTATAGGGCAAACTTTTGAGACAAATGAATTTTCTTTTATTTTTACTGTATTATATTTTAACATTTCCTTTAATTGCAAATAGCCCTCAACACTTTAATTTTGCAATTGTAACTTATTTTAATTGTATTGTGGCCCATCTCTACTTGATTATGATTTTCATACCCTTTTGCTTAATGACCATTGTACCCTTGGTTTATCTGCCCATGAGTCGGGTTCAATAAGCTTTCTTTCTGCTGTCTGAAATCTTCACGGTGTGGCAGTAGTATACGCACTACGGTATCGTATGCTATAGGCTCTCGGGACGAGTGTTACGATTGTTTAGATGCATCACCTGCCTTACATTCTCAACCGTTGCGCATCTCTCAAATGGTATTATATTACTTGCATAATTATTACGCTCGTTCTCATGCCGAAATTTGGTTCTAGTTATAATCCAATTATTTCTTATTTCTTCACCATTTCTTTTTTTTTTTTTGGAGTGCAGGTGAAACAAAGGGATACAAATCTGGTGAAAACGATAGAAGTTGTGCATGTATCATTCTTAAAGAGAGCCTACTTAAGGAGTTAGGCCACCCTTGAGCTTATTAGAACCCAAATCAAGATAATGAAGATATCTCAACTAAAAGAGTTGAATTTGAAGAATGAACTACAAGTGCCGATTGATGTACCATTGACAACAACTAGAAGAACTGGAGTTCCATGAATGTGAAATGAAGAATGAATGGCAAGGATGGAGTACTTGAACAGAAGGAGGGCTTGCTTTTGGTATTAAGGACAAGACCAAGACCAAGACAGGCATGGCAGCAAGAAGAAAAAGAGGATTGGCTATGAACATGACCATTTTTGGGGGTTTGTTGATTCCTTGGAAGTGAATGGATGGATGAATTTTCAAGTGAAAAGGAAAGAGATGGGTAGTAACGTTGGGTTGGCATGTTCTATGAAGTAGGCTGAGAGAATTTTCTAGTTGTCAAACTGCTTCTGGTTTACATCAGTGGAAAATCAATGCCTCAGTTTATAATGCTTTTTATCCATTAATATAATATTTGTGGTCTTGTGTTCACACTGGGAGGTCCTTATTTCTGTCAAAATAAGAACTTGCCACTGTACTGGGTCATGACAGTTAATTTTGAATCAACAGGGAAAAAAATGACTTTCTAGATGTGAAATTTTGACCCTATCTCTTCCTGTCCATCTAGCTTCCTATGAAATTTTATCCCGTTTCTTCTCTGAATTAAAGCTTAGGACCGGAATCATGGCTTGTATTTTACTTTCTGATTGGAAACTGAGTACGATAATAGGGTTTTCAAATGGTTTTAGCAAGTGTAGAACTTAGAGCCTGAAAGGTTCGCAATTTTGAAAACTGTTTTTAAAAAAAACATTATTTTGGTTCTCTAAAAACTGTTCTTGTTATAAAAAAATGAATGTTTTCTACATTCTCCATGTTCTTCAAAACCCAAAAAAAAAAAAGGAAACCAAACAACTGAATATTGATTTATCCTACTACTTAAACAAAATTGTACATTTCTCACCCTGTTCAGCCTCCTCCATTTGGTTCTTTACCAAAAAGGATAAATGAATAGCATGTTATAATGTCACATTTTAAACCCCCCATGTTATAGGCATTGAAGACCAGCATGCTCAATATACCAAGTTTTGGGTAAAAATAGCTTGGTTTTGAAAAAATATATTGCTTTTAGCCATTTTTAAGACAAATATATGTTCAATGTAGCCCTTGAAACTGTAGTTGCCAACAGCAGTTTCATTTTTGTATCGCCAGTTTCTAACTTGCATTAAAAAACCAATCAGCATCTATCCTAGGTGGCATCAAAGAGGCCAGATTGGATAATAGTTTGAAAAGAGACCTAAAATCAATATTTGTTTTAAAAGAAGGACAAGCACTCCATCAGGCTTGTAAACAAAACATCACCCAGAGAATGATGAAGCAGTAAATATTTTAAACACAATGAATTTCAACAAAATATTGTCCATCAACCACAAGCAAACAAACACCCAGAAAACAAAGATGAGTGGATTCGAAAGCAAAACTGTTGCAGGGGGTTGCTGAACCTGATGTCCAAACCATAAAGCATAAACAAGATACTAGTAACTTCAGTTCTGTTTCAACTAAAAGCTTTACCTCACCTAATCCAGGAAAGTGAATAAAAATGGAAGTGAAAAGGCAAAGGGTATGTGGATCACCATCCCAGAACCATTCCTCTTCCATCTAATCTCATCCATGAATATCAAAATCGCCATAATAGACGACACCAAAGGAAAGAAAAAAAAGGACAAAATACAGGTCTGAGATTATGAAATGCATAGGGAGAAATTACTGGGAAACGCCAAGCCATTTTGAGAAGTTCTCAAATTCTGTGTAGTCACTGTCTGAGATCATTGTCTGGTACCAGGCCTTGCCTGCAGCCTTGATGGCAGCTGCCTCTTCCTGAGGAATCAAACATCCAAGGGCAAAAACAATCAATCAGATTATCATGACTTCAAACATATCACCAATGGATTTTGATGCAACAGATGAATAATGAATAAGAATCCACATTAAAATTGAGCTGTGAACTTTTGATTTGTGACCCGAATTTGGTTTTAGGCTTATGCCTAACCCGGAGGCCCACGGTGCGACTTTTAAGAAAAGAAAAAGTTGAGAAAAAATAAGGATCTGTTGTGGTAGCATAGGGACTGGGCTGATGGGGTATGGACCTTTATGCTCGAGTATTTTCATCATATTAACATACTAGGGTTAATTCTCTATTGTGTTGTAATTTTTCTCATATTCATAGTGAATCTTTTTCTTCTGCCCGTGATTTTTTCCTGCAAGGGTTTCCAATAAAATCTTGGTGTTTTTCTTTGTTTTCATATTTTATTATTGTGCCATTGATTTCAACGTGAACAAACACCAAATCTTACCATTTAGAATTAACCTTCATCAATATAAAAAAATGGATTTCACAGTGACAACTAAAATACCAAACCCTGATATTGATTCTGGATGCACACATACAAACCACCCACAAAAGATTCTCATGTTAGAAATTAATGCCAGAAGAAGAATAAAACTGAAAACAAAACAGAGAAATCAGATCTTATGCCATTATGGTTTTTCCAATAACCGAAATTGAAGAAATAACACTCTCTAGAGGGCATAACTATATTCCTCACATCATTTACAATATTTAAGAAACCAGCATATACAGGCTATGGATCAAAAGGACAAAGGGAATTGTATTTCTGGCTCACTCAGCCAGAAATCTCACAACACAAAAAAACACTACAGGATCATCAGACCTTAGTTATGGTTTAATGGTATGTTTTCCACTGATTTAATACCATCACATTCATAGCAGAATGTACCCTAACAGGCGGTTTGCTATCAATTTTCCTCTGCCATACATATCCATGGCCTGAGGCAGATTGGTTTCTACATGTACTTACAGCTAAATTGTGCACAAGATATATCCAGAATTCATTGAACAAAGAGATTTTCGAGGAGAGTCAGCCAAATTCTATACAACACAAATTTTGATTCGAACGAACGCAAAGTGCAAACACCCACAAAAGATATTCATAGCAGAAATTAAAGCCACACATAAACTAAAAGATGATAGAAATTACCTTAGGAACTTGTGCCCTTTTCTTGTCAAGCTTCTCCTTCTTGGCCTTGACCCGTTGTGCCTCAGCGAGAAGCGACATCCTCCTTGCAGTCTTGGCATATGGATTCAGCTTCAACATTGTATTCAAGTTCTTGAGCGGGTTCTTCTTCATTGGTGCCCTCTTCACCTCCTTCTTGATGGGCTTCACCACAGACTGAACCTCGTCCGAGTTGATAATCCTAGCCAAATCAGCATTCACCATCTTTGAGCGCGGCAGGATGTACCCCTTCTTCTTCTCCGATGTCTTATCGAAGGATCCATAGATCGAATCCAGCTTCTCAAATGCCGATTTGGTCCAGATCACAAACCTTCCCAAATAGTACCAGGGCGATTTCAGAAGATTGAGCCGCTCGACGTTGGCGACCTCAACTCCAGGAATGTTCCGGAAAGCCTTTACAAGCTTCGCACCCTCCGTTCCGTAGACGATCAACGGACCCTTCCTGGAAATGTAGCGGCGGTTCCTCATCTTACCTTTTCCCGGACGAATACCGACGCTGTCTTTCGCCTTCTCTGCGTCAGGATAAGCACCAACTTGCTTCAGAATGTCGATCGCCGCCGATGTTTTCTCGACGCTCTCGGCGGAGTCTCCGATCACCAGAGGAAGCTCCGGGACGGATTCAATCTTGTGCCCACGAGCCATCACGAGGGAGGGGACGGCGGAGGATGCGATGGCGGAGACCACCGCGTACCTCTTCTGGTTGACATTGATCTTCCGGTGCCATCGCCGCCAGATCTTGGTGGGAGCGAACATCCTACCGCCACGACACATGTTCCCGAAGGCACCCTGACCAGCGCGGTGAGTACCGCCGCCGGGAACGCGAGGGATACGGGAGACGGCGCGGCCAGTGCCCCAGGACTCGGCCGAGGTCTGATGACCGGCGCGGCGGCTGACGGCATAGGGTTGGCGGCTATTTTTGGAGATGTTGGAGTGGACGAAGTTGACGATGTCTGGGCCGGATGGGGCCAGCCATGACGTCAGGGGTGAGACGGCGTTGCCGCCATCGGTGGCCATATCAGACTTGAGCGCCTGAACGGTGACGAGAGGGCGGGCGGCGGCGGCCATTGGTGCGGGTGTGTGAAGGTGGAGGAGATGAGAGGAATTAGGGTTTTGGGGGTGGGAGGGTTAATATAGGGTTTGGAATTTATAAATTTATAATTTTTTTTAATAAAGGAATTTATTTTCAGCGATTTAAGTTGGAATCATTTGAAGACTTTTTTTTTTTTTTAAGACTCTTAAACATTTTAAAATCATTTACCAAAAGAATTACTAAAACGAAAATCATTAAAAGTTTCATAATAATTCTTAAATTATTTACCTAATTTTTAGATGAGACAATTATTTTATATTTAATGGTTAATTTCATCAGCGAAAAGCTATGATATTAGTCCTCTCATGAGAATAAACTAATTTTGAATTAAATTATATAACTTTTTTTAATACATTTTTAATTTCAAATTAAGAAATGGTAAACAGTCTATCTCTTTAATTAGATATAATGAGTTATTTTCATCATTAACTTAAAAATTTTATTATTCAAGTTTCTTTTAAGTAAATATAAAACAATTTAATAAATATATTATTGTTGAGAGATAATTTGCCAAACATGAAAAAACTTGAGTTTTGGTTCAAAATAATTCTTTTATAAATAAATATTCATTTTATGTTATTTTTAAAATTTTTGTTTAAAATAACCTTTTACGTAGATGAAATGTTTATATTTTCTTTTTAAATATAATTTAAAGCTGTTTTAAATAGAACTAAAGCAAGTACTGTTTCTAATTATAGTTTTAATTCAAAAATGAAGTTTTAGTTTCTAACTTATATTAAAAAATTAAAAAAAAATTAAACATCTTTCTTACATGATATAAGAGGACTATATTGAACAATAATTTTAAAAATAACCTAAAATCAATATATTTTTTAAAATAAAAAAATTCATTTTAACCCCAAACTCAAAAGGCTTAACATTATGGATGGGAAGCCAGCAGTACCTTATTATTTACAAATTGGGCCTCTTATAATTTACAAATTGGGCCTCTTAGGGAAGGCCCATCCATTCCCAAATTTGGGCTTCCTGAGCAAGAAGATTACTTTTCTAATGCCATAATGCTCAAAATTTCTTCCATTTTGCTATCTTTTTTATTAAGGGTTATGTTATATTTTCATAAAATTTGAGAAAAATACGAAGGAAATAGAATTAAGGGAATGTTTGGCTGTTCAAAAAAATTAAGGGAAAATGTAAAGAAAATAAAATAAAGAGGGAAAAACAAAAGGGAAGAAAAATACAAAGATAGAGTTAAATATGATATATACTATTTGAAACTCATTTAATATATTTTAACTTATTAAAAACAAAGATAGGATTATAATTTAAGTATATGTAAATTTTAAATTGTTTTATTTTGTTTATATTGGAGATGGTGAATTAAAGAAGAAAAATACATTTAAAAAAAGTTCAATTATACATGAGATCAAGTTTATATAACATGTAATAAATTATCTAATAGAAAAATAAGTAAATATATACGCTATACACCCATTGGCCAATGGCCAATGGCATGCATACTCGCTCATCAACAAAATGAAACCATGCAAGTAGAAAATACACATACATTTATTCCACCCAACATCGGTTTGGCTGTTAATACTTCTCGCACTTGCTCGTTATATCTAGCTTACATGGTTGAACACTCACCATTTTAAAAAAGAAAGGCATAGAGAGTAGAATAGTCTCGAATTTGAGTCTCACTTGAGACAATTTACTATATTATAACTAAAGTGTTTAGCTATAAAAAAAGAATAAAAAATACTACTCGTACTTGACCTACTATGCTTCACACAAATACTTAATATTTAACCAAATTAACGTCTTTGCGATTCTATGAAATTCAATGTTAGGTGGAAACTCGCCCAAGTCAAGCATTTTGACCAATTTAATTTCATCCTCATCCTTCGATCGGAGGATGTGAGCGATATCAACGGTTTGAATGTAATGGTAAGGTAAAATATCCAATATGAACCATTATTTCGGTTGCTAATAATAAGTCAATTAGGTATCCGATTCACACACCTTCTCATAGAAACAATGGCTCTCTCATGTCTTAATTGATGGTGGTGGGAAGGTGAGTCCATTAGGATCAAGACTAGGGGTGGTAATTCGTGTTCCGCGAGTCGTATTGATAAGCAGGTTTATAATATTCGATATTTCAATATAGCGCGAATAATAAAAGAGTTGGAAATACTCAGTGAAACTAGCGGTGTGGTGTGTATGAATTAGACATGTCTGCTCATTTATTAATTTGGTAATTTAAAATAATATAAATTATTACTAATTCATTAATATTTAACACAAAACCTGTATATAATGGGTTAACCTAGGTAAAATATTAATTAACATAATAACTTAAAATATTAATTAACATAATAACTAGACGGGTCAAATTTGTGTTATGTAGATTGACACGAATATAACTCGTTTATTAAATGAGTTATGCAGGTCAACATGAATTTGACCTAAATACTATTATACTCAATTCAAAACCGTAAAAATCATGTTGAATTTGTTTCATATTTATGGATCATATAAGAATTTCTGCATTTTTAAATCAAGGCAGTCGGGAAGACATGCATTATTTTGTTCAAAATTTGTTGTTTGATTTTGTGGTATGGACACATGTGACTACGATGACAATGGCTTGAAAGTGGTGATCAACTAAAACAACTGCTAAAGAATATGTGTAGTACTATTTGTAAAATGAAAAAAAAAAATGGGGTATCCAACGATGATTGATTTTTAGGATATTGCGCGAGGAGCTTTTCCAATTATATAATTATTGTTTACTTTTGATCAATAAGACTTTAATAACCTTTAAAAGCACTTATCTGCTTATTAGCCGATAAATTGATTTAGATAAATGGTTGGAATAGGGGCACCGTTCCAAAACCCTTCCGTTGTCATTCTTAACTAATGAATTAATTTTATATGTTGTTTTAAACTTACTTTACTTATCCAAATAAAATAAAAATATTGTGGATTTTGTAAAGTATTTATAAAAAATTGAATAGAATTAGAGCCATACAAGTGATGGTGAATTAAAGGAGAAAAATACATTTGAAAATAGATCAAGTATAAAATTTATAATAAAAACAAGTAAATAGATAACTTATACACCAAAATGACATGCACATAGAAAAATGCACTATTACATTTCACTAAGAAAGTTTCTTACATTTCACAAAATACTCCTACTTAATCAAACGTCTTCATCATTCTATCAAATTCATGGCTGGGTAGAGACCCAACTAGATTGAATACTCTGACGGATTTAATTTTTCCATTCTCCAACTTCGATTGGATGGTATGGGCAATGTCAGCGGTTTAAAGGAGGTGGTAGGGTAAAATACCTGAAATAAAACATGATTCCGATTGCAAACAACAACCCAATTGGATACTCGATCCACACACCTTCCCATAAGAACCATGGCTCATGTGTGTTTGTTGGTGGTGGTGGTGGGAGGAGTCCATCATCTTCACCTTTAGGACATGGGAGACGAATTTGGATACCGCATAACTCATTGTTGTTGGCAAAATAGTTGGGATCCAAAATCATTGTTCCCATTTGCCCACCATCTAGGATTCGACCAGTCAACCAATTGTTACTCACGTCTAGAACGATGAGTTGTTGTAGCTTTGTGAGTGTCGAAGGAAGAAAACTGGAGAGGTTGTTGTGGGATAAGTCTATTATCTCTATATTCTCCAAATCACCAAAACTTGTAGGTATCTTCCTGGAGAGTTTGTTGCAAGATATGTTGAGTAGCTTCAAGGCCTTGAGAGCACCCAACGAAGTTGGAATCTTGCCGAAGAGTTGGCTATTTGATAAGTATAACAAAGTGTACATGTTAAGTTTGTTTTTGTGGGACCTTGATTTGACTTGGTTCGATGCTGTGACTCCTCAACTCCAGGGAGAGTTGATTTTCTATGTTCGACCATCTTATTAAGCTATAATAAATAGAGAATGTGTAAAGGTTGGGTGGTGGTGAATTTGGTGGCTCATTAATCATTCCTATAGGGTTATGAAACTCTTTGGGGATTTCTCTAGTTAGGTTGTTGTTTGAGACATCAAGAATTTGAAGGTTATTGAGGTTGCAAATACTTTTAGGTATTAAACCTTGAAAGTGATTATTCCATAGGTTTAGAACTTGTAGTGTGGAGATTTGGGAGAGGAAGTCAGGGAGCTCACCAGTAAAATTGTTGTCCTGAAGTTCAAGGTGTTCAAGGTTAATCAAGTTGGTTAAGTTGAAAGGTGGCAAGCCCCTGGATAACTTATTTCCTACCAATGCAAGAAATCTTGTTTCTCTAGGAAAGGTAGTTGGAACCTGTCCTAAGAAATCATTATATGAGAAATCAATGTAAGCTAGTTCTTTTGCCTTTGCAGGATAAGTGGGAAAGGACCGGGAAAATCTATTTCAGATAGATCCGATGGTGTAATGATCATAAAATATGAGGATTGAGAAACAAGTCCCGGAAAAGTTGTTCCTTTCAATCCAGAATCAGAGCTTAGAGCACCATGTTTTTTGTGACTCCTGAAATTGTTCCTTGAGAGAGCAAGGCTGGTAAGAAAATCAAGCTATATCGTAGTGCGCGTGCGTATTATACTCCACGTATTAGCATTCCCTCTTTTCCTTTTTGACTTTCTGA
This sequence comes from Tetrastigma voinierianum, assembly GCA_016808115.1. Taxonomy (NCBI): domain Eukaryota; kingdom Viridiplantae; phylum Streptophyta; class Magnoliopsida; order Vitales; family Vitaceae; genus Tetrastigma; species Tetrastigma voinierianum. The sequence goes on along the minus strand of JAEQBH010005584.1, from coordinate 66,819 downwards.
ATTTGTATAGTAATAAGATGCTATTATAATTGATTTAAGTAGTTTTAGGATAAATATAATCATACCCGGCTATATGATTACCCAATTCCAACAAGGTAGTTTATTCTCTTTCCATGTAAGAAATTCGCCCCTATAGGTATTTGTCCCACATTCAGTATTATTATTCAGAAATTGTCAAATGTATGCTATTTATTTTATGCTTTCTTTCATTCTGAAATAAGGAAATGCAGGTTCCTCCATAGTTTTAGCCTTCACTTTCTACATGGTATCAGAGCAGGTTTAATCCTATCTCTTCGTCTTCATCTTCATTTATGCCTAAATATGGTCTAGCATTTGGAATGGCTACTAACTCATCCTCCTTTTCTTCTGATATCATCAACAAGTCTTCATCTCTCGTAGTGAGCCTCATCTTCGATCTGACCCATAAAATTGATGGGCAGAGTGCTTCTACAAATAGTCTCAGTCATATTATTATAGAGAAGGAAAATGGCCACATCAGACTTAGGCACCGAGAAACCATAGCACCAACCTGAAAAGTGGATAGTAAATAATATGGTCATGTCCTAGCTAGTCTGACTCTATGACCACTTGGAGCATTGTGAAAATTTTCTATCATTTGATCTTATAAGAAATTTGGGACATGTGAAAGAAACATTCTCAAGCAGGAAAACACGTTTATGAAGTCATCCGGATTGAAGGCATCCTCCCACGATTTGCGTCGAGGCAACCTTAAAGTGGCCCAGATATTTCAATATTCTTACTCGTCTATCGCGTCGACTTGATCGTTTAGATTCTGCGGACTTGTGTGCGATGGTTTGTTGTATAAAAAGATTATCGAAGGGAAACATGTGTTTAAATTTTTGTTAGGCTTGAACAAGAACCTTAATGAAATCAGAGGAAGAATCTGTAAGACCCGAGAAAATTCCAATTTATGAAAAAATGGCAAAATGTGCATTGGTGAAAATTCGAGATTTTTTCTAGATCTCCCGGATGTGGCAGTTTCAGATTCAGATTGTCTGTGAATCTAGCTACCACATCGAGATTCAGGCGGTCGAAGATTTGCACATTTTGAAGTCCAGTGTCGGGTCTTGAAGTAAAGTGGCATTTGATGTGACAAAGAAGTCATATAACGTGTATCTTTAAATGTTCACATGAGGACTCTGCGTAGGTAGAAATGATGGAAACGGATGGCAGAGATGGTGCCAGTGTCAAAATATTGGAAAGAAGGACATAGATATCATTTTGGAAATTTAAATGAGGAAAAACGAAATAGCCAATAGTGTCATCCTACACCTTCAAATTGAGACCAAAGCGTGAGCAGAAGAGCAGAAAGTTAGGTTTTTAAGGGTTTTTGTGATTTCTAGAGAGAGAAAGTGCATTCTCTCTAGATTTCGATCAATGGACCGTGGATTTCTTCGAGCAAGAAGGAAGAGTTGTTACAACCACAGCAAGAGACAGCAGCGTGAGCCACTTAGGGTTTTGAGGAGTTTCGACAAACTTGATGAGGTAGGGGTTTCATCCTACTTGTTTACACTTTATTTAAGTGTTTTGTAATGTTTGAGTTGGTTTGAGCCGTGAGAGGCAGTTTGGTCAATCCCGAACATGGGGCCCAGAATTATGAGAATTTATTGGAGCTCGTTTGGACAGTTCAGTCACTGTTGAGGCTACTTGTGTGATAATTATGCATTAAATTGTGTTTTGTGTGTATAGGCTATGGAAATCTTGGGGTTCACGAGGAGCCGATATAGGAGAGTGGGCTGCGTGGAATGACCCACTTGCTCTGTTTTAGGGCCCCATCAAAAATAGTCCGGGTTTGTGTGAAATGGACAAAAAACGATCAATGTGTTGGGTGTGAAATTAGAGAAGGTAAGAATGAATGGCTTGATTGTGTGGAAATGGATAGGTTAATGCATGAACTTCTTGTATTAATATGATGTCTGACCTATGGAATATAATTGTGTGTATAGTTCATTAGAGATGAAATTGTGATTTGCTCAATTATGGAATGCAATTGTGTGTATGAAATTTATTAGGAGATGAGATTGTGTTGGATTTAAGTGACTAATTTGGTGATGGTTGATATTGTTGATTGTGCGGTGTAATTGTAAATTATGTAAACCTGTGCATGATGGTATGACATGTGTTTATATTGTGTGAAATGGCATAATGCATCTCTATGCAGGGTAACTAGAAATTAGGTGAGTGCATGGCAGAAAAATCAAAGAAAAACGCGATTTTTTGAAGAGGAATTTCACAGGGATGAATTTGGGAGAATGGGGTTGAGAGACAGTCCAACAGATCATTTCGGATGAGGACCATGGCTGACACAGGAAGATTCTCGACACATTAAGCCTGGGAGAACAGTCATGTACACTGATAAATGGTAGTATAGTTTCAAAAACAACAAGAATTGTTTTGAAAAGATGTTTTCTCATACATGGTTTAGGCAAGTGTGACGGAGTTGGTGAGGACTCGGGACGTGGGTTGGTCATTTAGACATTCAAGTAGGATCTAAATTTGCTTGAATGGGCACACTTTGGGTGTTTGCATATGCATAGGTGGGAGTAACCCATTTAGGGTGATTCCACTGCGATGATAGCTCACCCCGTCGAGGATATTATTTTTCGGGTACATGGAGGCGATGGGGAGCGGCTCATCCTAGAAGATTTCGTTTTAGAAGAAAGCCCAGGGTTGTGGCTTTGGTTTTGTTATGTACATGTATTAGAACTCTCTAGAAGTTTGATATATGATGTATAAGGATAATTTATTACCTCTTGAAACTATTGCATATAGTTGGGATTTATTTGGATGAGTATTGGTTTGTGGGCCCAAGTGGCCGTTTCACTCATATAAATGTTATATTGGATTGTTTGGGACAAGTTTGTATATGGGTAGAGCTCCTCGTACAAAGGAGACTACGGAATTTTTTACCCTCATGAGAGGAATTAAAGGTCACCCAGAGCATTCCACGAGTGTTTGACGAGGACCCAGACCGGATACCTTCGAGGATTCCACGGGTGGTCCACTCTAGTGGAGTTCCATTGTACAATCCATGGGAATACACAATGGGACCACCCTAAGAAGAAGTAAACACATGCGTCTTATAATACCCCCGTTAACATACTAAAGATCCTGACGACTTAAATCCACGATAGGCCTATCATAGAAATGTAGGTCATAACCACCAAACTCACATAATAAGGACTCATAAGAGTTCAATACGAATATCAGAAACATTCTAAGGATTTTGCAAATTTAGGAATTTACAAAATAGAGATAAATAAGTCAATAAAACAACACGGATAGGTCTTTATAAGTCGCTGCGGCTTTGGTAGAAGAGAGGTGTTGGATCTAGCCTTGAGAAACGAGCCCCTACGGTACTGGACCTAGGGAGCGATTTAAAACAATAACGTGAGATACTAAATCTACGTGGCATATTTATAAGAAAATAATGTTTTTGACCCACTATTTGAATGTTTCTTCTCAGAGACCTCGAAACCCTCTGTTGTGGTTCCGTTTAGAAAACATTTCACAAAGAAACCCGACTTTACCCATGTCCAACATTATGTAATTCATACTCAACAATTTAACCGGCATGATTGTTAAGAAAATTATAACCTGAATTTGTTCTCAACATAGAAATTGAGCATAAGATATATATAACCATCATGTCGTGAAAATAATCATGAAAATACAATACCCATAAATATCGAAATGGTTATACCTTATTTAGAAACAACAATGTGTACCGTAATACGTGTGGCTTGCGTCGGGTAAACCGACCTCCGCATTCTGATGGCAACATAAATAGTTAAGCGGAGCCATCATGTGACCTTCACTAAACCTTGAAAGTTGCAGCCAGACCCACTTCAGCATAATGGTAATAAACCTCAGACAAAACTTGGAATTAATCTCAGCGTCTTATTAATAAGTACTCCCAGGGTAAACACGGCAATCAGTGGCAACTAATAAAACACTCATTGGTAAAACCCGGCCATCAGTGGCAACTAATAATATATAATCGTCTTCTTACTCACATATACTTTCCAACATTCACGAGTATTATAATCATTTCACAAAATCACCAATCCATTTCTTAAAACCATAATTTTTCTAAAGGTGGTTTTAAAACCTACATCTTAAATTATCCTTAAATACCACAGAGACTCATCCACGAACTCAGTAAAACTTCCAAATAGTTAAAATGTTGACAAAATTCACATGAGCCAAACCTTTGTTTTATATGAAACCAATTTTTTTTTTTTTCTTGCGTAACTAACCATTTACGAATAAATAGTATATATATTATGTATAATAATTAACAATTATATATCATAATGGCTACCCAAAGCGTTTTAAAACATAAACCACTCTGCTGACTACAGACGCTCGGAGTCCCTCTCTTTCCCCTGCGGGATCGTCTCATTTCGGCGTGAGTGTGCAGTAATATAAATAAAACACCAATTGAGGCTCAAATAAGCCAGACGACAACATTGCAAGGATGCTTGAAGGCCTTAGAATAACACCGCCTTGTAAACCATCTAAATTGAACTCCGACGGGTCCGATTACACGGTGTCTTTCACATGGGCAAATTTTGAAATTGGGGCTTTCACCGACTAATTTCTCAAGAAATTGAACCATCGATAATTCCTTGAAAACATCGATTTCACTAATCCATCTTCAATTTTTCCTAACAGTAATTGGTACTTCGAACTTCGGTAATTACGAAAGCGACCCAAAAATGGGCTGGGCCGTAATGACGTCAAAATTCACAAACCATATATCAGCGAGCCCAAGGGCCGAGAACACAGAAGTACCATTACGGTCCAACACGAGTTCTTTGTGGTGGTGAAAAACTTCGATCAGCGTTCGGCCCGACTTTGTTTTAAATCCGTATCTAAGCGGTGAGGAGTCCCGAAAGAGGGACCGCGGGAATGAGTTCCAGAGGGTCCAAAATGGTGGGATAAGGTATACCGTTGACTGGAATGAAGATCGGAAAACACCAAAATCCGGCGACCCAAAGTGGCCACAGTATCGTCGACCGTCCGAGACTCGTCCGTGGTAGCCAAGAGCCTACCCGGCGTGGTCTCGGTCATCCTCACCCCTCCTGGCGTGGCGTGTACGGTGGTGGTGGCGGAATGTCGAGTTCCCGGCTGAAATCCGATGGGCTAAAATGAATCCGAAAACAATCGATTCGGGTTTTGGCGGGTTTTAGGGTTTCTCTCGAGTTTTGGGGCTCGAAAATGAGTGTGTGTTGGGGCTAAATTTTAAACTGGCACGCAAAGCTATGTTTATATAGGGCCTAAGCTGAGGTCGCTTCAGTGAAACAGAGGCGAGCTTGGACATTGATGAAATCTTTGCTATTTGAACTCCCGGGGTCATAGCTCTCTATCAGTAAGTCGGTTTTATTCGACTTAGATCTACATGAACTTCGTGCTCCAGCCGGGGCCTATGAAATGGTGTCTTAGTCAACCCAAAATTATTCATCCTTGAAAGTGGCTTTTGGTCCACATACTAGAAAGTGTTGGTCAAACTGATCATTGGTCAAACTTAAAGTCAAACTTGGTCAAGCGATGTTACAAACTTACTTGTATTATTTGGTGGGTTATTACAGGTTTCACGGGTTGTGGTGAGTGATGGACACCGGTTTGGGGCGTCACGAGATCAATAGAATGCAAACCTCTACCTAGCCTCATAGAGGCATTCTCTAAAGTCTGTCTTGAAGAAAGTCAGAAAAATCTCATGATGGGATCCCATCAACAACTGAATATGACAGAAAGCTCGGCTCTTAAGACTCAATTTACTCCTTTTGACAATCGTCAAAAAATTAAAGGAGGAAGACCTTGGTGTGACCATTGCAAAAAGTTGGGTCACTCGAGAGAAACTTGCTGGAAGATTCATGGAAAACCAGTAGATTGGAAGCCACGTCAACCACTTGAGCAAGAAGGATGAGGTATCATGTGGCTGCCGATGAACAATCGCCATAATCTGAAGCTAGCCCTTTTAACAAGGAGCAAGTGGGGTGCCGAAACTCTTTATCTCCTCTTAATCGGATTAGTCTAGCGGCTCATCTTCCAATCGGTCTGTGGTTAAGTTTGGCTCACAAAGGTAATTTTAAAGCACTGCGTTGGTAAGAAACGTAAAAAACCTTGGATCGTGGACTCAGGAGCATCTGATCAAATGACGGGAGATGAGACAATTTTTTATACATATAGCTCATGTCCAAATAATTTAACAGTTCGAATAGCAGATGGTTCACTGTCAAAGGTTGTCGGTACAAGTTCAGTTATGCTATCAAGGGATCTTACTCTCAACTATGTTCTCCTTGTTCCTAACTTGGACTGTAATCTATTATCAATTAGTAAACTCACTAAGGAAAAGAGGTGTATTACTAATTTTCCTCCCACTCCTTATGAATTTCGGGATTTGGATTGAGGGGAAGGCGTTGGCAATGGAGAATGCTCTGGACTCTACATCCTTAAGGAGCACCACGATCCACGAAACGATATAATTAGCGGTTGGTTTGTAATTCTTTGATCTCGTATCAAAATAATGATAGTGCAATTATATTTGTGGCACTATGCGCTTAGGATATCAGTGTTATGTATCTCAAGCATTTATTTCCTTCATTATTAATAAAAATCAAAATCCTTTAGTGTAAAAATTTATCAATTATCAAAGCTGAAGTCCGGTCTCACGTTCAACCTTGAAAGTCTAGTCCATTCTCGATGATTCATAGCGATATCTAGGATCCATCAGAGCAAAAAATGTAGCAGAGTACTAGGTGGTTTGTCTCATTCATAGAAGATCACACTAGATTAACGTGAAGGTGTTCCTCATGAAGAGAAATGCAAAGCAATTAATTTTTCAAAATTTTAAAAAACATGATTAAGACCAAGATTCAGTAAAAATACAAATTCTAAGATTAAATAATGTTGAGGATTGTTTAAACTCCCATTCTAGGGAATTTCTAGCAAAGAAGGGATAGTTCACTTAAGTTCATGTGTTGATACCCACAACAAGCTGAATAGCTAAAGGAAAAATAGGCATTTGTTAGAGCTATAGATCCTTCATTAATTTCTCTCTACGAATGTACAGTATTTAGGGAAGGCGTCCTTCTGGCCTGTCAGCCAGGATGTCGTCTAGAGTCTTAAATTCTGACACCTTTGTCAAACACTCCCAAAATCCTTTCCGACCACTCATCTCATCTCCATCGTCCCACCCAAAATTTTTAAATTGCTCTGTCTTTATTCACTTATCAATCGACAATATAAGTAAAACTTGATCCCTACGTCACTTTCAGTGCCATCTTTCTTGGGTATTCTTCAAATCAAAAAGGGTATAAGTGTTGTCACACCCCTTTCCCGATCCGACTCGATTGGCGAGTCCAAACCGAGTCCGGGGCGTGAGACTATATACTGGGACTCTCATTGAACTGTTCTTTCTCAGAGTTTAACTTGTACCTGTGGGTTTACAAACAATTTATGTAATAACAAAAATCATTTACATATACAAAAGAACTACCACCGGAGTGGTGTCCATCAAAATCTATACACATATCATGAGTCATTTACTTATACATGTACATTTCTATTAGAACTATATTTTGTATGGCCGGAATACAAAATATAATCATACTTCTTCGTGGAGTTGTCTTATACAAACACTTATACATATATATATCTAATACGAAACATCGAGAGATTGCGGACGATGCGGTGATCACCTATCTACTGGTGACTGCTCTGGTGATGTGGGATGTCCTGTCCTCTATCCTTGTCTTTTGCTTCTGTACCTACATGGATTGAACACCCGTGCTAAGCTTTACGCTTAGTGGGAACATAAGCATGGACAACCACCAATGGTGATCATCACAAGCTTATACATATGCAATTCATATATCTATACATATTCATATAACTTTTATTACTTATCATCTTTACATTCTGTGCATGTCCAATCTTTTTCCATTACATTTCTATGTCTCTTATCTATACTTTCTTTGTATTCTGTTTATATGCACATATTCCATATGCATTCTATAACTTATTGTTCTATGTCTTTGGCATATCTCTTATCTATACTTTTACTGTATTCCTGTTTCTATACTTTGCATATTCCATATTCATTCTATAACTTATTGTTCTATTTTCATGTAATGTTATCATATACTGTTATCATGTACTGTCATCATGTATTGTTCATGTACTATGTTCATGTACTAATTTCATATACTGTATTCATGTACTATTTCATGTACTAATCATGTACTATTTTCATATACTGTTTTCCTATGATACTTTTCATATAGCTTTCTCTTTCATGTCCTGTACTTGTTCATATACTTTTTGTGTACTGTACTTTGTACCTTCCATATATTTTCATCTTGTAATTTTTATACACTATACTTTCCTATGATTTTCATATATTGTACTTTCATATGCTTTTCATGTTCTATTACATAATCTTTCATATACTTTTGTACTTTTATATACTTTTATACTTTTCATGTGTTCATCTTTTGTGCTATAACTTATTGCTTTTCATGTTCTCTTACATATTCTCTCATATACTTTTCATGTCCTCTTATACTGTATTTCTTGTTCTTGTAACGGTATACTATCATCGCATAACAGTGCTATGCTCCTCATATCATATCATATCATATACTTTGCATATACATTTCCTTTGTGTAACTTTTCATTTTCTTTTCTATTCATGCCTGTGAATACCTTAGAAGCGGATACGGGAAATAACTATATGTGCAGAAGGTACCTATCAACCTCTGAGGCAGTGATCTCTATCTGTATATGCGAATGTATCATCCTTTGTACGAGACGTTGACTATGCCATGTAATGCTTGATGACGAGTAGTATATGCAGAAGGTATCATCATTGTGCAGGCAGTGACCTATGCCATGTAATGATCTAAACGGGATGATGTCATCGGCAAAGCGGAGACTCGATATCTGTATCTGTATCACGTATGCTCGTATTGTATCTTCCACTATGGGGCATACCTATCTATCCCTCTACCGGTCGAACCACGAGTGATCGAGTTTTGTTACATTTTCTATACATATTTCATAAGCATGAATAATATTATTATCATGGATTGCTTATGCAATATATACTATCATTACGATGTCGTATTCGTTCTCATATCGTAGCTTCATGTTATGGTTCTCATATTCCTCTATAATACATATATTCATATCTTTTTCTATCATTTAGTTTTGTCTTCGTATCATATATGTAATCCTATCATATATTATGAATGCATCTATGCACTCTTGTATTCATATATTCATATATATCTTTATATATTCATGTCCCTTTATATCATTTATACATTATATCCTTTATGCGTTTCTATCATGATTTAGCTATTCATGTACTTTCTATATTTCTATCATGTATGCTTTTACTCATTCATGTGTTCCTATCATGTTCCATCTATTCGTTTATGTATGACAATCATATATTCATACCATATACTCTTATATTCATATCATGTCATCTACTTATAACCATCTTATATCTTGTTTAACTTATATCTTCATGTCTTTGTATCGGTATCATATCTTATGACATAACACCTATCATATCTTATGACATATCTTTGTCGTATCTTATAACATATCCCTATACATTTCTATACTTGTACTTTATCAAACTGTCCTATCTCCTGTAGGAGTACAAAACAGAGACTCTTCCTTTGATACCCGTAAGTACTTTTCTTATCTATGCTCCTTTATATATCAAATCTACATATATTTCTATTTCTTGTTCATATCTACATCCTTTCTTGCCGTGTATTCCAATTAACTTTAACCAAGCGATTAGTACACTTGGTACACCAATTCCATTTTCGGACAATATGTGGGCACCAAATGCCATTAAATGACATATGGTTAGATTCTAGACTCAATGAGCTTTCCATAGAGTCCAAGAATACCCATAATGGAGTCCTAACGAAGGAATTATGCAAGTTGCAAGCCGTGAAGAAAATGTGACACTTGCGGCACTGCGGCGGCAGCCAGTGCGACGATAGCCACTATCTTTTGTCATTTTCGGGGATCTTAACTTCATATTTGACACTGGCTCTTTGTACTCATTTAAAGCTAAGGTGCTAAGTGTTCTTCTCCAACTAGAATCACCCAAATCGGGGCACCGAAACTCAAGATATGTCCTAAACAATCGGGACTACTCTATGTTCAAAACAGAACCATAAATTGGCTTGTACATAGCTCCACTTTGAGTGAATTTTTGGGCAACATAGAGTCAGAATTCGAAGGTACCTATTTCAGGGTGTTTTGTTCTCCTTAAAGTCTAGTTTAACCAGCCACTTAAGTCACTCAATTCGGATAAGAAATGAGCAAGTTATGGCCAAAATACTAACACTTGTCCAAAATAGAGCATTGGGTACCGGTACCGATACCGGTACCGGTCTTTCTCTTGCCATGGTACGGTACCACTACATTTTGAGTACCGGTACCACCTGAAATTTCCCGAGAAAAGGTGGTTTCTCCCATTTCCATATTTTGCTACCCAAATCCTTCAATGAAAATCTATATACACATCAAAACCACTCCATATGCATCTTGTAACCTCTATTCTACTCAATTCAACTTTCAAATACTTATCTTACTTCAAAAACCTATCATGAATTACTCTCAAAACAACTCTAAAATTAATCCTAACCCTTTTTATAACTAACATGAAGGTTAGTTAGGGTTTGTTCTAAATCCAAACTCCATTACATGCAATTAACCCATGAATCCAACCTCAAAGGGAGGATTCCATACAAGAATACATTCTAGGGTTAGGTTTCTTACAATCCACAACCCACAAACATGTATCCATACAAATCTATACAAAGTTCCATACCTTAAATCTCTTCTCCTTCTTCTTTTCTTCTCTTCTTCTTCTCTTCTTCTTCCTCTTCTTCTTCTTCTCCCCTTATCTTCTCTTCTCTACGGTTTTTGATCTCTCAAAAATGAGAGACTAATTGCTCTTATCCACCTTTTTGAGTTAAGGCCATGTTTGGCCTTTGCATTTGTAACTTCTTTTCTCATTTTTGCATTTAGGTCCTTCCATTCTTTCTAATTTCTATTCCATCTTTTCTCAAATTCCACAATGGCATATAAACTTATTGATTTAAGCCTCTCATATCCTCAAATGGTAAATGACTAATTTACCCTTGGCTTTATTATTAATTCCGGGTCTCTCGTTTTATTTTTGAAAAATTCCATTTAGCTTATAATATACCCTAAACAAGTCCGAAAACTGCTAGGGTATATTTTGAGGTGTTATAAGTGTTACTCTCCAGTCACAAGAAAATTCTACAATTCAATGGATATCACATTTTTTGAAAGCCAGCCTTACTATCCCAAAATTGATATTCAGGGGGAGAATTCAACTCAGGAATATCAATTTTGGAACCTTGAGTCATTCAATGAGTCACCCATCACCACTAAAAATCACATTCTTGTAGAGTCATGTAATCAGCCCGAGGTCATTGTTGGCTTGCAGGATAAAGAGCATATCCAAGAGGAAACGGAGGAAGGAGCACTTTCTCAGCAAACCCATGAGGCTAAGCTGGGTTCTAATCCAAGCAAAATTCCAAGTAATAACGCTCTTGACTTAGATGGTACTGTTGATTCCGAGTTAGAAAATGATATTCTTAATATGCCCATAGCTTGGAGGAAAGGAGTTAGATCATGCTCAGCATCCCATTGGAAATTTTATTTCTATAATAGGTTATCACCACGCTTCGTGCATGCACTTCTAACATCACAGAAATACAAGTTCCTCGGAATATTCACGAAGCTTTCAAGTATCCTAAGTGGAATGCGGCAGTCGATGAAGAAGTTCGGGCGTTGGCAAAGAATGGTGCGTGGGAAATTACTGACCTCCTAAGAGGTAAGAAACTAGTTGGGTGTAAGTGGATTTTCATAGTAATGTACAAGGCAAATGGTAATGTGGACAGGTATAAGGCTAGTTGGTCGCAAAAGGATTCACCCAATCATATGGTATTGACTATCAAGAAACTCGCCTCCAAATACAAGCTCAACACCGCTTCGTACTTTTATCCTCGCGCCTAATCTCGACATTGGTCGCTTCACCAACTTGATGTGAGAAAATGCCTTCCTCACGGTGACTTGTATAAGAAGTTTACATGGACATTCCTCGCTAGACTCAGAGACTACATCACCCTCAACAAGGCTCGCAGACTTTGAAAATCCTCAGACGGTCTCAAACAATCTCCCAAGGCTCCGGTTCAACCCGCTCACTACAAAGTGCAAAGGAAAGGGCACGGATTGCTCAATGTCAATCTAATCACACATTGTTTGTGAAACACTTCCCAGAACGGAAGCTAGCCATTATCATTGTATATGTGGACGACATAATTTTGATCGGTAATCATGAAGAGAAAATTGACTTACTTAAAAAATTACTGACAAAGGAATTTGAGATCAAGGACCTTGGAAACCTTAAGTACTTTCTCGGAATGGAGATTGCTAGGTCAAAGAAAGTGTATAGCAGCCTCACAACGCAAATACGCTATGGACTTACTAAATGAAACAGTGGATGCTAGATGCAAGCCGCATTAAACACCTATGGATACAATCAGAACCGAAGAAAGCGATGGAAGTGCGCCACGATAAAGGAAGATATCAACGCCTTATGGGGAAACTCATCTATCTTTCTATAAGGTCGACACGGCTTCTCCGTTAGTATGGTAAGTCAATTCATGAATAATCCAACTAAAAACACATGACTCGTTATGACTGTAATATTTGCAAGCCTCAAATGACACCGAGAAAGGGTCTCTTCTTCCAAGGAACAACAAAGAAAGAGATTTAGATTTTTTCGATGTGACAAGGTGTTCAATGATTGATCCAAGATACTTCGCTATTGTTCGCTTGTTTAGGGAACTCGTTACAAAGCGCGAGCAAGAAATAGTCGTTGGTAGCCCCTAGTAGTGTCGAGTAGAATTTCGCAGCACAAGGTATCCACGAGGGAATCTAGTTTTCTGAATGTGTCGTTAGAAGAATTACAGGTTCCATTGAAGCATCCCATAGTGTTATACTGCGACAACCAAGCCGCCATCAGTATCGCTAAGAATCCGGTTCATCATGATCGAACTAAGCATGTGGAGATAGATCAACACTTTATCAAGCGGAAAAGATCAGCAAGGAGTTTTCAAAGTCGCCTTCACTCGACAAACTATCAAACAACCGACATTCTCACCGAAAGCTCTTGCCCGAAAGTTAACTACAAAGATCCGACTTTAAAACTGAATGATCAACATCTACAATGCAAACTGGTAAAATCAAGCTCCACACGGCCACATGCCTACGCATGTTTCTTCCATATTTAGCATTCCTTTTTTTTTTCCTTTCACTTTCCCAATTATGTAATATACATTCTTTATTATAATTGATTTGGGGAAGTAGTTTTAGGATTAATATAATCATACCACATACATTACCCAATTCCAACAAGGCTTATTCTCTCTTCCATGTAAGAGAAATTTCGGGTCCTGTGGTATTGTCCCATTCTAATTGTCTCAAATCCTAGTTATTTATTTATGCTTTCTTTCATTACAGAAATAAGGAGAGTCTGGGTTCCTCCATAGTTTTAGCCTTCACTTTCTACACAAGCACTTCTAGAATATAAAGTCGAGAAAAAATATTAAATGGAAGAGAACCTGTGAATTCATTTTCTGAAAGAATCAAAATTGTAAGTGAACTCATCTCAAGAAACCATCAGGAACGCACTTCTGGAGTCGTTTTACTAAATCTCGTAAAATGAGAGACTTGTTTGGGTAGAAATCTACTTTGGAACCTCATCAAAAAGACCACAAGATTTTAGAGACAATCCAAATAAATTGGTATTTTGAGCTCTCTGCACGCTGTTATTCAAAATTAGACGATTTCCTCCAACATACAAATTTTCGAGGCCCTTAAAATCCAACAACCAAGGCAGAATTTCTCCAGTTAGCAAGTTGTTCTACAAATAAAACCCTTCCAAACATGCTGCTTTGCATTCAGGGGTTTCCACTCACCAATTCCATGTCACTCAATGCCAAAAAGGAGATGCTAGGTAGTAAATTTCCAATCTCAGCGGGTATTTCCATGGATAAATCATTGTAGCTCAAGTCCAAGAAATTTAGCCCCTTCAAACATAAACCCAGTGCAGCGCCACATCCAAAATCCTGCTCTCTAGCGACAATCCCTTACCCAAAAAAATGGGTAGGAGAGGCTCCACCCCTTCTTCATCAACAGCCCGACTTCCTCCACTATTAAAATAATTATCATGCAGATAGAGATACCGAAGAAGGGGTAAGTGAAAGAGCTAAGGAGGAATGGATCCACTGAGGTGATTCCCTGCATGCCATGCCATACATGGACAGAGACAGAGCACCAAATTTAATACCTTTGCCTCGATATCAATCTTCTCTATCATGTAAAGTGTAGTACCGGGAACCTAATTAAAGAGTTAAGCATATAATATACGATATGAAATTAACATTGTTATTGATGATGCTTTTTCAAACCCAGATCGGGCCGAGCGGTGTCGGGCTGCTGTGCCTGACTCGGACTGGCCGGGCGGCTAGTTTGTAGCCCCCATCTGCCTGCCCGAGGTAAGTACTGCTACCGTGGCCGGTCCTGGCCGGTCTCCGATGCGCTCTCCCACAAAAAAACAAGAAAGAAGAAGGGTCTGGCTTCGCCCGTGGTCGCTCCGATGCCTGCCCGCTCTTTCCTAAGAGAAAAGATAGACTCGCTTTAGAGGGCTAATGTTTTTTTGGCGCATCTTTCACCGATGGGGTGGCCTCGCATTTATAGTATGTGCTTCCCGCTTGACGGTGATTAGATTCTTTCCATCGACTCAGGATATTTCCTACTCCTTTACTCCGCATTCGATTCGATATGGATATTAAAAGAGCGCTTATTTAGAATTATCTTCCTTCCCTTATCGAGGGATCTCATTGATCTCGGAGGATGAGTCAGTTGTATCATGAATTATCTTATTTTCCTTGCTAGTGAGATATAGTTGGATTTGCAGGATAATAGGTTATTGGGGATTATTCTATTTCCTTTATCGATGGGATTTAGTTTGATCTGCAGAATGTGGGCTTTCTCAATTACCCATAACCGGCCTTTGGGCCGAGCGGACTGGGCCTTCATTCTGGTCGGCGCCAAGGCTCGACTGCCTTCACTGGGCGCGCCTCTTCGTGTGGCGAGCGGGCCTCGCGAGCCCATTTTTCAAACCCTGCCGGGCCGCCCTCACTCAGGCCGTGTGCGTGGGCAAGGGTTGTAACGTCGCATCTGATGGCAATTTCCACGCACCGCCAGTGGATGGGTTAGTTAGGCTTACCCGCCACAC
This sequence comes from Tetrastigma voinierianum, assembly GCA_016808115.1. Classification (NCBI taxonomy): domain Eukaryota; kingdom Viridiplantae; phylum Streptophyta; class Magnoliopsida; order Vitales; family Vitaceae; genus Tetrastigma; species Tetrastigma voinierianum. The sequence continues at coordinate 51,422 of JAEQBH010005584.1, read as the reverse complement.
GCCTTGCCATAATGATGACTCTTTGGTTTTCGCGCTCAACTCTCCCACTTCTTTTAGTTTCTTCCTGTTTCTTCCGCAGACATCCTTCCGCTCTCAGGTGCCCCCTGATCTTGAAACTTTTTTACTTTAACAAGTTCCCGACTTCCCTCTTCTTTAGTTTCCCTCGGGTTCGAACCTTGTGCAGAGTCCTTTTCGGGCGCCTTCCCCTGGGTAGTTTTTCCGCTTTATCTTGGACCGCCGTGTCTTTCTCTCTCTTTAGTGTCTTTTCTGCGATACGTCGCCATGCTAGTGGTTAGGGTCAAAGTGCTGCTCATTACCGCATCACCACGGGTCCTGGGCTCGTCTTCTTCTCTCGCATTGGAGGTGACTCTTCGACCGTCCTCCTGCTTCGCGAACCGGCGGTGCTCTCCGATCAAGCTCGACTGGCCGATTCGAGACAAACTAGGTGCCCCTTTTTCCCTTATACAAGGGTAAGGGGAGAGTAGACCAGATTAAGTATCCAGGGGGGTCAGAATATCTACAATCCGCCGTTTAACATGCTTTGGCTGTGGGGCCTAGCAAGGTTGGTCCTTATACTGGGCCACTGCTAGGCGTTACCGACCTCTCGCTGCTCTTCGAGTTCGGGTCCCCGATGTTTTCAATTCTCCTATATGGTTTCGTACCTAAGATGGTATGCTTCGACTCGCTTTCTGATAATGGTCTTCGCTTCCCTATGCTTCCCTACATAAAAGGGGTTTTGCAACACTTCAATGTCTGTCCTTCTCAACTTTCGCCCAATAGCTGGGGTATTTTGGTTGGTCTATTGGTTTTCTTTAGGGACAGGGGGGCTCTGTTCCCAGATAGTTGCTTCCTTTATCTTTTAGTGCGAAGGAAACCGCCGAGGGCTTCCCTCTACTTTTCCGTGCATCGGCGCTCCTCTAGTGATTCGATCTCTCCCTCTTCCCACGTGCTTTGAATGAACGCTACTTTGTTACCGCCATAATCCGGGAATATAACCTTCTCACAAGGACGATACCCTAGGTGTTCCGGTTGCTTGGACCATCCCTGAGAATCTACATGAGTGTCGCTTATTTTTCAGATGACTTGTACGAGGTTACCGATATTTCTAGCTTCGCATTGTCGACGTACCTCAGTGTGCCTCGACCCAAACTCACTCAAGATAACGCGCCATAGCGTTGCGCGGTTAGCCGAGTGTCCTCCGCTGCCCCTACGCTGAAATGCATCAAGCCTGATATTCCCGCCCTTCGAGCCGGCGCCCACCGCTCTACTATTTCAGGCCTTCGCCTTCCACCATGAAAGTCTCTTCCATCGGCCCCTCCACGCTGTAAAACCCACCAAGGGAGAGCTCGGGAGCCGGGTTGGAGACGCCGGCCTCCTAAGCTCCTCGGAGCGTGAAACCAAGACCTCGGACTCCATTAAGAAAGATCGGCCTCATGGGTTATGTTCCGAAATTGCAGCCTCTCCTTTCTCCGTCTACCCATGTCCAAGAGCCTGAAAGTAGTGATGTAGCCTCTCCACGAGGTTCATAAAGTTTGAGTTTCCAGCTCAAGCTGGGTCTCGGCCGCGAAGGCAAAAGGTCCCTTGTGTAGGGCCGTTGAGCGTCGCTGATGGTCATGCCCATCACTGTCTGGAATCCGCCTACGAAGAGTGTTAGGCCACCTTCTCCCGAGGGCTAAGAATCGCTGAGGGGGACTCCGAGACCGGCGTGAGATGGCGACTCCGTTTCTCAATGCCGAACTTGCTACTGGCGTGATCTCGTCCATTCTATGATTCTCGACCTCAAGAGGTCGAGCGTACGTGCCTTTGATGAGGCTTCTTGGCTCTATCCCTCCAGGTCGCCTTCCATAAAGCTCCCCATGCATTCGTCGCGGTCTCGATTTCATCTCGCTCGGGTGTTGGACTATGTCGACATTGATTTTACGTTGATGGCGTGTAGCTTCATTTGAAGAGTTTGGCCAAGAAGGCCAAACTAAACGAAGGCCATGCCAAAGTTGCCTGTGTTTACAAGGCGAGGGCGGCTTCCCTTACATCTGAGCGGACAGAGCTGCGGGGTTGGGTGCAACGTATGACCGAGGAGGAAATGAAGCTTAAATCTGATTTGAAGCATACCACGTCGGCACATGCTCGGGCATTGGATAGAGAAGACAGGCCCGAGATGCTTTGAGAGCAAATAAGGCAAGCTTCTGAGGTTTCAGATGAGCCGCGGCCGCACAAAATGACTTGCTGGGAGGCCAAAGGATCTGATCAGCTCACTTCAAGACAGCTTCGTATGGTTAGGATGAGCTTCTTACATCCTGTGGCGAGTCAGCGGAGTATAAGGAAGAGCTACGTATGGCCGCAAGACGAATCGTGCGATAAGACAGTCACATTGACGGGGCTCGCTGTGGAGCTCTCGAGGCTACAAACTCGCGAACGCCCGTCTCGAGGAGTGTCGTGGGTCAGCAGTAGGGACCTTCTATATCAAGAATAACTCGTCAAGCCACGGATGAAGTTATAGGAAGGTCGAGGCGCAGGCCCACTAAATGGGTTTCAGTGGCTTCGTCTTCGAGGAAAGTTGCTAATGCCTATCCCGGCCTGGACTTTAACTTTGACATCCCCAACGACGAGGAGGCTGAAGACTCTCTCTCTGCTGACCATTCTGGAGAACCGGACACCCCCGTTGAGACCCACTCCCCTTCTTCACCTTCTGCTCCTTTTTCTAATGTATAATCTTCTGCGTATAGACATATGTAGCCTTTTTCTTAATGAATATTCATTTTTTATTTCATCACTTCACTTTACTTGTGCACTCAAGATCGTCTTCATGATCCGAATCAATTCTACCGCACGGCTTCCAAATTGAGCTGCCCGGTTGACAACTGAGCTCTTCGAATCGCCGGGGAGGGTCGAACGCTCGAGCCGAATCGACCCGGGATGTACGGCCTGGGGGAGAAGCCAGCTCGCCAACCGAAATTGCCGCCGGCACGAGGCCTCAGGGTCGAATAACTCGGAGCTCGATCTGACTTTTAGGTTGCATGGCCTATGCAAAGTAGTCGAACTTGTCAAAGTGAGCTACTGGGCTCCGGCGCCGAGGCTTTCAGGCCGACAAACTCGAGCTGATACGACTTTAGGCTGCATGGCCTGTGCAGAGTAGTCGAACTCGCCAAAGTGAGCCATTGGCCCGGCCGAGCTCAGGCCGGTCACCGAAGCATTCGACTCTAGGCCGCATTTGCCCGTGCGTGAGTAGTCGCAGCTCGCCAAAGCGAAGCACTCGCTCGGCGCGAGAGGCCTTGTGGGTCGAATAGCTCCAGAGCCGATCTGACTTAGGGCCGCATGGCTTCAGGCAGAAAGAGCCGAACTCGCCAAAGTGGAGCTATCGCTCCCGCGCCGAGGCCTCGTGGGCCGAATACCGAGTCGATCCGGATCTTAGGCTACACGGTCTGCAAGCAGAGTAGTCCAAATTTCACAAAGTGAGCTACTAGGCCCTGGCGCCGAGGCCCAGGGCCGATTAGCCCGAGCCGATCTCGACTCTTAGGTCACATGGCCTGGTGGCAGAGTAGTCGAGCTCGGCCAGTGAGCTACTGGCTCCTGGGCGCCGAGGCCCAGGCTGAACAGCCGATCTCGACTCTTAGGCCGCACGGCCTGCGGTGTAGTAGTCGAGCCTGGCCAAACTCGAGTCGCTGGGCGCGCGTTTCTCACTGAATTTCTAATCTCTTGGAAAGATACGAGTGTCTTTAATGTTGGTTCATGGAGAATTGGAAACGTTTTCGCGAGTTTTCGAGTGCTTTAACCTCCTTATAAATGGCGGCTCCGTTGCTATGTAGCCCATACTTTGATATTCCCGCCTTTCTGCGCGTAATCGAGATTTGCGCTGGAATGAAGCCGCCGGCTTGATCGCCTTCAACGGTCCGCCCCTCGAAGATTCCGTTCGCTTTTGTCGGACCTCCTCGCTTGTGGGAGTTGTGTTTTTCCCCTAGTCTCCCTTTACGGAGTCATGTTATTCCCTAGCTTCATGCTGTGGAAGGCATCCGGAGAGGGCTGGTATGCTTCTAGCCGCCTTCTCTCTATTTTCTATTCTTCTTCTCCCTTCCCCTCTCTCTCTCTCTCTCTCTCACAAGTATTCTCCTCTCTCTCCTCTCCCTCCTTCCTTCTTTCTTTCTTCCACATCTCTCATTCTTCCTTTCTCCTTCCTTTCGCACAAACTCTTTTCCATCCCTTTTTTTTCTTCTTCTCCTCTTTTTCCACCTCTCTGCTTCCTCTTCTCTTTATTTTCACCTGCTTTTCCTTTCCTCTTCCCTTTTTTTTTTTTTTTTTTTTGAGGGAACTCCAGGGGCCGGCAGTACTAAGTGTACGTGATCTAATAATTACCGATCGTAATCGATGTAATTTGATTGAATAAAAAGAGACTTTTCCTTTGGGATCATGATCTTTCGTGATTCTATTGTATGTAATTTTTCCTGGAGTATCCTATGTCTGAGTTGTTTGAGACGTTTATCAAAATAAATCAAGAACGCCAAATTGTCATCTGAAAATTGATAATGCTTCATTAAGATTACAAACCGAGGTCTACTGATAAAAACGCTTAAGGTGTTTTGCATTCCAAGCATGATGTAGAATTTTTCCCTCCTCTGTCTAGAGCTCGTAATTGCTCGGTCGGATGACGCGGGATATGATGTAGGGGCCTTCCCAGTTGGGGCCTAGTTTCCATGCACACCTTCCTCGTCGGCAGGAGCTTCAAAACTAAGTCACCCAAAGATGTAGCTCCCGGGCTCGACTCTTTTCGCTATAATACTTCGCCGTCTTCCTTTGGTAATCTTCAGTGCGCCTTAGGACCTGCTCACGCTTTTCATCTAAGAGGTCCAAATTTAGGCAGAGATCCTCGTCATTGTGTTCCACTATTGCCAATTCGATCTTTGGGGACTTTAACCCTAATTCCCGACTGGGCTACTACTTCAAAGGCCAAAGGCTGTGGCGAACGGGGTTTCCTAGGTTGTCGACTTACAGTAGTCCCATAGGCCCATAACACCCTGGAGGTATTTTACCCACTTTCCTTTAAGATCTTCCAATTTGGTCTTCAATGCGGCCTTAAGGGTTCTGATGGTGACTTCGGCTTGACCATTAGACTGCGGATGTGCTGGAGACGAGTAATAATTCTTAATTCCGAGCTCGGCACAAAAATCCCTGAACTTGGCGTTGTCAAATTGCTTTCCATTATCTGATACCAGGGCTCTTGGGATACCAAACCTGCATATTATGGCTCACACAAAATTGCGTATCTTTGTTTTGTGATCAGGGTCAAAAGAAATGCACACCACTGCGAAGTAATCCACCCAACGACGATGAATTTCCAGATCGCCCTTCCTAAATGGTCGATGTCCCGATGTGTCCAAAACCCCCACTCGTTTGAAAGGCCAGGGCTTCAGATTGATGTCAAGGGCTCGATGGGGAGGCGAGATCCCCGCATGCCCTCGACAAATCTCAGATCTCCCGACTAGGTCGGCCGCATCTGAGCATCGGTGGGCCGCAGATCCCCGCCTTAAGACCTTCCCCGGCACGCCTCGAGCTCCGATATGATGCTCCGTGATACCCTTCATGTACTTCCCTTAGCACATATTCAGTGTCTTTTCCCACGATGCACTTAAGGATTGGTGTGAAGAAACCTCGCTTGTAAAGGCTTCCCTTATGATTGCAATCCGTCGACCCCTGCCTTAATTTTAGCCGGCTTCTTTCTGTCAAGTCTCAAGTGTAAATGTCCTGGTCTATTATATATCTCTAGATGGGGTCCATCCACCCTGGTGCCGGACCCGATTGGGGCAACTTCCACCAGCCGCGCAGATCTATAGAAGGCTCTGAAGGCATTCGACAGTGTCGACCGAGGTCCTCCCGCGAGGTCAAGCTGCTGGGCTGCTTAAGGTGATTCCACGAGTTCTCCATTCCTGATATGTCCGACCGACCAGCACGAACTTTTTCAGTAATTCCCGTACCTTTTTAAGGTATAGGATCATTCTTCCACTTTGGCCCGTAGCATCTTCTACTTGCCTACTACCAAATAGATCGTCGCACCTCAAGCCTCACACTTCCAAAGAACGGGCGCAGGTCAGCCCGCTATGACGGCCCCACATTCGGCCCGTTTGTTGGAGGCTTGGAACCAATCTGCCGCGTACTCAATGCTCATTCCTTATGGGGAGGTCGATCAGACCTACCCGTCTCAGGCGTTTAGGCCCCGTCTCACGTAAAGCTTCCGTACAGGCGCGGGCCTGTTCGAGCGTTTCCTGCAGTGCTCCGCTGAGTGAATTCCATGACCTAAGTCGGCTAAGACCCGCCTTTATTGCGCGCTTGGATTATATATGATGCTCAACTCGTCACTCTATGGCCCACTTCCATACTTTCCCGAGGTCTCGGTCGCATGAAGACTCGCTTTCACTCTGGATATCTCCCGCTTGCTTCTATGGTATTTAGCCCGGGAAGCAAGGGCTGAGCTCCTAGCTGCGGTTACTAATGCCAAAGATTAATCTCTCCATCCTTTCGGTATATCTCTCTCCTCCGCTCCTCTCAGCCTCTGGGCTGCAATAGTAAACCCGGTGTTGCACTAGGTCTGGTCCCTCGACGGTGTGACGCCACTGCCGAGAAGTTTACTACAATCCAGCATAGAGTGAGGAGCCCTCTCGCAGGACTACCGCACGGGAGGTGGAGCTCAAATAATGCCAATGCCGAGAATGCTTCTTCGCACCAGATCCCATCAAAGGCCTTCACGACTGGAAGAAAGGTCGACATTTATCACTTTCGCTCGATACGACCGCTTAAAGCAAAGAATCCTCCTCACAAACACCGGACTTCCTTTTATACCTGATGGCGAAGTACGTCGCCACAAATTTCTTGATTTTGTCCTCCGATTTGCCTCAATTCCTGCAGGTTGACTATGAAACCAGAATTTTCCTACCGATACTCGAAGGCGCACTTCGGGCCGATCTTCACCATGCGTCGTACCTCTCTCGATCTCGGAACGCCTACTGCATTTGTGCCATGTGGGAGCTCTGGCAGCGTGGATTTTACCAAAGATGTCATATATGTACACTTCCATGGTCGCCCCTATTCACTGAACATCCCTGCTCACCACCCTTGATGTAGCTCCCGCGTTCGCTCAAATGGCATCACACGATAACAATAGTTCGCTACTGCGACGAACGAGGTCTTTCGCTCGCCCGTGTCCATAGCCGACCGTTGTAGCCGAAGAAGGCATCCATAAAACTAAGGAGTTCATGGTCGCATGCTGGCGCCCACGATTTAGGTCGACTCGCGACAAATGGAAATCAGTTTCGGGCATGCTTGCTGACGCTGAAGTCGATGCGTAGTCGCCACTCGCCGCTCGCTGGTCAGCACGATGTCAAGCAACCATTCGTGATATTCCACCTCTCTAATCGCTCCTACTTGGAGGAGTTTGCTTAATCTCCTCACCGATCGCCATTTTCTAAGGCGGCAAGCTCCTCCTCTTTGTTCGATCGCTCGGGGCGATGGGGCCGACGTTCATCCTATGTGATTATATGGCCAATTCCTCCCATGCCTGCCCGCCCCACGCCGAAGACCGCCTTGCTTCCGCCTTAAAAATGCGAGAGGCTTTTGAGGTCTTCCGCTAGCCCTCGAGCCGATGTAAAGTAGATGCTCAGTGGTCGTCATCCAATCCGCATGTGTTCCACTCTTCGAGGGCTCGTCGGGTGAGCAACCTCGCCGCGCATGCCCAGCTCGCCCGGCATATGTTGCTATCGATCGCTTTGCTTCATGGATGCCGTGTAGCACTCCCTGGCCACACATCAGCCCTCGGTCCGCCCCTACTCCGCTACTGTGAGGGAACTTGATCATCATGTGGTGTTTGAGGGAATGGCTTTTATTACTCGAGAGAGGGTCTACCGAACAACATATTATAAGCAAGACGGGGCGCATAAAACTGTGAATTCACACTGCCGTGCCGCCTGGTACGGGATCTCCCAAGGTGAGCACCAGTTGTATTGAGCCCAAGGGTAATACTTTTTCTCCGGAGAATCTCGCAAATGGGTGCTGACGGGTTCCATTCTCTCCCTTCTGATGCCCATCTTATCGAAGGCCGAGGCGAAGATGATGTCAGTTGAACTCCCGTCGCCAACTAAGACTCGATGCATCAGCTTTGTTACCAATAACCACTGAATTACCAAGGGGTCGTCATGGGGGGTGATAGCATCATCTGAGTCAAAGAACGTTATGGATGTGTCGAGCCGAGGCAGTTTGGACACCGCTTGTTCCTCCACTACCTCTGCTGACCTAATGTTGCGCAGATGGGCTTCCAGCCGAAATGATCTCGCCCCTCCCGCAAATCCTCCTAAGATCACGCCGGATTTCCCTAAAGCGCCGCCGTGTCGAAGTCATATCCCGTCGAGGCGGTGGTGGCTTGCCGAGCCGAGCCCTGGTTCTCGAGCCCCGATTTCTAAGTGCCGATTTTCGTGTGGGCTATGAAGCGCCTGAGATACCCACGCCAGATGAATACTCTATTTCCTTCTTTGAAGTTGTATACAATCGTCTGCATCGGTGTCTATGTCCCTAAGTGGAATTCATTACACACCGGTGTTATCTCTCAGGGCGGTCTCGACTTCATTTGAGCGGGCCACCTCAAAGAACCGTTCATTTCGCACTTCAGGCCCGTGGATACCGAGGCTGGCTAAGGGGGTAAACCGCCGAGGTGAATAACGTTGTCATCTCTCGAGTTAAGGTGGGCCCAGACGATCTCTAAGGTTTCCACGCCTTTTCGGGGACCATTCTCCGCCTTCCGGAGACCCTCCTGGCCGCTGTCTGGGGGGCCCTTCCCCGGTCGCTAGTCTCCGGCCTCGCTTTCTTTACGGGCGGAGGAGCCCCCTTCTCGGGATATGAGAGTCCTTCGCCATCGATGTACTTCTCCGCTGCAGCACCTCACCCATGCTCGTCGAGGTTTTTAGAGATGGAAAACATCAAGTCTTTTCGATCGCACTCCCTAATCCAAATGATGAACCGTGGATCACCGAACTTTCGTTAGGCATATTTACCTTCGCAGACTCTCATGCTGAACCTCTCGAACACAGACCTCGTGCTCTCCCGCGAGCTCGCTGATGGTCAATAGGTATACTGGCTTTCATACGCCTTCGCTCCAATGAAGTGAGACTAACGCAATGGATAGCTCTTCACTGAGGAGATCGATGAAGACGAAAAAGCCCGTTGAACTGAAAGGTCGGGCCTTTAATGATAGCAAGTTTCCGTGACGTACGTGGTCTTGATACCCATGCAAAATTCCATTTGGTTTTTGTAAGTACTGGTGATGATCAATTTATTCGACACCATCGAATGCTTCCACCAGGCATCCCGAATTTTGTCGGAAGAGGGAAGTGAAGCACCTCGGCCTGAAGGGTGACTCGGCCGTCAGATTCAAGGTGTCCGGCGCAGTGTCGGAGCGCCGCCTACCACCTCCTTCACACCTACCGAGCTCTTGCCGGAGGCTCGAACCTCCGCTCCCATGATCGCTTCTCCCGCTACCGAGGGTGACGAGTTCTTCTGCTCCCGACATGTCCTCCGAAAGTGTCGCTTCGCTGTCTCTCTCCGGTCAATTGCGATCCGTGCCCCTCTTCGGATCGGCCGGACTCTCGCCATGTTTCAAAGACTCTGGGAATGTCAGATTGTGTTGCCTTCATGAGAAGGAAAGTTGTGGACTTTCCCGAAGTTTGTCGTGCTCCGAGAGCATTGCATTTGCCCGTAAGTTGCTCTAATTCTCCTGACGCGCGTTAGTGAGGCGGAGCGCCTCATTCGTGTTAGCTTGCATCGCTTCTAACGCACAAGAGGTTCATTGTTCATGTACCGGGCGGATCCTACATCCTTGGTGGATCGGGCGCTGGCTTCCCGCCAGGTTCCGCTGATACCATCGAGAATCGAGAAATCGGTTATATTTGTAAAGGAACTGTCGTTCCCACAGACGACGCCAATTGATGATGCTTTTTCAACCGACTCGGGCTGATGCGTTAGGGTCGCGAAGCCGACTCGACCGCCATGGGTTAGCTTTGCGTGCTCTCGGATCAGGCCGAGCCTCGAGGCAGGATTCCTGCCGCTGTCCGTCGGCTTTGATGCGCCTCCTCTACAAAAACAAGAGCAGTTGAAAGGGTTTCCATGAGCTTCGCCGTACGTCTCGATGCTCTAAGCCACTCTTTCCTAAGAGAAAAGATAGATTGCTTAGAAGGCGAATTAAGCTAAGGCATCTTCACCGATGGGTGGCCTGCATTTATAGTATGTGTTTTCCCAGTTGGATGGTGATTAGGATTCTTTCCCATTGGACGGGATATTTCCTACCTTTATCGGTATTGGATTTGATATGGGATATTGCAAGAGCAGTTTATTTAGAATTATCTTCCTTCCTTATTTGAGGGATTCGGCTTGATCTGTAGGATGAGCTGTTGTATTGTGAATTATCTTATTTTCCTCACGATATAGTTGGATTTGCAGTGGATAATAAAGTTATCGGGGGATTATTCTATTTCCTTTATCGATGGGATTTAGTTTGATCTGCAGAATGTGGGCTTTCTCATTTACTCATAATCGGCTCGGGGCTGCCGGATCGGGCCTTCATTCTGCACATTGCGTACCAATGTTTCAATGGGCGCGCTCAGTGTGGCGAAAATTACGAGCCCATTTTTCAAACTCTATCACTTACGTACCTGGGAGGGACAAGAATCTTCTCCCCTTGTATGTTGTTGTCTAAGATGTCTAGCTCCTCCAAGGTTCTGATGTAAAAAGGGGTGCCAACATAGTGGACTCCACCCAGGGCTGTGGAGACAAGTCCCAGAAAAGGTTTCTTAGATAGAGATGAGTTACAACCCTTGAAGAAGTCGATTTCAGAGAATCATTGCGTCCAACTCTATCCCATCTACAACAATCCGAACTTGATATCCATGATTGCAACCCAGAGAGAAAACTGTTTAGTGAAGGAGCAATAGCAAGAATGGAGGACTTAAACTGGAGAAGTGCTTGTTTTTGGTGTTCAGGGCAAGATAGACAACCAAACAAGAATAATAATAGGGCAACAAAAGAAAGCAGCAAACCATGGCTTCTCCATCAGTTTCTCGCTTTCTTAAGCTATGTCTGGGACCGGAGGGTGGGGGTGACCTGAACATCACAAGGGAATACAGAGAAAGACTTAAAAAAGGCGATTTTTGCAGTTGACATGGTCAACGAAAAAAATGTTCGTTTTTTTTTAAGTCGTGTTTTCATTTTATATAGTATATCAAAGATTATTAGATATCCGGTAAAACAAAGAAAATAAAAATATTTAAATATTTAACCAAATATAAGATAATATTAACAATAAAATTTTAATTAATGTAGCATTTCATACAAGATTCATCTTTTCTCGAATATATTATATTATATCTATTTCATTATCAATAAGTAATCTATTCGTATAACCCGGCATTCATTCATTATCAACAAAATTATTTGTATATAATAAAAAAAAATTGAGGTAAACGCTTAACTCGATTTATTCATATTGTAGTAATTTGATTTAAACTGTATTATGGAAAGTTACTCCTTAAGTGTTGCAATTATCCCTTTATTATCTAAATTTTTATTCCATAGATATTTTACCACTAAATATTTAACTTTGGCTCATCAAATTTCTGATTTTGGCTCCTCAAATGTTCCGATTTTATTTCGTAAATATCGGAATATTTATCTCGAAAACTCAATTAAATGCTACCAATCTTCCGTATTCGATATACTCAATATTACCTTTAGTCTTCCTTATATTGTCCCATCCCTATAGAATATCATTTTCGATCTATACGATATTTACTCCAAAATTATATTTGACTGAATATGGTAAGTTTTGTCACACACCTTGATGCACCAACTGTGGCATCCCTTGTTACACCCCCTTATAGCCTTAGTTAAAAGATTGAAACATGCAACACAGTTTTGCCTAAGATCATGCCATTACATTTTCCCTAATAGTTTTTTCACAAAAATTTGGATTTTTAATTTGTTTTCATCATCGTTTTGTCCGACGTGTGGTTTGTGCCATCATATTTAGTACAATGGTTTGATTTTCGTCATCTTGCTTCGACGTTTTCTCATGTGGATGACTCGAACGACAAAACAGATTCGATCAAACATAGGCATTAAATCAATTCATGATCACACATGCCATATTTCGAAATTATAAGATTTACCATCATGTAATTTTCTTGCAACGATAGTGCTTGAAATATCTGGGCTATGGGTTATTAACTTGGACACATGTCATTCTCTAGAGTTTTCAACAATTTTGATTATGTTTCTATTGAATGTATAGCTAGTTTGAATCAATAAAATTATTCTCTTTTAAAAAAAAAAATGAATAAATTTTATAATTCTAAAAATAATGGCATTCATCTTAATTTTCCATTATTCTTCTTCCATGATCATGATCATAAGGAAGGTAAAAAGTACAGGGCTAATTGGATACATTGGCTGCCTAACATATATTTGACATTATCTTTTTATTCTTGGTTGTAACCATGTAATAATAATTTATTTCTATTTGTCCGTCAAACAAATACAAGGCAAAAAGATGGATCCCATATTTGAGTCCAAGGATAATTTACTATCTTAAAATTAAAATATAATAAATAAAAAAAATGATTTTTAGTTGTTATTGTGATATATATATATATATATATATATGAGATTTTATTTCAAACTAACCCTGTTTCCATGAGGCAATTCAATTTGCTACTAAAATATGTTCCCAAATCTGTATTGGTTATTAAATTTTTTTATTATTGTGATTACCATTCTATAACATTCATTAAAATTAATTCATTGCCCTTTATCTTATCTTTATTATCAAAAACTTGATTTTAGGGCATAAAATGAAAATAAATATTGTTTTCAAGCGAATCTATAGTCATGTAAATTAAATAATTTCTATTATAATTATCAAACTATTTTATAAATAAGTTATTGAGTTGAATGAAAAGGATGAAAAGTGTGAATTAAATTAATATTTTTTGTTCTCGTAGAAGGCTGATTAATCCTTTGCGAGATGTGTAATATCCTTTTATCATTGATCATGAATATCAAGATGAAGAGACAATTAGATGGATGTGATGACTCAGTGGAAGTTTAATTTTTCTTTAATTGAAATAATTATTGTATTTGACTATATATAAAAGTTGAAGTTATATATATATATATATATATATATATATATATATATATATATAAGGGAGTTCAAATTTGAAACCATATTGAAAAAACAAATTCACTTGGGAGGAGGAATCTTTTCAATTCAAAGATAAGGAAGCTTGTGTGAACTGAAATCAAATATAAGATTAAGAGGCCCATTGGAAATTCAGTGCGCCTCACGATATATGTCCTGAATATAATACCTTTTTTTTTTTTTTAAATATTCATATTTAAGAAGCTTTTGTAAAAAAAAAAAAAATGTCAAAACTAATCGTCAAAAGTTAAAACCGTAATTGATGTTTTTTCTTTTGAAAATTAATCAATTTTAATACAAAATAGCAATTTGTCCTTACTCATGGATCCCTTGCTCCCTCGTCAAAATCTTTAAACATTAAAGAAAAAAAAAACGCAATAGATTGATATTTAATAAAAAATAAAAATAAAAAGTATCATTTTGGTAAAAAGCTCTACGCCCAAACTGTATTTTCTTTCAAATTTTGTAAAGCAATGGAATTCCAAATGCTACTTGGTTTGTTTTTGACGGAGCCCGGAGCCCCTTCCATGGATTGACTCTTCTCAATTGACATTTCATAGGTTGGTGGCTGAGTGGGATTGGGGTGGAGGGAAGATTCCGAAAGTATTTAGTTCTTTGGAAGGTTCGATATATTATATTGGTGGGATACTTTGTGATGTTTGTTTTAATTATTAAATTATTTGTTTTTAAAAATTTTCTTCACTTATTATTGAAATTTTTAAAGTTATGAATAGTATATGATTTAATTTTTTCTATTTAAAAAAAGTCACTTTTCATCGAAATAAGAAAAATTTCATCATTAATTAATAAGCGAGAAAATGCTGAAGAACACTCACTACAGGGATGACAACGTAGCTAAGCTTTATATCGCCCCATCCCCGATCCTATTGGTTTATTTTTTCAATTCCTAAACCTATCTCGTTTAAAAAATTAAACGGCGCGAGACGAGGATAGAAAATTCCTAAACCCACCCTCTGCTTATATTTTATTTTTGTTTTATTTTTATTTTTATTTTATATTTGCCTTTTATTTTTATTATATTAAAATTAATATATTTCATGACAATTTTTTTTTATAAATTATATATTAAAAAACATTATAATAATAATTATTATTATTTCCATTAAAATATAAAATAAAATAATAAAAATATATTTTAAAAATATAATCGAGACAAGACGGGCGTAATAATACCGAACCCTAATTCAACTCGCCTTGGATTTGGAAATAAACATAAACCCGCAAAATTGGATAACGCTAAAAACCAAACCTGCCTCATTAAGAGTTTGGTGACTTAAACCCGAAATAATTGAATTTTATTGTTATTCCTACCACTATCAAATGTTAAAAATAAACAACTAATACTTTAACGCTATTAACACATTCAAGATAAGCTCTAAAAAAATTATATCCAGCATTAAATAAAAAAAAACAAACACCACCTTACTCTTATTCGGAGAATGCTTTCCAATATGCCTATTTATTTGTTATCCCTACTTCATATCCCAAGAGTGGTAAGACTGAGACTAGAAAAAAACCCAAAGAGATTTTCTTTGGGGAGAAGGGGCTTTGGAGAAGAAGACGCACCTTGTAAATTGGAGTACAGTTTGTATAAGATGAGAGGAGGGAGGATTGGGTATTAAATGCCTCGGCATATTCTACAAATTAGTAGGGAATGGGAGGAGAGTTCGCTTTTATGAAGATATTTGGAGTGGTTCAGAACCTTTGTGTAGGACTTACCCTACCCTTTAATCCATGGCTGCATCCAAAATTGAAGGCTCCATTTTTATTATGGGAAAGTATCAAGAAAGAATATAGAGAGGTAGCTTGTTTCATATTTAACGCGAATGTAAATTTTTTTTGGAAATTTAATCGTGACAGATACAAGATAAATATTAAGTTATTTGTTTTTTACATTGGGTGGTGCTGTGGATAACGGTATTTAATTATTTTTGCTTCGCTCTTAACTGGTTACGTTTGGTTTAATTGTAATCGATGTTTTAGCGCATTTGAGTTTATATTCTCAACCGACGAATTCGATGGGTTCAAGTATTGTTACTCTCGTCCTGTCCCGATTATATTTTAAAATATTTTTATTATTTTATTTTATACATTAATATAAATAATAATAATAATTACACAGCTTTTAATAAATAATTTATGTGGTCTGTAATATTTTTATTCTTTCAGTGAAATATATTAATTTTAATATAATAAAAATAAAAAGCAAATACAAAAATAAAAAAATAAAAGATAAAAAAAAAAATCAAATGTAACTTTAACTGGTTTGAAATTTTTCATCTCCCTGCTCGCCCCATTTAATTTTTTAAATGAGACAAGTTTGGGAATTGAAAAAAATAAACAAGTCGGGTCGAGATGGAGTCGCCTCGTCTCAAACCCTTCCGTTGTCATCCCTAGTAATGTTTATTGCTAGCCCTTCTTCTTGATGAAGCTTTTCTTGTTTTAGTGGGAAATAACTTTTTATGAATAGAAAAAGCTAAATATTTTCACTTTTTATATT
Organism: Tetrastigma voinierianum; assembly: GCA_016808115.1. Lineage (NCBI taxonomy): Eukaryota > Viridiplantae > Streptophyta > Magnoliopsida > Vitales > Vitaceae > Tetrastigma > Tetrastigma voinierianum. The sequence continues at coordinate 35,679 of JAEQBH010005584.1, read as the reverse complement.
CAGAACTTTTTTTAAAAAATTTCAGCAATAAGTCGTGAAAATTTTAAAAAACAAACAGTTTAATGTTGAAAATTATTCAACATTCAGCATTAAGTCAAAAAACAAACACCACCTAAGTAAAAAAAAATTAGAAGAAAATAAAAAATAAGTTCAACTTAATAAATTAATTGTATATGTTTACTCGAACTTATTTCATTTGATTCTCTCTATAATATAAGGATTGAGAAAAATTTTAAATGTATACAAATTTTGAGAAATTTTGATTATTTATGATTTTCTTTTATATTTTCTACAATAAAACCAAATATAAGAAAATCATTTTCTTTAATAATTTTTTTCTTTCCCTAATCTTGCTAAAGAAAAAAAAATATATAGAGGAAAAGTGAAAGGGAAAAATTAGAAGAAAATAAAAATAGGCTAAATTAGCCAAATAATTCTATATGTTTATTCAAACTCATTTTATTTACTTCTCTTTATTAGCTAAGAACTAAGAAATTTAAAAAGAGAATATTTTTTAATTTCTAATTTAATTGTGCACATGTCTAACTCAATTGGTTAAAGTGTTTGACGTTTGAAAGACATGACATGTGGAGGGGTTCAAGTCCCAATAATGATAGTTTACTATAATGTATTAAAAGTGATTAACTTTGAAGAAAACTACTAATTTGATTTCTTCTATATTTTTAATCCCAAAGATTATTTTTTATAAGTTTTAAAAATATATTTACCTCTAAATTTCTAAAGGATTATGTGGAGGTCTTCATTTCTCGAAAAGATCTCGACTAGGGTGGTCTGACCATTAGCAGTAGGCATTGCTAAGCCTCGTGAGAGTTTAACTCCAAGAGGAACAAAGGGAGCCAGCATGTGAAGACTTCGCTCACCAACCCGCTAAGAAATTTCGCCAGAGCGCAGAGTGCCTCCCATTTCAATATGTCCTTTGGCCTGGGGTTCGAGCTCACTGAGTAGCTTAAAGAAAAGGGCAAATGGACATGCCCTATAGCCTCGTGGAGCTGACCACCGTCGAGGCCAGGGTGGCGTGAGACCCCGGAAAATCCGCATTTCCTAACTAAGGATAAAATGGTAATTTTAAAATCCGGAATTTTTCTATATCTCGGGGATGACGAAACTGACTTCTCCGCTGAAATCGTTCGAACAAGAACCACGCGAATTTCGATTCCCGAGGTGGCCCGGATTACCGCCGAGACGCAAGTGCCTGATGACACGGGTAGGTTAAGGAGACGCCACACAGACCTCAAAATACGCGACACTGCAAGATAAAAAGAAATTGGCCACATCGAGTCATTACAAGTGGCATGATCCATGGCTCACAATGATCCACTGGAGCGGACGCATGTCAAAACAACAGAAATAAAAGAAAAAGTGGATGGAAAATCGAGAGCCACACAATTGTCTTTGAAGGAGGAGGGAAGCTCTCTCCTCGACCCATACGCCAACGCCTCCAAAAGTGGAGAGAAATGAAAGAGAAATGAGAAATGGGAAGAAATCGAGAGAAATGAGAAAGAGAAATCTAAAAAGAAAGAAAGCGTAAACGGAAAATGAAATAAGAAAAGGAAAAGAGAAAACGGGAGGGAGAAGGGGAGTCTTGCACAGAAGCTGATCTCCATTTTTAGAGAAAGTTTGGCTTCTCTCTAAGATCTACGACGATCGGACTGGCTTCGCCTTCTTCAAACAAGAAGAGGCAAAGTTGGTCTACACGTCGAGGGCAATGCAGGAGTACTTTCGTATTTGTGAGTTTCACAAACTCCGAGAAGGTAGGGCTTTCTCCTACTTGCTTTACTTTTTGCTTAAGGGTTATGTAATGGATGGGGATTTGTTGAGGCCTGGATGGTCGTGGTTTCGGTTCCAAAAGCTTTGGACCGAGTTAGGAAATCCCTAGAGTGTTTTAGACAGCCCACTAATCGTCAGTGTTTTGCTTGATTTGCGTGGTGTTACAAGTTATTAAGCAGAGAAAATAACATGTTGTGTGAAATTGTGGGTCAGTTCCAAGACGAACTGGTTGTGCCTTACCTCATGTGAGCTAAGTTTATGTTATATTATTGCAAATGAATAAATATGATGTATGGATTTAATTTTGTTAATATATGCATGAGTGATATATTAGCATGTGTTGGAATGTGTGTGCCATTGCATTGCACTTAGGTGGGAGTAACCTGTTAGGAATTCCACTACCGGGTTGGTCACCCCGCCGTAGACCTTTGTGTACCAAGACGCTGGCTGGGGATGGGACGAATCTTTAACTTAGAGTTGAAGAAATGGCCAAGATGGCCTTATCTTGTATTTTTTTTCTCGTTTATTAAAATTCAAGTGTGAGACCTGGGCCAAGATATTGTTGTAATTGAATACAATTGTAACAACCACCTTTGTATAAAATTATACAATTTTATGTATACGGTGCCCAAGTGGTAAATTTATATCGTTGTATCTGGTCCCATGACATGAGATATAGATTTCATGTTGATCTGAACAACTGACACCCGATCAAGGTCATGCTGGGGCCTCACAAAAAAAGGCGCCTTATATCACAAAGGTCCTCACCCCCGCCCACTCGACCTGAGGGTCGGGTGTCCAATTCACAGGCTATCCCCCTAGCTCACTGGGGTTTCTTTCGCCTCCGTGGGCTCGAACCTGGGACCATGAGCTTAGGTACCCATTCGAGGTAGTTCCCACACCAACTAGTTAGCGCTCTTTTGTAAGGGCTCTGACTTCGCCCACTCCGACGAGGCAGTGGGCCTCACATTATAAAACGAAATTTTGTAATATTGAATAAGTTTTTAGATTGTGATTGTTTTCAAATTAGTATTTATTTTGGAAAAATTAAATATTTAGAATTAGAAACTTCTTATCTTTATAAATATAAATAGAGATACTACTCACAAGGTGGTACAAGTAGGCGTGGCATGGTCTTATGAACCGACCTGTAGCATAAAATAAAAATCGATCATCGATTTTGTCACTCTGTATAAACAAAATCCTAACTATTAATATGGTTAACCAAATATCTGTTAACCATTTATTCAAGTAATTCACACATCGGTTTTTCTGCTAACCATAATTAAAAATAATCCTTGCAATTTTATAATCATATATTAAAGTCTAAATTATAATAATTATTATAAATACAATAAAAATGTAAAGAAAAATAAATACAATCTATTCATTTTTAATCTCAAGGAACCTTGCATTTATAATACACATTATATATATCCATAAATAATATAAGAAAACAATGTGAGATTAAACACTCAATCATAGTTTTAATCAAGTACATGTTTTAACAACTTCAATAGAAAAAGCATCTAAAGAAATCACAAACTTATGTTTTAGTTTGAAGGAAAATAGTAAAAGCTTAATTTAGAGGAAATAAGTAAAATTGACATATAAAAGTAGAAAAATCACAACTCACATAAGCTCGAAACTCTATTTATATATATATATATATATATATATATATATATATATATATATATATATATATATATATATATATTTCCGTTGGTTAACCGAAATCATGGTTTTTGTATTTTGTAAATCGAAACCTAAATCAAAATCAAGATTTGTGTAAAACAAAAACCAAAACCTAACCGTTCGATTTGATTAACCTATTTTCACTTCGATTCTGCCTGTCTTTCACTCATTTCAGGGTTTTTTATCCACCCCTAGGCACAAGTATATCACTTAGAAGAGGTTGAGAGCGGAAATATTGACTACACGTACGAATATTTATAATTTAATGATACTTACTTTAAATAGGTAATAAAATAAAGAATTGGGCTCAGATAAGGATATAGAATAATTATCTTCTTTGAAATTTAAGAATTTAAGATAAGGAATTTGACATAAATAAGGAAGTTGAATAACAATGGAATACTAAAATAGGAAATAAAATTAAGAATTAGACTCAAATAAAATATAGAATAATTATCTTTTTTAAATTTACAGTTTTTTTTTTTTGACATCAAATTTGTTAGTTAGATAAAGAATTTGACATAACAGAAAAAGACAATAATGGAATACCACTTTAAATAGAAATGAAAAAAATTAAGTATTTGACTCAAATAAGAATATATAATAATTATCTAGTTTGAAATTTCAAGTAGTTTAAAAATAAAGAATTTGACATAAATAAGGAGCCTAAAAACAACAATCCAATAATTATTCCAAAAAAGAACAACAATTCCTAAATAGAATTCGATTTTTTTAAACTCAAAATATAAATTGTAAATTATTGGGGAGGATGTTAAAGTTTGGCAAAGTATTTATTTACAGTGGTAGAACTTTGCAATGGCTAAAATCAAATTAAGAAGATAATATTTTTTTTAATTACTAATTTGATTGTCCACATGCCTAGCTCAATAGTTAGTTAGAGCGTTTAACAGGAGATTCAAGTTCCAACAATTTACTACATTGTATTAAAAATGATTAGTTTAAAAAAGAAAAAAAAACTACTAATTTGATTTCTTCTATATTTTTAATTCCAAAGATTATTTTTTATAAGTTTTAAAAATATATTTATCTCTAAATTCTCTAATGGGATTATAAATCGAATTCTTGTAATATTATATAAGTTTTTAGATTGTGATTGTTTTCAAATTAGTATTTGATTCTAGAAAAAAATAAAATATTTTAGAATTAGAAAACTTTCCAGCTTTATAAAATATAAATAGAGATACAACTCACAGGATACAAGGGGAGTATTATACCAGGTAAGGGTGGAAAATTTGCGGCTATCCATCTGTAATTAAAATCACATACATTTTTGATTTTTGATGTACTTTCTTTTCTTTATTTTCACACATACAGGACATGCCTTGTTGATTCACATTCCCCAGGTATCATTAAAAAATTATTTTCAAATTCAAGTAATTTCTAGGCTATTGTTTTTAAAAGCTACTTTTTGTTTTAAAAATATTAGAGAACACAAAGAATGTTAGTTTCCGTTGTTTTAGTGTTTTGAAAAACAATTGGAAGAGAACATCAAAATAGTGTGTTTTATTTTCTTAAAAATTATTTTTAAGAATTATTTTCAAAAACAAAAACCAAACAAGCCCTTAGCTTTTTTTTTTTTTTAAGCTCTTGCAATTTTTTCTATAAAGATAATATCTATAAATTAAGAAAATTATATTTGTTACGTTCCATGAAAATTTATGTTTAGTTTTTCTAATTAACTTGAGATAGAAACAATATTTATAATACTTTAGTTTTATTTTTTTATTTTTCATCTAAATTTAATACTTATAAAATAATATGATAAATACTTATCCTAAAGTCTAAAAGCAATATTTACGAAATTCAACTATTTTTACTTAGCCTTTGTATGTTTTGTCTCTCTCTTATCATAGCCGCAACAACCAAAGGCAAAAATTAGAATTTCTTATATTTGTTTCTTTATGCAAAAATTTGAAATTTAGGATTTTTATTTTCAGTAAGTGTATTCCTAGGTGAGTTTGTAAACCATCTTTTGTCTAGTTACATGCTTCAAAATAGAGACAATCTATTTTAAATATTTAAAATTGACTTTTGAAATAAAGTAAGTTTGCAAGTTTTAAACATAGTAAAATTTTATTTTATTTTTATTTATAAATAAATAAAATGATTCCAACATATAGAAATAAATAAGTTCCGAAATTGAGAAGCCTAGAGATGGAGTTTATTTGATGGAACATAACATTTTGGTACCCCGAGTTAACCTCTGAATAGCTTCGAGAAGACTCAAATAAGTGATCATTGGGTAACCCCTCCACAATACTTGAGCTACCCTCAAGGTTATTGTTTTTCTCTTTAGCTGACTCATAATTATAATATTTATGAAAATTATACAAACAAATATGAATGTGAAAATTTATAGGTGATATTTAGAAAAATATTTCTTATTGCTCAAATGCTTGTATCTTTGTTTATTTATTTATTTGTAAAAATTATATTTTTAGGAATATTTTAAATCACATTAAACTTTGTCAATATTTTTTTTTATAATCATGGATGTTTAGGCGTTTATGCGCATCTCAACTAATCTCACAGGGCTCTGAAATTAAGTGGCCCTAAGGGTAAAGTGTAAACTTTTTCAATATTTTAAAACAGTTTCTTCCAAAAATTATTTGTTTATCATAGAATATTTACCAATTATGGATCAATTTGTTGATATATTTAATATAAAGATTAGTATTTTTGGCCTAGGAATAGAATTCATACTAATGTATTTTGGTTTTTTGGATTTTGGTATTTTACTTTGCCCATAACGCTGTTTTTTTTGTTTGTTTGATAAGATATAATATTAACCATAATCTTATTTGTAGGTGAAAAGAAACCCTCACATATTCATACATACAAAAAAAAATCATGGAAGGGAACTATGACAAAAGATATCAACTTCCACCTCCTATTTGTCAATCACATCCTTGGCTTATGTTTTGTCATGGCAAGGATTTGCAAAGGCAAACTTTTTTCAGTATTTCGGAGGATCGATACTATTCTAGAATTATACCGGCTATGTGTGATAAAGTTATACATTACTCTTCTAATGGGTGCTTGGTGATGAAAGATCATGATTTCAAGAATTTTTTTTTTTTAGAACTTGTTTCGATGGAAATAATTCAGCTTCCTCCAGTGGAATTCGATTATCAAGTTTGCATTTTATGGAAAAATCCAAGGGATTCTAATTGCTGTATATGGTTTATAAATAATGATTGCTCGATGTCATGCCAACCTGGTGATCGTGAATATGTTAAAAAATAAATACAATTTGAGGATGAAGAAGAAGAGGATTATGGAAATGAAGAATTTGATATTAATGATAAAAAATTCCTTGATGATGACATCGAAGATGATAGAAAAGAGGATCATGAGGATGATCATAGCGAGGATGAGGAATTCCAAAATGAGGAAGATCTAGAGGATGAAGAATTCGAAGATGATGAGGAGGACTCAGAGGATGTCGACAATATTGAAAAGTCTATCAAAACTGCAATTGTTATTGAAAACAAGATGTATGCCATATTACTAGGAAGCTTTAGATTAGTAGTTGGTGAGTTAGAAGATTCCAAAATTCGGTTTAGAAAATTGACAAATTAGTAGTTGGTGAGTTAGAAGATTCCAAAATTCGGTTTAGAAAATTGACAAAAATCCATTGCCATTACTTGTCCATCAGAATAATATGTCATTCCAACTTCTATTTGATAGAATCTCACAAGGAATTTTTCTTAGTTCGGATGATTTATTCAAACTCATTTTCATCTTGCCAAGAGGTTACAGATTTTGAAGTTTTTAGATTCAATAGTTGTTCCGTTAACGAATGGTTGGAAACACAAAGTATAGGAGAAAGATAAATATTTCTAAATTTTCGAGGTGGCAGATGCTGTGATGCCATGGAATCAGGAATCAAAGTAAATTCCATCTATTTTTTTAAATCTCAAGATAGACATCTTTGACATAAAAGATAGAAGCATTACTATACCTTTGCCTTGTTCAAATGCAAGTAATAATTATTCCCTACTTTATTGGATCTAATAATTATTGATTATGCTTTATCAATCTCTAGCTATATTTTGTTTTGTTTTCTCCTCATCTTTTACTATTTACATTAGTAGGAAAAGTTATGATAGAGATGGTCCTACTGACCTCAAAATAAAGCTCATACATGACCTTAATTTCATGCAAAATGAATTACTTCTATCATACTCATCATTATGGCATAGAATTATATAAAGATTTAAGTTATCTATAAAAGCTAAAATAATTATTTGTATGATTAAAAAAATATGTGCAAAAAGATTTGAATGAAACAAATTAATGCAAACATTTAGAATAAAGCTTAGTTTGTATATGAATTATATGTTGCTGAAATATAGTTTTGACATAATGTAGTAGTTGTAGTGATTGCTTAAATCGTTGTTTGTAAGTCAATAGCTTGATGTTGCTGTAATTGGTAAAATTCTGATTTAATATTGAGTGTTTTATTTTTTCTTTGTTTGACTATTTGTGGCTGTACCATTATTTCTTAATAGGAAAAATATAAATATTGCTTCCAACAGAAAAATGTTTAAGATGAAGAAGTGTTCTTCGGTTATCACTGGAGACATTTAGCAAAAAGATGCTACTCTACTTCATTAGTCATCATTTTTTTTTGAAAGAAACAATGTTCCTTTATTGCTCAAAATACACAGATTAACATATAATGCAAGATAGTTTCGAATAGCCTACGATTTCTACATCATACTTGGATATCTTTATATGAAGAGAGTTCGGAAGTTTCTGCTCTTTGTCGTTCATTTATTTATTTATTCATTGATTGTTTTTTTTTTTTAATGACAGGAAATTAGCAAGAATTTTCATCTCTACCCATACGATGCAGATTGTCCTTCATATTCTTCACTGCCCAAGACAATATAGTTTCATGAATGAGCTGCAACATTTATAATTTTAAAAGTATTTATTGTTTATGAAAGAAATTGTATTTCACAATGCAACTGTGAAAATTGAAGATAAAAACTATATCCTTATCAGGAAATTGGGGTGGCTAAGCCAACGAATCTTTTTATTTATTAGTTTGATGATTTATGATCATGTCAAAATAATATAATCATAAGGATATATTTTTCATCTTCAATTTCTTCAGTTACACCGTGAAGTACGATTTCTTTCATAAATAATAAATACTTTTAAAATTATAAATGTTGCAAACAAGTAGATTCGTAGAGTTATATTGTCTTGGACAACTGGAGAGATATGGAGGACAATTGAACATTAAATCATATGAATAGAGATGAAAATTTCTGCTAATTTCTTGTCATTAAAAACAAACAATCAATGGATAAATAAATAAATGAATGACTCGAGACTGACTCGAGACTCTCTCTTCATATATAGATATCAAATTATGATCGTTAGAATCGCAGATATTCTAGTCAAGCTTCATACCGATTTACTATGTTGATCTATTATAATTTTGAACCAATAAAATTATTGTTTCCTTCAAAGAAAAAAAAATTATGTTTTTGAAAGTAGGCGTAGCATGTCGCCCTCGTGTCCAGTGATAACAGAAAACCGCTTCTTTGAACATTTTCTATTAGAAGTAATATTTATATTTTCCTATTAAAATAATGAATTTTCAATTTTTTAAATAATTAAACAAAAGAAAAATAAGCCCCAAAATTAAATCAAATTTTACTAATTACAATAACATCAAATATTGACTTACAAACAAATAACCGAGTTTAAACAATCACTATAACTACTCTACTACAATTATGTCAAAATATTTCAACAAAAATATATAATTCCTTATACAAAACTGCAATTATGTTAGGATTTGACATAACAAGCTTATTTTGACGCTATATTTTGGAGGATTTCTTCTTGGCATTTGAATCTTGTTTTTCGTAAAGATAGCATGCTATTGAGATCAACCAGTTTTTTATTTTGACATGTTCAAATTTCATCAAAACAACAACACCAACAATATGAAAGAAGAAGCACAAGAGGATCAACTACCTGCAGTTTAAACTTGGTTTTAATTTTTGTGAAAAATATTTTCCCTCTTGTATTTGAGAAAAATATTATCTTTTGTATTTTTTTTTGTTAGGTCATTCCACAATTAAACTTATCCGCATGCAAGCTGTGATGAACCACACAAGAACAAAGCTCTACAACATAACACAAAACACAGAACACAACAACTGCTACAAAAGGCTAGACAAAAATCTCACATACACGATGCAGTACCGCTACCATGTCGACATCCAATGCAAGGTTCAATTACGTTCTTCCTTTGAATTTCAGGAGTTCTTTGAATTTTTTTTTCCTAGGGTTTCAAATTATCTACGATTTTCTTCCTTCTATTTCTTGAGAAGAAAGCTTCAAGAAATTCACCAAGATTAAAAAAAAATCAAGAAAGGGATGGAATTCGTGACAAAAATACACTCAAGATTTTGTTTTTGTTTCTTCACTTAGGGAAGGGTTCAAGAGAAAGGAGTAACAAAAACAGTCTTAATGAGCGAGCCTAAGTAAAAATCAAAGAAGCTTAGAAAGCCCTGGGGTTAATCCCTATTTAGTGCACAGTACATATGGTCAGTCCGGACGGACTTCAGCAACAATATTTTTTGACTCCTAAGGTTCAGCCTTTCCTTCCATAAAAGTTCTTTTGTTTCTTTCCTTGCATATACTGTACCAGAACAAACAATGATGAACCTATATATATATATATATATAACTTTAATTCCTCTAGAATCCATATTCCTAGGCCAATCAATCAATAAAGACAGATTTCCGCACCCATCCATAGCTTCTGCATTAATTTTACAAGCAGTCTCGCTTTGATTACTTCGAAAATATTATATGATATTAATTTGAATGACACATATGATAGACCAACAAAATAGCTGAAAAATGCAATTGTCACATGGGGATTTAAAAATGCATGAAGAAAGAAAGAGAACTTAATCCCAATTCGCAACAATTACCATCCAACACTTCTTTTGAATTGCCTATTTCTTTAAAGGAAATTCAGCTCTCACTAAGTACCTAGTTGGAAATACTGTCTTTACATAAACTCTACATTTTGCCCATATTGACGAAAAACATTGGAACCTATAAACTAGTTTATTCATGTACCGTCTTCTAATATTTAGTTGAGTTGGAGGAATTTGATTGTAGACATGCCTAATAATCCAATATGCATATTTTACAATGGTGCTGGCAGGAGAAAATACAAGACCATGTAAAAAGTCGTATTTTTATCATTTAGCTTTTATATGAGAGCAATTGCCTCTCATCTTTAAGATGGCATTCTTCTGGTTAATATTGTAACACCATTTGGGAATTTAGTAGACATAATTGTATCAGCATTTGGTGGGATTTTCACTAATTCTTTCGATTTTTACTAATCTCCATTACAGCATTCTATGTTTGCATTTACATTTAGCTTCTCTAAAGTAAATGGCATAAAGAGTGAACTGTTTGTGATGTGGTAGCAGTTGTTACCATCATTCTTTAGCTTAGCCATCATTTTTTTCCCCGTTTTCATAGCCCAAGATCTTCGATTTTGTTGGTTAACAAGATCTAATCAATTCATCCAATAGTTTCACCAGCTTCTTCCTGATACATTGACCAATAGATGAAACTTATAACAGGTTTCTGTAGTCAGTAGTCCCAAGATCTCCCTCATACTTCCTCTTTTATTCATCAAAAAAAATATCTTGCCGCAAAAAATCTGAATTTTTTATGAACTATTCAAAATCTGAAAATCTGATTTCTTATACAGGAGGAGGCTGCAGAGACTAAGAAGAAACTTAACACGAAGAAGAAAGCTGCAGGTAACAAGTGACTGCCTAGTCACATGTTGTGATCTGATAAAAGACGTTTAGAACTTCTACAGATTTTCGTCATGAATTTCTGAAAATGAATCTTGTAAAATCTATTGTGTTACACTCCCAATGTTGGCTGGCCTTTTGCTCTCATCTGGTGTTGAATGGGTCCTCCTCAGTCCGTGAGAAACTTGTTCCTTGGTGAAAGGTGTTACTCAAGGAAAAGGCTCTGTGGCCTTATGGCCTCCTATGTCTCTTTTGGCCTGTTTGGAAAGAGAGAAATAGAATATGCTTTAAAAATGAAGGGTTTCTGCCCCACAGTATGAAAAACTCTTTGATTTTTTCTTTAAGATCTTGGTCCAGCTTGTGTAATTACCATTTTGTTTTGCCTTGATTTTTTGTTTGAGGGTTGTTGGGCTAGTGATATTTTTTGGGTTTCTTTTTGTTCTTTTTGTACAAGCCTTGGGTTGCCTCTTGAATACACCATGTATGCTGTGGGTTGCCTTCTAGTCTCTCCCTTTTGCAAGCAGTGAGGCACCTCTTTGTGTGCTGTTCCCCAGGTTATACTCCATGGCTGGTTCAAAGGAGGCAAAAAATGAAGGAGGTTTGAGTGTCTTCAAGGGAAGAGGGAGGGTGGAACCCTTGTTTTATTAGCTTCCATCAACATGGTATAATAGAACTTTACACTAAAATTACTATTTTTGGAAGCTATCCAGACCATCATATCCTTTGCCTCTGACCAAATTCTCTTTCCTTGTAAAGAAGTAATAAGGCTACATACTTGTTCCAGTTCCCAATAATTAAGACCTTAAGAATCTGGGGTTCCATCCCCCCACCTCCCTGGAGTGATCCCAAATGTTTGCCACAAGTGCTCCTTTAGAGTCATTGTATAAAGGGATGGGAAATCCACACACAAGGGTTTCATCCCTTGTCATGCACCATTTGTCCTCCCAAAAACATATTATCCTCCCATCTCCCTCAGCAAACCCACTGGGCTCCTTAAAATCCAGCCGCCCCTTTCATTATTTCTTTCCAAAAACCCGCTCCCATAAAGCAACCCCTTAATTTTAGAGAACCAACCCCCTCGACACACCATATTTCAAGCTAATCACCTTCTTCCATAGGGGATTATCCTCTTTTAATACTATTCTTTTTTTTTTTTTTTTGATCGATAAAGAGTAGTATATAGATGAAAAAGAGCACAAAGCTCCCAAAGTACACAAAGAGGAGTCTGAGGCAACACCTCACTCACTCACCTATACTGACCAAGACAAAAAACCCACCAAGAATTTAAGTTATCAATACTGTACACCTTACCCATGACCACAATGTAAACAAAAGTAAGTTTCATCCTATGAGCGAGGAGCCTCATTCTCGAGACCGTACATTCCTTTCTAACCACAGCGTCCAGAAAATGCAAAGAGGAGCCGCCATCCACACTCTCTTCCGTTTTTTTCCGACACTAGCGCTTTGCCAAGCGAGGAGAAGTTGACGAACCGTACGGGGGAACACCCAATTAACATCAGTAATTGCCAAAAGAAGATCCCATAACATCTTGGCTCTCGAACAATGAATAAGCAGGTGATCAATTGTTTCCTCCTTCACTTCGCATAAGAAACATCTGTTTACTAAAGGAATCCCCCTCCTCATTAGTTGGTCCAGCGTAAGCACCTTACCCCAGGAAGCTTCCCAAGCGAAGAAGGCGATTTAGAACGATTGGAGTTCAGTTGATCGATAAGAAATCTAAAGGAGAATCGCGACACTATACATATGACTAAGCGAGGAAGCCATCGATGTGGAGCTCCTTAAGTAATAGAAGCCGATCCTCATGTAAAGGAGTCTAATTTTCTTGTTGTGAAGGAAATGAAGGAACCTTTACTCTTACCGCTCTAATCATTAAAGGTGCGAGAAAGTGGGGCCACCCCCATCCTCCTAGAAGAATCCCGGTTCATCTGCTACCCCTACGCGTCTTTGTGGTGCCAAGTTGAACATAGTAGGGAAAGCATAGCACAACACAGTCTCAAATACTATTCTTGAATTTACCTTTAAAAAGAAGATTAAGCTTTTCCCCTTGAAATATTTGTTCAGATACATAAGTTCCCCACAAATGTTTGTTTTTTCTCTTGAGAGGCCTCATAGGAAAAAATGTTGACATTAAATCAACTATAAGATAGAGGTGTCTTTTAGCCAATAGATCTCAACTATGCCCAAGAGGAAGCCTGATTTATACCAGTGGAGGGAGTGGAGAACTCTGATTTGTTGGATTTAGAGCTTGGGTGTAATCTAAGTGCATTTGACAACTACCTAGGAATTCCCCTATGTGCAAGGCATAAGTCCACAAAGGTTTGGGATGCTGTTGGGAAAAATTTTCGGAAAAGACTTGCCCTATGGAAAAGGCAATATATTACTTGATGAGGGCTACCTCAGTGGTTGGAGCTAGGGTAGGCATAGGGAAGGGAAGGGGAGGGGGTTCGAGTTCCAGTGGGGATAAATTTGTGTGCTTATCAATATATATATATATATATATATTTTATCAGTAAAAGACAAATATTATATAGATAGCAAAAGAATCCAAATGTACACAGGTCGTGAACAAAAGGGAACCAAAACAAAAACATAACAAAAAACAAACCCAAAAACCCTACCTACTCCCCAACCATGTGAGAAAATCTAGAACAGAATGTGTATTATCAACACTATACAATTCCACAAATTGGAAACAAAGTTAGCTTTAATCGCTGGGCGAGAGGAGACCTCTCGTTCGAACACCCGACCTATTTCTAACTCGCTTGGGGATTCGGAATGAGCCTGAGAGTGCTAACCCAGAATTTTTGCGCTTTTTATCCCTTGTGGCTCCTTGTCGAAGCTAAAAGGGTGTGGGGCCAGGTGCGAAAACCCGACTAATCAGACAATTGACAAAAAAGATCTAACATTTTAGCACTTTTACAGCCGAATCCAATAAGTGGTCTATGGTCTCCTCTTCCTCTTCGCACATAAAACATCTATTTGTAAAAGTCATTCCACGGCGTTTAAGTTGATCTAACGTGAGCACTTTACCTCAAGCAGCTTCCCAAGCAAAGACTCAAATTTTGGGGCTGGCCCGGATTCCAAACCAGCGGTATGGGAAATCAAAGTGAGGAAATATCAAAACTTTTATCATGCTCTTAATGAGAACCCTTTTCCTTGGCAGTCTTCAACAAGAAAGCATTACTCACGGTGGAGACAAAATGTTGATCATGAAGGTATATAGGAATCTGTCATCTTCAAGCTCCGATGGAATTTGGTGATGGCAGGAAGGTTGGGGACCCGACACCCGACCCCCTGCGCTTCTGTCCCGAATGTCATGACCTTACGGCTTCTTTGATTTCAAAGCTAAATTAAAAAGAGAAAACTATTACTTCAGAAGCCTCCTCACAGCACCTAACACTTCGTTCAGTTGATCTCCTTCCATCCCCGAGGGCAAAGACAACATTCTGGGAAGAAACCAGGCGCTCTCTTTTTCCCTAATTTCCTTCCATAAAGCGTCTATAGCCACCTCTCGAGGTCACGGGTATACTGACCCGAAACCAATTTAACCATTCTGACAAATAACCTTTCTCGGGCGCGTTACGTAGTTGGCAAGCGCCGCTCCATTTACCAGCCGAGGCCTTATTCAACGGAAGCTTTATAGCTCAATGCCTCCTTTACTCTTGTCACGATTATATATATATATATATATATATATATATATATATATATATATATATATATATATATAAAGAGGCGAGACTAGAAAGAATCAAAGGAAATTATATATATATTTTTTGATCGGTAAAAATCAGTATTATAAAAGAAAAAACTTAGGAGTACACGGGACGTGGACAGCAGAAAAAGCCCCTAAGAGCAAGACTAGGCAAAAAACCTACACCCCACGACTTAGTGAAATCTAAAAGCAGTTTTGAATTAAGCGTTGCTATATAAGTTAGCCGAGTCCACCAAATTAGAATCGTAATTTTTAATCTGGCGGGGTACGTGGTAGCCACCTCGTTTTGAAGCGCCATCACATTTCTAGCACCTTGAAAAGTCTGCGGTTACGGTACTGTCCATATTTTTTTCCGCTTCTTTCCCACGGCGACACCTTGCCATGCTAAAAGGGTATGAAGGACCGACTGTGGGAACACCCAGCTAATCCCCACCATCGACAGAAACAAGTCCCACGACATTTTTGCACTTTTGCAGTGGATCAGTAAGTGATCTACGGTCTCCTCGTCTCTGCAGAAAGCATCGTTGGCGAAAGCCATCACCTCTGCGTTTAAGATTATCGAATTGATAATTTTGCACATGACCACGAGAAAGATTCCCATTTTTGGCGGCTCAGATTCGGATCAAGCGGGTGAGGGAAAATCACAAGCGAGGATAAGTCATACCCTTATACATGACCTTCGCAGAAACTCACTTTACCTCTTTAATTGAAACTATGTCTTGTTGGTCGGAAAATGTGATCGTGAAGAGTTTGAAGAAATCAGCCATCTCTTGATCTCGATCATTGAGGCTCTTTAAGAAGATTGGGGATGCATCCTCCGGCCCTCCATGCTATCCCACATGTCGACCACCTTGGCCTCCTTATTCGGGGCTAAATTAAAAGCCTGAGGATACTTAACACCTGGCGCCTCCCTCTCAGCGCCATACATCGGCTTCCGGAGAGTTGATTTCTTCTACCATCACGGCGAGGCGAGTTAACGAAGCGGGCTGTTCTTTCACGATATCCTTCATAAAGCTGGACCAAAGCGCCTACGATATCAGCGGTATGCCCGACCACCACTAGACTGTGATTCTTTATAAATAACCTTCCTCAGCTTAAGTTCCTCTCGTTGGCAAACGCGAAATACTTCTTTGACAAGCGCCTTAGCCATCAAGAAGAAGCTTTTCAATCCAGATGCCACGCTGCTCTTATCCGCCCTGCTTGTGGACCATATTACCAAAGAATTTTTTACGATCTGATCGCTCCTTGAGCGCCTTTGGATCTTTCGATCTAGCACAAACCTTACGTGGCATTCGGAAAGAGAGAGATAATAAATTGGAAGGCCCGGACAAAGTACTACGGGCCAGAAGCGTGGCACTTACCCATAGAGGCCTCAGAATCTTCCATGAAGCTAGCCTCTTTCGAAGTCTCTTCTATAGGTCCCATGTTCCTGCTATCTTGGCACCTAGGGGAAGAGGCCCAGAGTAGGAAGTAGGGGAGGATCGATTTGACCAAACTCATTTAAGCTAACTCCTCAGCATTGTCCCTTTGGACCCATTGGAATGATTTTAGCTTTTGTTTAAGTTAATTTTTCGAGTCTTGATAAACGCTTGAACCACATAGAGATCCGGCTTAGATACTTTAAGCGATCTTTGTTAGCCTGAAATAAATTATTAATCATCGGCATGAAGGAGGTGGAAACCAGCGGAAACACATACTCCCATCTATAATCTTACTGCAGGAAGATAATTACCTTGTACGCTCGGTTTATCGAAACAGCGAGAGCTTACCATACGATATGAGATAGGGAGAGGGGTCGCCTTGTCTCAACCCATAGAGCTAGGAAAAGCCGGTGAGATCGGGTTGATGAGAGCCCAGAAGGAGGGTTTGTGGATATATGCACCATTTATCGGCAACCATAGATTACCGAAACCCATCTTCCATGACTGGTCCAAGAATTCCCATCTGATGCTATCGTAAGCTTTTTCAATATCTAGCTTGCATACCATCCCTTGTTTCTTCCTTCTCAAGGTAGAGTCCACTAATTCATTTGCAATCAACCTTTGCATCCAGTCACAGGTCTTTAAAGCATTTTACGGACTTGAAATCACCTTGTGTAGAACCCTCTTAATTCTGTTAGCTAAAACTTTGGCCAGAATCTTGTATAAACCGCCCACAAGACTTATAGGCCTTAAATCGCGAAGTCCTCTGATGTTTCTTGGGAATCCAACACCAAAAGTCGCATTGATTCTTGACAAATCTGCTCACGATCATGAACTCCCTTGAAAAAAACCAGGACTTCCTCCTTCCATGAAATCCCGGCTAAAATCCAGCGATTGGAAGCCCAGTCACGGACGAGGGCCTTATCACTATTAAGACCAGGAAATAGCTTTCAATTTCTTCCTCGGTAAAACTTTCCCTCCGAAACATCGGCTTCCCTCGGTGATCGTTGATTGCCATTTCGGGGAAGGGAAGGACTCTAACCTCTGGATCAGAGAGCAGTTACGGAAGGCCGCCACTAACCCGTCTTTTATCTGCGCCTCCTTTACTAACTTTCACGCCATTGATCACGAATACTATTAACAAAATTACTTCTCTGTGGGCATTCATTTGTCTAATGAAAGAACCCAGAGTATTCTGTCCCCTTCCCTTAAGCCATGTCTCTCTGGATTTTTGTCTCCAAGAGATCTCCTCTGCGAGGGCCCAGCGTTTGAAGTCGGCACCGCAACGCTCCTCCACTTCCTCGATTCAAATCCCTTTCCATCTAAAGACATCCCGGTAAATCTACTACGGAGGCGTCCTTCTTATTAGTTTCCACTAAACCGAAAACTTCTCTGTTCCAAGTCTTCAGAATACCTTTTAGAGCTTTCAGCTTTGCAGAGAGAATGAAGTTTGTAAGAACCGCTAGGCGAAGATTTTGCCACCAACGCACAAGGTCTCTTTAAAACCCTCATATTTGACCATCGGAGTTCGAGGCGAAAAGGAGAAGGGCGTTCTTGCTCTTCATCCAGCGGGAATGGGCGTGTTGAGGCCTGCCTAGGCGGGCGGCAGATCACATTGCGCGGTGACTCTCCCGATCATACGAGACTCTGAATCACATCTGAAGCGAGACTTTGACCTACCATTTAGGCCTCCTCTCCCGGGTAAAAGGCTGCCACTGCGTGGAAGATCTCTCGACTCAGTCGTTCGAGGTTCCTCCAGGCATATCTTCTCATTGGTGGAAATCCACGCGCACGATCTTTCATCTAGGAGATAGAATCTCATTGAAATCACCCAGCCCGCGCTGCATGGATGCCGTCCGCAATTTTATAGATCTGACTCTTCCCGAAGTTCTCTAAGACTCTTATCAGCCAGAGACCTTACACCCACTGAAAAAACCCATTGAAACCCATCCTCTTCCATTCTGAATAAACACGAAACTGAAAAATTGCCCAACATGGAGTCCACCAACCTGATGCGTCTTTTATCCCAGTAGGGGAGAATGCCCCAGCGGACGCCGGCATTTAAATCAGTCGATTCGGGGAGGCGCCCCTTTAAGTGCGAACCATTTCAATGTTCATTTCTTGCACCTTAGTTTCTTGAAGGCAAATCATGTCCACTCTTTGAATTCTAATAAAGTTCTTGATAACTTTCCTTTTTCGGGGTCGTTCACCTACAGCATTCGAAAGAATCACGAGCTTCATTATAACCCAGGCTGTATCTTCCCCTTATCCCTTCCCTCCTCCTCCTACATTTGTGCACTTCCATTGTAATTAATGGTGCTCTTGATCTCCCTCGATTCGATCCTTTTGACAACGACATGTTCCTTTCTCCTTACCAATTTTTTGTTGAGCCACTAAATTCCTCAATAAATCCAGAATCTCCATTTCAAACCCCTTTGTTGGAAAGCCTAAAAATTCACTAAATTTAGCCAAGCAACTACTTTCCCAACTGTCATAAGGCGCTGGCTCTGAAGGTTCCTGAAATATCTTCTTTATTCTCCGATGGAATTTGCTTGAGGACTCCTCCTGGCTTCTTTGTCCACGCCGTAATCCCACCCCTTTCTGCCCTCATCCGCCATCCTCATTAATTCAGGTATTTTCATTTCTGTGAGCTGCCCCGGGCCCAGAAAAATCCACAGACGGTAGGCCCAGCAGAGAAATGGGAAGGGAGGCAATTCGTTGAGATCGTTGAGGTTATCAACATACCTATTCGAGTAGCAGCGTGCAACGTCCAGATGAGGATCTTCTTGCATCGCATCTTCTTCTCGTCCATGTGTATTATTACCCTCCTCACCAATATTTGAATTCCTCGAACCTGCCCGGCTGCACTCAAGAGACACACAAGCCTTTACTGATGCTTGATTCAGCCCAAAATCCTCTCCCTCAACGTTGGCCTTGAAGCAATTAAGATTAGAAACATTGAAACTCGGCTTGAATAGGCTGTTAGGATAACAGGCCCGACGAATATATATATATATATATATATATATATATACTATATATATATATATATATATATAAAAGGGCGAGACTTGAAAGAATCAAAAAGAAATTTCCTTTGGGGGAGGAGCTTGAATAGGAAAACCTGACATCAAATGGGAGATTGTGTGCTTAAGCCCGGGAAAAAGAGAGGCTATCCAAGAACTCTCCTTTTTCCATTAAAATCTTTTGGGAGAAAGTGGTGTTGGGGTTTGGGGCAAAGGCTGAAAGGCCTTTGGAAAACCATAATCAATTTGAAATATAGATTCGAAAGAAACGTGGCTTAAAAAGTCGAAGTGAGAGGTAACTTGGAGTTTGGTGGTCTTATGGAAAGAGATTTATAAAAAGCTACTACATAAAGCGCATAGCGGCTTTATGATAGAGCGATGGAAGCTGAGTAAATTTTGTTAAAGTACATGGTGCAACTGAGAGACCCTTTGGTAGGTTGTTTCATATACTTTATGTCTTTGGGTTAAAGGGCTATTGAAGGAGGTTTGGAGGCACGTAGGAAAGAAGGAGGTGGGACATTCGGTTCGAGAAGGCATTTAATGATTGGGAAATGTAGAGGGTGGAGGGGACTTCATCGACATGATTAGAATAAAAGAAATTAACCCCTGTGAAGAGGCGAAAGGGTGTGTTGACAAAGACAAAGATAGCCCAGCCTCTTCTCTTGTTAAATCCAGATTATGATGCCTGAGGAGAGGGAGGCAGATGCCTCACTGAAAAGGATGTTTTTGTCGGGAAAGAATTTATTAAGATGTGCCCATAGTACATGATAGCTTAACTCCAGTCTAAACAGAATCGGTTTAAAGCAAGCGGTCATATCTGAGGCATCGAATGTTTTTGTCACAAGCCCAACAACGAGAAACGAAGCATTTCTAATTTAAGTTATCAAGTAAAGTAAAGTAGGGTGATAATCCATCTAGACAAATTATGAAGGGAAAGAAAATGTCTCGAATTAAAAAAAAAAATCGATGGAAAAGCGAAGCGAAATAAACGTAGCACAAGGAAGCAAAACTCCCTACCAGATCTCCTCGATATCTGAGTATATTCTTGACCACTAATAGAAGAATTTGTGGGCTTACAAAATCGTTTCATTTGGCAATTTGGCGAGTCCAGTAGGAATGCATGTGAAAGGAGTTAGATCAACATATTGCCATAAATTGTTGAATGAACCTTGATAAGTCCAGGAAGGGGCCCGGGCGGCGGTCTGAGATCGATTAAATTGTAATAAATTCCACCTTTTTAGAAGTCCTCTGGTTAATCTTGGAGGCAATGGCTAGCCCCAGATGTTCTTCATTACCCGGCGGTTTCTCTAGCGGTTTCTCCCGACGATCCCCTTTCATGATCATTGATGAGGCATGGCGTGAGGCTTTTCAGGCATAGCCCTGCTGAACTCCTCATCTAGGGAGTGTCGTGAGAAGAAAAGATAAGGGTTTCGTGAGCGCTCGGAAATCTGAATCTAATTATAAGGAGTCGTGAAGTTTAAGGCATGTACGTCTGGGTGCTTGTGATCCAAAGCGCGGTCAGAGGCCCCATAGGTCCGGTTAGGCCCGGCGGGTTAAAGCCGGCCCGGCTGAGACGGACGAAACGACCTGAGCCGTTTTAGAAGGAAGCCGTCTGTGAGGCTTAGTACAAACCAGTCAGGCAGACGGTGGCTGATTCATGGGCTTTAGGCGTGAGGCAGTCCAAGAAAGCTGCCTTGAGACCAGCTAAAGCTTCTTATACACTTAGGTAGTTAGGTTTTATTTAAATTGTATTCAAAAGTTAAATAAAAATAAAAAGTAAGCTTAAAAAAAATTCAAAATAAAAAAAAAATACTTCATTTAAAAATTTATTCATTGAATGCAATTACATTTGGAAATGTGGGAAAAATTTACATCACTACAAAATAAGTACATCATAACTAGGTTGGCACCTACTTATTTTGTTAATCATTTGTACTTTTCAACCATAAAAAATTAAAAATACAATATACATTTAACGAAATATTTTAATCACTATTTTAAGTGATAGGGAATTATCATGGATCCATTCATGTTTGATAAATTTAAGCTCTACATGTCAGTCACTAGTCTGACTTCTCGAACATGATACGTCTGATCTCTTGTCGCTAAATTCCAATCTTTTAAACATACTCTCTTGCCGATTGCTTCGGGTGACAAATTATCGCTTTGCTAACCACTCTTCCACCTTGCGACTTAGATCATTGTACTCCTGGCTTGCAGTTATTACATCACGTCTGATAATAGATAACCTGGAGTATTTTATTTGTTGTTTTTTCCATTCTAAAATTTCAAAATCTTCATTGTCTTCAAATGGAATTGTTTATACACTAAGATATCTATCTATATTGGTTGTATTATTTGGAGAACTGGTTGTTGCCTTTTTTCTACTTGTAAACATTTTTAAAGGGCTTTTATAAAAAGATGAGGAGCTCGTCGTGGATGATGATTTTATCAAACTAATATCATTTCCATATTTTTCTTTATAAATATTATATAAAATATAATAAAAATTTACTTCATTTTTAATTTCTTGATTTTATTTGATCTTCCATTGTAAATAACTTGTAACCATTCATCTAGAGCATGAATTTTAAATAGGGTCTGACGTAGGACAAAAATAATAACTTGATCTCGGATCGAAGTTATGTTGTGATACCAAATTGATGTAACTTCATTTCTGAAAAATAATAAAATTAAGAAAGCAAACAAATAAATAAAACGAAATTCTCGAGTTTTTCAATATTATATGAAATCTACCAAAAACAATAACATAAGATGCTATTTATAGGCACCAAAAGAAAATCCTATTGGATAAATCCTAAAAATCATAACAGATAAATCCTAAAAAACTCAAACAGATAAATCATAAAAATCATAACAGATAAATCATAAAAACCCTAACAGATAAATCTTAAAAAGTACGATTAAATAAATAACTAATAATAATAAAAATAATAATTGAACTTGGGCTTCCTATCTCGTTTAGGCCTATATATGGGTCTACTCCATGCCCCATCATTCCCTCAAGGTTGAAAAAGAACTGGAAACTCGGAGTAGTGAGTAAAAAATTTCTAAATCCTGGCGGCACAATTAAAATTATTGTCATTCTTTGCTTACTCATGAATATCCCATGTTTGATTTTCTTCCAAAGTCTTGGAGATTTGGTTGAATGTTGAATGTTCTTTGACGCTAAGAATTTGGCGACCATGTGGAAACTTGATCGGGTAGTGAATCGGATCGAGGGGATCTTGATGTCAAGTTTTCTTCTTATGCCAAACTTGGTGTTTGGTTCGGATGAGTTGATTAAGGTTTGTTGGAGGGAGATCGAGGCCACTTGGAGCATTAGCAGCGTGTCATTCAGTAGATGTTGCAACACCGGAGTTCGATGATTGGGGAAATCAAAAGGAGTGGTGGCCATCACAAATTACAGCGAAGTAATAACCGCAAAGATCAAAACTTGTCGTAACAACCGGGGCGTGGGTTTTGATCCTTTATAGAAAGCAGTTGATTCCGATCCTCGTAGAAGCGTGACGTCGATTAAATGCGATGGTGTCAGTTTCGAAGCGAAATACGATCGGTCGAAACGGCCGTCCAGAGGAGAAGTGCCGTCGGGTAGAGAATAATGAAAGGGATCGAAGATAGTTAGGTTAGTGAATTTTGTGACACAAAGGACTGTACCAAACCGAACAAACAAGAAGCTCTGATCACGGATCAAGAACTTGAAAAAAATAGAAATAACTTGATCTCGGATCGAAGTTAGGCTTTGATACCAAATTGACGTAGGACAAAAATAATAACTTGATCTCGGATCGAAGTTATACTGTGATACCAAATTAAAGTAGCTCGGCTACGAAAAATAATAAAATTAAGAGGAAAGCAAACAAATAAATAAAATGAAATTATAGAGTTTTTCAATATTATATCAAATCTACCAAAAACAATAACATAAGGTGCTATTTATAGGCACCAAAAGAAAATCTTAACGGATAAATCCTAAAAATCATAACAGATAAATCTTAAAAAACTCAAACAGATAAATCATAAAAATCCTAACAGATAAATCCTAAAAACCCTAAATGATAAATCCTAAAAAGTACGATTAAATAAATAACTAATAATAATAAAAATAATAATTGAACTTAGGCTTCCTATCTCGTTTAGGCCTAGATATGGGCTACTCCATGCCCCATCAGTCCTGATTAAACCAATATAATAAATCAAAGTATTTATCCCGATAGTTTTAAATACACTTCTATCATTGCAAAAATTGTATCATTAAAGGAATTTCTTAACTTAAATAATTTTGTAGTACCATATAAATACTAGTTATTTTTAGCAGTGACCCGATGTGAGGATTGGATAATACACGATATAAAAATATTTGTTGAAGCATCAAAAATTTCAAAAAATATATATTAAAAGGAATCCATGACTGTGCAAATCATAATCATTTAATGCATCAGCATCTACATCACTATTATTATTAGATAGTTGCATTTCATATAATTGTACTACATTTTTATATTTTGTAAGCTATTTTGTAAAGGTTATAAGTAAATTTCATCTAATTGGTATATCTAAACTTATATTTTCTTTTCATATTTGCAATTTTGCAACAATAAAAAAATAATTCACATTTTGTAGGAACAATTAATATTATATGCACAATATCTCTAATTTTTTTCTAATATACTATCAAGCGTTTAATCCATATTTTACAATTAAGTTTAAAAATATGTGCACAATAAACGTACGTGAAATTATTTGCATGATCCTCTTTTATTTTGCCAAAAAATCTTTTTAATCTTTGTATTCTTTGCATCATTATTAAACATTATCTAATGTTATTACATAAATATTTTATCACGAATACCTAAATCTATAATTTCATCATTTATTAAAGTTGTTATATTTTACCACTATGTGGAGTATTTATTGTTTTAAATGAAATTATTGCTTTTATTTAAACATTCATTCACTATCTATATAATGAGCAGTAATGCATAAAAAGCCTCTATGCATTAAAGATGTTCAAATATAAGATGTTAAACAAATTTTTCCTTCAAAATTTGCAAAATATTTTTTTAAATTTTCTCTTTCTGTTTGAAATTTTTTTCATAATACATCTTTTAACAGTATTTCGAACCAACATTTGAATTGAGGATTAATCAATGTTTGAATTGTTTCTGAATATTCATGAGTTTCCATCAAATTAAAAGGTTGTTCAGCTCTTATTATGTAATCAATCATTCATTCACGACACGAAGACTCATCATAAGAATTTTTTTTTAAAATTTCCACATTCATCTTTACTTAATTGTATATAATTTATAATATCTACATTATGCTTAGCTTTACACTGTTTATTATGTATTTTTAGATGACTTGTGCCCGAATTTGATCCACCACTAAGAAGTTTGTTACAAATTTTACATTTTGCTTTTATTTCTTTTTTATTATTTTCTAAAATTATTTCTATTCTATAAAAAAAATTCCATATATTTCAACTAAATTTTTTCCTTGATGATGCACATGGACTAGAAGAAGATGCATATGCACTATCCATAATTAAAATTATTAATAAAATATTATACTAAAAAAAATGAATCAAAATAAAATGTAACAAACAAATAAATAAAAGTAAAGGTGGAGAAATATTACTCAATTGGAGGATCGAAACCGAAATTCTTTAAAATCCGAATTATTGGAGTCACCAATGCTTGATTTATGTAATTTGCACCACAATAATATCATGTAATGAAGAAGTGAGCAATGGAAAATGAAGTATTAAAGGATGTGAGAAAATTAGAGTGACTTTGAGAAAATGAAATTAAAAAAACTAATTTGATGAAAAATGGTAAACAAAATGTGTAGTATTTATAGAGGACAAAAAGAAGTGAAAAAAAAAGTGGGAAAGGTTCGGAAGGGAAAAATTGAGAATATTACCATTGGGAAAGGGGGTGGGGTGTTCCACCAGCTGGGTCACCAGCCGTTGTGGCTTGATCAATAGGCCTAAAGGCGAGGGCCAGGCTTCCGGGCCTAGGCCTGAGCTTCTATGGCGGCTTGGCAGATTGGAGACCTAATTTGTGACCTTTTACTATTAAAAAAATTGTTTGAAAAATTAATTTCAGAAATATATTTTTAGGAAGTTTTAAAATATTGGGATAATAGTTTTAAAAGGATAAATCCGAACAAAACAAAAATGGTAAAACTAATATCTTTTATTAAAATCCAAATATAAGGACAAAATGATCCTTGTTGGTTCTGTTAGGAATTTTATCTTAACATTTTAGGACTGTTTTGTGAATTAGGACATTTTTAAGGTTGCTTTTTAAGAGATTAGTTTTGTAAATAACTTTTGAATTTATCTATTTTAAAACAATTTCTTTTCTAAAATTATGACTATTTAAAAAGTAGTATTTGATTTTTTTAAATTTATAATTAGGAAACTCTACATTTTTAAGAAATTTATTGAAGAAAGTAATATTTATTTAAAAATATTTACCAGTTATATAATAAAGTTTGGTGAATCTTTAAAAGAAAAGTTTGGAGAAGAAAATTGATGGGATGAGAAAGATATGTAAATGCAAAAATCTAAGGTGTACATGCTAAAATCTTTTCTCATCCACATCAATTTTTCTCACTTTTGGAAACGATTTTTCACCAAACTTTCTCTTGGTAAATAAATATTGCTTTTAATAAATTTAACTGGAATTTTGAATTATATATATATATATATATATATATATATATATATATATATATATATATATATATATATATATATATATATATGCAAAGGCTGAATATGTTCCCTCCGATTTTGATTCTACAATGGAATTGCCCCCTAAAAATCCTCCCCTCACATTGGGAATCTCCCTCTTCCATGGAGAGTCAGCATAGAGCAATCTTTCATATTATAAATCTAATAGAATCATAATATATGGCAATTGTGATTTAAAAAATCCATAAATAGCAGTCCATTAGTGAACGATTTTTGAGGGAATATAAAAAAACCCAAAAGGAGAGGAAGACAAAAAAGAAGGAATATAAAAATTTTGTAGTTTTTATTATTATCTTTTTAAATTTCATTAAAATATATTATATGAATAAATGATAAATTTATGTATTTGTTCTTTAAGTTTATTATTAATAATAGAGTTTATATTTAATATTAAATTAATATCGTTTATATTTAATATTAAATTCATTATTAAAAAATAATTTTTGATTTTAATTTTCAAAGGAATTTAAAAAAACATTATATTTCTTAGTTATATAAATTTTTTTAAATATATTATGATGATCAATGAATATATTGAAATTTTTGTTGCTGTTATACCTTGATTATGAGAGTTTGTTGTGAAAATTGAAATAAATGTACTCTTATTTTTTATTGAAAATTGCAATGAAATTTTACATCTTTTTTCATTATTTTTTTATTTATACTAATATCACATATTTAATTTCTAATGAAACAATAATGGCATCTAACATTACTTTGGCTTTTTTGAACGATTTTGAGACCATTGCCAACAAAAAAACAAATATGGATTTTAGTAAAATTTAAGGATTTCTAATCTTAAAAAGAAATTAGGAGCAAAGATTTGTATATTAGAAATTGATGATCTTTTTTATTCGGGCTGGGTTGGAGCGTGTTGTTGAGGAGTCTTCCAGGGTGAAAGAAGATAGGGATGTCGCCAGGCCGGTCCGCAGGCTCTGGACGCTGAACTCCTCTGCAAAAGGAAGAAACAAAAGAGGATCGCCGGGGGCTTGCTCGTCGTGGCTCCGATGCCTAAGTCAGTTCCTCCCTGATGAGAGAAAAGATCAACTGCTTAGAGGGCAAATGTTTTTGCGTACCTTTCACCGATGGGGTGACCTGGTATTTATAGCATGCGTTTTTCCCAATTGGATGGTAGTAAGGATTCTTTCTCATTGGATGAGGGATTTTCTGCCCTTATCGATATCAGATTAATAAGGGATAATTAGGAGCGATTGTTGAGAATTATCCTACGCCAGTTATTAATTGAGATTTGGTTTGATTTACGAATATAGGCGTTTAATTTGTCAGGTGCTATTGGATTTTAGGGCGAGATGACACAGGCTTCCGTTTTGGGCGGTGCGGGGAACTGGCGTTTCAGCTGGGCTTGCTTTTCCCTTGGGCTTGGCTAGTGGGCTCAACGGCGCGATTTTCATACTGTCGGTTGCCACACGACCCTTGTGTGCGACGGCGTGTGCAAGGGATGTATCGTTTCTTGGTCAGGATCACGACTTCCGATGTTTCCGAGTTTGGTTTGGTTAGAGGGCTTTGTATCGTCGTCATATGTCTTGTGATAATGATGACTTTTCGGTTTCAGGCGCCCATTCCTTCGGTTCTTTTGGTTTCTTCGAGAATATCCTACGGCCGTTTGCCTTGGTTACGATCTTGGCACTTTTTTTTTTGTTTCTCTGCGGTCGGGTTTCCCTTTTCCCGCCCGGCATTGTTACGATCTTAGTGTAAAGCTCCTTCTGGCGTTTTGTGATACTTTGTCTGAGGTAGCCTTTTTTGTTCTGTTCCTGAGGCTAGCGCGTCTTTCTTCCTTCTGTGTCTTTTCGAGCGATATAGCAAAACGCTAGGGCTAGCTTGGTTAGGTCTTGCTCTTATTACCTGTTACTCTCATGGGTCCCGGGCGTTCATCTTCTTTGTGCATAGGGGTGACCCCTTCTTTATTTCGGTTGAGAGCGGGTGGGTGGGCGCCTCCTCACCCAGTTCAGGCCCCGGGGTGGTTAGCCGAGACTTCAGGAACCCTTTTCGCGAATGAGGGTAAGGGGAGAGTGAGGAGATTAAATACCCGGGGGATCGAGAATATCTGCGGTTAAGCGGAGTGCCAGAATGCTCGGCGGTGGACTGCTTGAGTTGATCCTTTGTAATGGAGCAGCTTTCGCGGGCATTATAAGGCCCCTTTTTGGTGTCTAGATTAAATTATAAAGACATTTTGACCTCTTATGTGGTCAGTGCGAAGATGGTGTGTTTCTTAGAGGGTGGCAGCCGTGATGGCCTCGTTTCCATCCCTTGCTTATAAAAGGGTCTTACAACATTTCAACGTCTGCCCCTCTGACTTTGTGATTTCTAGGGTATTACGATTGGGGCATTGGTTTCTTTAGGGAGACGAGGCTTGGGCGGTGTTCCTAGTATGGCTACATTCTGGACCTTTTAGTATGAAGGAAGCCGCGAGGGCATCTGATCGAGCGTCACCGTCAGCCTCGATTATCTCGGACCTCCATCTTCCATAGACTTTGGAAGGAGCGTTGCTTTCGTTAGTGGCGCGAGTTAGGGTACAATCCTTGATAAGGATGATACCCTAAAGTTCCCAGAATTTTGTCTGAACCTCACGAGAATCTTGGTAGAGCATCGCTTTGGTTTAGTTTGGTTCATCTTTCTCAAGTTATAGGGTATCTTTGATTCTGCATTGGTTGTATGTCTTTGAGGTGTTCGCCTTGATCTCAGCCCCGAAGACAAAGTCATAAAGCAGGAGTTGGCTAAGTGCCTTCCGCGCGCTTACTCTGAGCTTATCAGGTTGGATAATCCCGAATCGTCAGGTTCGAGGTCCTCTTGTCCCGCTACTTTGAGACCTTCACCCCCCTCCGTTATGAAGTTTTCTCACGATGGGCCTCCCATTGTCAAGCCACGCTAAGAGCTTTGGCTCGGTGACGCTATCCGGAGGTCGGGTGTGAAGCGAAAAACTACGGACTCTCTTTGAGGAAGGGCCGCCCGTCTGGGGTAAAGTCCCGAAGTTGGGGACGTCTTCTTCCTCACCTTTTGCCTACGTCCGTGTGCTGGGGCAAGTGTTGCCGCCTCCGGCCGAGGTTCCTCTGACCAGAGTTTGCATCCTCGCTGCGGGTTACGCGAGCCCAGAAGATCCTCGGGAAGGGGCGGCGGAGCCTTGTTGGAGGGGTCATGCCTGTATCAACTTTGTTTGGTCTCTTGGCGAGCCTTCTTGAGGGCGAAAAGGCGAGAGAAGCATGCTGGCGGCGGAGATGGTGATTCATTTACATCTTTAATGTCGAGCTTGCGGTTAGCGCGGTCGTCCATCCTCGAAGGTCGGCCTCAAAAGTCGGGTGCCTTGTGTTGATGAACCTTGGCGCATCGCCAGGGGTAACCTCTGTGAGTTCTTTGTGTCCTATTGGCCAATTTCTTTGTCTTCAGGTTTGAGTTAATTACATTGACTTTAAGTTGGGTATCGTGGTGGCTACTCATTTGAAGGTTTAGCAAGGGGAATTTAGGTTGAACGAGGTCATGTCAGGCCGCAAGCCTCTAGTGGTAGTTTGCTCTTGCTTTTGGCCCGGGGCTGCTGCGAGATCGGTCGGTATGATGGAGGAGCGGTGGAAGCTTAGGTCGATTGAGGCCCACACCATGCGAAGCGGGGCGGGGTGGGGAGTAGGGAAGAAAGGCTGAGACCACAGCTTAGGTGGCGAGATGGGGCTCAGAAGCCGGGACGAATTTGGTACACTTTAGATGTGAGCTGTTGGAGACCCGGGGACGGGCTGCGAGGTTGCCCCGGGAGGCCCGGGGCTATTGGTCGGGGATGGTTGTAATCATCCGAATGAGATGCGGCGGTAGGAAGAGTTGCGTCTTTGCCGAGAGAGGCTGCTGGAATTTGTGCAATAAAGCGTGACGCTAGATGGAGCAGTCGCCCGAAGCTTCAGGGCACATGCTTCCCCGACCAGAGCGTCGATGGGGTGTCATGGATTGGGAGACCTTCGGAGGGAAGAGGAAACTCACACAGTTGTTCAAAGGGATGGAGCTATAGCGAGTTTGAGGTATGAGGCCAGCACCCAATGGGCTTCTGGATGGCTTGCCTTTTAGAGGAAGAATTTTTTCGCGCTTACCAGGGCTTAGACTTTAACTTTTACGATGTATCCCAGTGATGAGGAGGCGGGAAAGTCTTTTTGTGGGCGTTCGGTAGAGCCAAACACCTCATTTGAGACCTACTCCCTTCTTAAGCCTTCGCCCCCTCTTACGACATCGTTGCAAAATCATATAGCTTTGCTTATATTATATCTATATATATATATATATATATATATATATATATATATATATATATATATATATATATATATATATATACCTATTATTTATTTATTTATTTTCTTTTTAGTCGGGCTTGAACCGGATATATGTGATGTCGCTTTCAATGAATACCCAATTTTTTGTCTCCTCGCTTTTCTTTTTTCTTTTTTTTTTTGGTCGAGATCTGAACCCCGGATATACGTGATGTCGCTTTCAATGAATACCCCACTTTTTGTCTCCTCACTCTTTTTTTTTTTTTGGTCGGGCTTCGAACCTCGGATATATGTGATGTAACTCAATGATAACCAATTTTTGTCTCGGCTTTTTAATCTGCTCTTTCCTTTGGCGTTGATTGATGGCCATGTGGTCTTTAATGGCGAGTTAAGTTCCTGCCTTAAATTAAGTGTGTGGAGGCTACGTAGGCTAATTTTCTGGACTAAACTTGCTTAGGCTACAGGGCATTAGTTGAGAC
The DNA here is from genome assembly GCA_016808115.1 of Tetrastigma voinierianum. NCBI lineage: Eukaryota > Viridiplantae > Streptophyta > Magnoliopsida > Vitales > Vitaceae > Tetrastigma > Tetrastigma voinierianum. The sequence continues at coordinate 4,647 of JAEQBH010005584.1, read as the reverse complement.
GATCCAGCTTCAGAGGTCTCCCCCCAGGGTTGTGAAACTTTGCAAAATGAGCAATTGGGGCTCCCTGGCGTGAGGCCTTCTGGTGATGAGCTCGCGGCGCTGGGGCTCTCGGGCGTTGGCCTTCCTGGGTTGAGAGAGCTCGGCGAGCCAGGCTCTTTGGGCTCTTAGGCGTGAGGCCTTCTAAGTGAAGAGCTTGACGGAGTGAGCTCGCAGGCTTAGGCGCTGAAGCCTTCCTAGGCGATGAGCTCACAAAGGCGAGCTCTTAGGCTGCTTGGGCGTTGGGGCCTTCCACATTTGAAGAGCTCGGCGGCCCGGAAGCTACTAGGCTCTTGGGCATAGAGGCCTTCTTGGTGAAGGCTCGTGACTGAATCTCTTGGACTCTTGTTGGCGGGAGCCTTCTGGCGAAGGCTCGTGACCCGAGCTCCCCTGAGGCTCCGGGCGGGCCTTGAGCGATGAGCTCGACAAAGCCCCGAGGCTGTAGTGGGCTCCGCGGGCGTTAAGGCCTACGGTGATGAGCTCTTCGGGCGAGCTCACCCGGGCTCGAGGCCTTCTGGCCGAGGAAGAGCTGGTGGTAGGCTCTTTGGGCTCTTGGGCCTTTGAGTGATTCGTTTTCCCACCCAGTGGGTCCGGGAAATCAACAATATTTATAAACTAGAATTTCCTCCCTCTTTGTCGTAGCAAAGCTCTTTGCGAGTATCGCGACTCCCAGATTCGAACACGGGGATGGGTTTTCTTCGTACAAATGAGTTACAGTGGAGTTAGCAATTAAGGGTGTTTTAGTTTTCAGGTTTTTTGATGAAAAGCAGGGGTTGATGGTTTATGGCTTGAAAATAAAATAAGAAAAAAAATATAGAGACCCCTTGAAGTGTCGAGACCTTTGGTTTTGGGGTTTTAAGGCAGCCTAACATGTCCGAATTATTTTTTCCTCGCGTTGGGGAGATGACATATAGTCATTTCTGACCAGGATCTTCATTTAGCTTTAAAAACTAAGCCCTATGATTACCCTTTTTGAAGAACATATAGCATTTAAATAGGCATAAATGTCCTAGCGAGTGAAACACATCTCGAAACTACTACAATAACTAATAGGAGACAACTAACTGGGCATCAGTGGATCTAATATCCACTGGGCAAAAATCTTATAGCCATGGAAACATGCCCAGAGATTTTAACACTATTGTGGCAGAACAACAACCATATTACATGTCGTTAAGCAGGAACTGTGGACCATTTACGATCCACGGGCGGCGCGACTCAGCTTTTTAAATGGAAGGAAAATGTGGGTTGATTTTGAATTTTGGAAAATCGGGTCTCGAAAGGACCGAGTTTTCTTCTAGGTCGCCACTTTACTTTTTGTTGTTATTTTATAAAGGAAAACCAAGCAAGAACAAAAACCCCATGACTCCGGTATGGAAAAAGCGATGCAAAGCTAGATTTACAGGTTGGGGGTCGGGTTACCTATCGGAAGGTACCTCATATGGTAGCACCGCCCCAGGCCGGAACTCGGTCTCTACTAGTGAATTGGGTATGTAAGACGCATAAGGTCCTGAGATCGGATAGTCTTCTAGGCTAAACATACAACTTAGGTCGGACCAAACTTTAATTGCATTATCTAGCATGCTTAAAACACTTTTCGATAAAGGCGAATGGCGATAATACTGTGGTCTGACCACCAGCAGCTTCTGTCAAAGTTATTAACAGCAAACATAAAAGCATGCATGCCGCAAACACAAGCATCTATGTGAAATTCATTACCCAACATTAAAGCACATACACATGGTCCCACAGCGCAGCGCTCACATGGGTCGGTCAAAAAAAGCTCAAATGCATCACAAATGTTAGAATCGAACACCATGCGCATATGAATACAAATACCAGCGACTAAGCATGTATACCGAGGTCCCTAATAGCCATGTATCGCGAGAATAGATAGAATATAAATAATATCATACATCTTTTTAAACAATGTGGATCTATATACCAAAAGAAAGGAGCGAAGTTTGAAAGGAGGTAAATGGTTTGCTTACTTTAGCGCACATTCCTTCAAATCCTATGAACCGACCATACATACCAATCCCACATTGCCCACTACCCCACTTTGTTCAAGCCGAAATTGAACTCGAGACCTAAGGCAGCTCACGAGGTTCCTTGGGGCAACTAAAACACACCATGATAGATTCGAAATTTGAAACATGCTAAAATAGGGGTTGCTTGTGTGAAATTTGTCTTGCACAACCGGTTGAATCGGTTCTCAACAAGTCAAGCGATTAGGAAAAATTCTGAACCTTTGTCAAAAAAATTCCTCCGCGAGTCAGGAATCAACAAACAAAAGGAATGCGATTCGATTTCGAATGACCAAGAACTAGCCCAAACAAAGTAGCTAAGCTATCATTACGGAAAACCTAACCCAATGAATCGAATTGCGTTGGTTTTAATGATCGAATGATTGAAAAAGATTTCAAAAAATTCAAGACAGCTAGCACAAAATTAAATTCAAAAGACAAGCGAGTGCAATTCCGACTCCGAATGACCAGAATCAACACAAATAAGCATGAAACTACCCAAACTGCCATTCGGCAAGCCGAACCTAATGAACCGGCTAGTTGGTTTCCCAACTCCAGTCAGACGGTTGAGAAAAGATTTCAAAAAATTTTAGAACCATCCTTACAAAGTCAGGAATTCAAAAAGACAAACAGAGTACAATTCTGACTCCGAATGACCAAGAACCAACACAAATAATGCAAACTACCCAAACTGCCGTTCCTGCAAACCGAACCTAATGAACCGGCTGGTTCGGTTTCCCAACCAATCTATCTCGTTGAGAGAGGCTCTCAAAATTTTCCAGAACCTTACTAAAAGATTCAGGAATCTAACAAAACAAGCGGTGATCGATTCTCAGCTCGGATAGTGAGAACCAACCAAAAAACAAACCAAACTACCCAAACTGCCGTTCCTGCAAACTGCTAAAATGAGCCGACTGATCTGGTTCCCCCTTAGTCCATCTCATTGAGAGGCTCATAAAATTTCCCAGAACCTTCCTAAAAGATTTAGGAATCTAAAAAAACAAACGGTGATCAATTCTCAGCTCGGATGAGTGAGAACCAACCAAAACAAACCAAACTACCCAAACTGCTCTTCCTGCAAACCTATTTATTGACGAGTGATCGGTTTCCAAACAGTCAAATCAGACAGAGAGGCTCTCAAAATTTCCCAGAACCTTCCTAAAAGATTTAGGAATCTAAAAAACAAACGGTGATCAATTCTCAGCTCGGATGAGTGAGAACCAACCAAAACAAACCAAACTACCCAAACCGCTCTTCCTGCAAACCTAACCTAAATGAACAGAGTGATCTGGTTTCCAAACCAGTCCAAATCGTTGAGAGAGGCTCTCAAAATTTTCCAGAACTTTTATAAAAGATTTAGAAATCTAACAAAACAAACGGTGATGATTCTCAGCTTGGATCAGTGAGAACCAATAACAACCTTCAAACTATGCAAACTGCGCCTTTCCACCAAGCTAACCTAAATGAACCGACTAATCTTGTTTTCAAACCAGTCCAAATCGTTGATAGAGGCTCTCAAAATTTTCCAGAACTTTTATAAAAGAGTCAGAAATCTAACAAAACAAACGATGATCGATTCTCAGCTTGGATGAGTGAGAACCAACCAAAACCAACCAAACTACGCAAACTGCCTTTCCTGCAAACCTAACCTAAATGAACAGACTAATCTTGTTTTCAAACCAGTCCAAATTGCTGAGAGAGGCTCTCAAAATTTTCCAGAACTTTCCTAAGAGAGTCAGAAATCTAACAAAACAAACGGTGATCGATTCTCAGCTCGGATGAGTGAGAACCAACCAAACTATGCAAACTGCCTTTCCTGCAAACCTAACCTAAATGAACCGACTAATCTTGTTTTCAAACCAGTCCAAATCGTTGAGAGAGGCTCTCAAAATTTTCCAGAAATTTTATAAAAGAGTCAGAAATCTAATAACTAAAACAACGGTGATTGATTCTCTGCTGGATGAGTAGAGAACCAACCAAAATAAACAAGTACCCAAAGTGACCAGCGAAAGCTGTTGGCTGGCTTTCACGTATGGAGTGTAGAAAACCGGCTCAAGATTGAGTAGAAACCTCAAATTTGATCAGAATATCTCTTCAAGATAGAAAGTGGAGCCAGGGTCCTATTTCTTACCTCTTCCATAACGCAAAGAAGACAAACTAAGCATCAGCGAGAATCGAGTAAGCGTGCGTTTGAACCGGAAAAGTGTCTAGCCAAAAGATCCTTTCACTTTGATCTTTTTCTCCTTTTTGTACTTATTCCACCTCAGCCTCTGAGCCTACCTGGTTTTCACCTTCAAGCTTTGGAAGAGCCCCAATCAAGTCTCGGAAATATAGCTTCCCCATTAACTCTTCTCCTCATTTCCATACAAGTGTTGAATATCTTAAGTTTTGACTTGCTTCCCTCCCTATGAGTATCCATAGCCAGGATTCATGGTGGGCTGCATGTAACAAGACAAAAAAGAAGGAGGGGAGGAGAGGCCCAAAATGGATACAATACTTCCCAAGGGTCGAGGATGGAGCTTATGGGCCGAACCAATAGGTTTTGGGCTCCAAAATCACAAAAACAGCGCTCCACACAAGCCGG
>JAEQBH010005583.1:0-275262 GCA_016808115.1 Tetrastigma voinierianum | reverse complement strand
GAACCCAAGATAAAAGGCACACAACGAGACATGGGAACTTACAGAGATGCACTCCTAAGGGACGAGCCAAGGTTTCTCAATGTGTGTGGCGCCCTACCGAGGTCGATTCCTGAGGATTGACAGACCGCGCTACCGCAAACTCAAAGATTGAAGAATAAGGAATCGCCATCTCCGTCGCTCGGGCTTTCCTCACCTCCGCCTCAACTAAGATTCTCACCACAGGGAGGACTCCAAACAAGTATTAGGCATGACTCCTCCAACGGAGGCTCAACAAATTCCTTCCCGAGGAGTCTTGCCTTTGCAAAGAAAGCCAGAGCGAGGTCAGAACTTGGGTTTAGGAACCCTGGACGCATACAGATCACTGACGTAAGGTAAGGTGAAGAAGAAAACGAATTCTAATTTCTCGATTCTTAACGACGGGCGCCTCACGCCAGGAGAGTCCGTAGGGCCAACTTCACACTGGGACTTCCAGATACCGCTCCACTGAGCCAAAAGCTCTCCCTTAGTTGGCCTGATAGTAGGAGGACTGTCGTGAGAAAGCTTCAGAGTGGTGGAAGGTGAAGGCCTCAAGGTAGCAGATCGGATAACTTTAAACTAAGATCCACAGAATATCCAAACCTTGATAAATCGAGTAAGTGAGTGGAAGGTACTTAGCCAACTCCATTTTTATGACTTCTGTTTCTGGGCAGACTGTATGAACACCTGAAGACATACACCAATGCAGTAATTAGCGATTGTTAGTAATAAGGTTTGTGCTTATTGTATGGACAGTGTATTTTGAGACTATTTATGAATTAATTATTATGATGATTTGTATGTTTATTATATATAATGTCCTTTTGGTCAATATTATTAATGGTCTAAATATTCTTAATCTAAGTATCAAGTATGGAAACAAGAATTCAAGATTAGTATAAAGTTTGATTGATATTCATGGGATGAATATGTATGAGATACAAATCAAATTTATATCTATTTTTGTCGATAACAAATATTGGATGAATCTGCCTTGAGATTACTAATACATGGATCAAAGTCATAAGTTAACTTAATATTGTGTCATTAAACTTTTCGACATGAGATCACTATAGTTCCTGCTAAATATACAATATCGCGGTTTTGATATAATCAAACGCTGTCTTAACTGATTGATTACAAAGGTTATACTTGAACATAATAAGAATTATGCATAGATGGTTGTTTCCATTAAGATGGAATTTGTCCCTCTTATTATAAGAGAGATATCTCAAGTCCCGACACCGAGACCGAGAAATGCATGGGAACAGGTTCAAATGAATCATGGAGACTGGTTTCCATTTTGTTTAGTCAGTTTAATTTGGTTTCGAGTAATCAAAGATAGAACGATATAAGGTTGACTTTGTCTATGCCTTATATTCTATCAAGATATCATGAGACAAAGGATTGGTGTCATTAGCTATATTAAGGTTGTCTCTGATCATGAGCTTTTTCATTTAACTCTGGTAGTCATACGTTCGCTAGAGGCCACTTATGACTTGTGGTGGATCAAAATGTGATTTAGCCTATCACAATGTTAATTGAACCTATAGGTGGCACATTAAGAACAAATAATAACGGTTATGGTTTTTCGTAATAAATTGCTTTATTACATAATCTGCTTATGGTTTCTGTAATAAATTCGCTTTATTACATAACTAAGCAGATTTTTTTCACCAGACAAATTCATTTATTACATAATTCAAGCAGTGGTTAAATATATAATAATATAAATTCATTTCCTTATCTGATAAGGATTTGAATTTAAATTGTTATTATTTAAAATTCATTTTTGACCAAAAACCCTAGCAGACTTATATAGATATATATGTGAGACATATATATTTTGTGGTAGTCGTCTTTTACTCTGAGAACAACCAAAATGTAGAGAAAGAAAAAGAAAAACCCTAATTTCGCTTTGAGAAGACAAACCTCAACTCGGTATTCAACAAGATCTGGTCTATTAGTTGTTTGTGTGTGGATACTGTGAGAGGGTGGTCGCCGTAAAGGCAACACCTTGAAGATCCGACAAAACCAAGACGCAGACCCTTTGAAGGCTTGGACAAATCGATTCATAAGAGGTGTCTATTACTTCTCCCTTCCTGCTTTTTTATGAAACGCATGATCCTTGGTGTTATGGATAATTTTAAATTCCATCGCATTTATGTTCCAATCGATTGATATTCTCGTCAGAACCCAACAAAGTGGGTATCAGCCAATTGTGTTTTCATAAAAATCGATAATGCCATGTCGATCGTATGTATGTGATGTATATGATTCTCGCATGATTTGGCGTTTTGAATATATGTGATATTATGGTTTTTACATGAATGACATAGTTAATAGGTTTTGTTAAGGTATTAATTGGATTGGAACTGAACCTAAAAGGATTCGTTAATATACTAAGAATCCAAATGGATATTGTCATTAAGTGTTTAATAGCATGTTATGATTCTCGCTTGTCTTAATCATTAATACATGGATCGAATTCATATATCAATTTTTGATTTAACAATAGATTGTTTATGGTGAAGTAAATAAGCCCTATGTGTACGAGATTACATAATATGTCGTTTAATGTGATTTTGATGGCTTTCGCTTATTCAAAAAATTTATTGATGTGAGATCAATGAAAATTAATTTGAGACGAAACTCTAATGTTTCGAAAAGGAATTTTTTTTTTTTTTTTTCTGGGCGCTTCCTTACTTCGCGAGGGGCCATCAACCTCCTCTCCGCTTAACCGGCCACGAATCATTGCAATAACTCCTCGCTGTGAAAGCACCTTATGAATTTAATTGGTTTTAAATACACGCCTATTATAATTTATTTCTTTTAAAGAAAATTGTTTATGCTATATGATAACATGATATATTTTGCATGTTGTGTTGCTTCACATGGTGCACTAGATGACCTTTTCGACTAATGCGTTGCGCGTTATTATTATTTGCTTTTACAAGGCCAGAATATTATTAAATACCATTGCATGCCATTTTGTTTTATTGTAATTTTATTTTACTATTAGTAGTATTTATTTAATTGTTGTAATAAAACAAGAGACAATGCAAGCCATTTGTGTCATGCAATCCAAATCCATGATGATGGAGGAGCAAGGTGTCTATGTGCAAAGCAGGTCAAATCGACATCATGGAGTCGCGTATTACTATTACCTAGGGAATGACTGCTGATCTTCATATCGCTTTGTGGAGATCAATCTAGATTAAGGCCATACCGTGACACGCTTTTATTATATGCATGTATGAGATGCTATGTGTGATGTTACATGAGTATGTGATAATTAGATGTATGATGAGATCTTATTAATTGGAAAATTAAAATCAATCAAGATCCCTGAATACAAATTTAGTTAATACGTCATCCATATTAAACACTTGTCAAACCTTTTATCACCTTAATGTGGGTTCTACCAAAGTAGAAGCACATTAGGTTATATTAGTGAGACAAGATGAGTAATGAGGCACATATGTTTAAAAATGGTTTAACTTTATTAGGTTAACAAAACGGTTTTGGGGCCCACTTGCATTAGATGGGGATTTAAACATGCCGGGATATATGATGTCAAAAATCCCATAAACATTCAAAAGTTGCATGAGATGTAATTGGTAAGAGTTACCTACCTAAATAACTTAATTTTAAGTGTCATGCCAAAGCTGACTTAAAGCTGAGTAAAATATGGACTTAATTTTCAATTAGATTAATATGATTACCTTGAGGGTTGTTAATCTAGTGAGAATTTTTCATAATCAAAATACTTCCTATCGAACTTTGCATTCATCGTAGATGGCCAACAATAACAACAACACCCGACTTATGTCATCGCGATCACCCCGAGAAGGATAAACTTACCGGGACTAACTTCCTTGATCGGTTCTCGAAATCTGAATAGTTCAGAACAAGAAAGGAAGCTTTATGTCTGATGAACCTCTCCTCAAGAACCAATGATAATGCTCCTAGAGCTAAAAAAGAATGCTTATGAGAAGCATCATAATGACTCTATCGATGTCGCATGCTTAATGCTAGCTACCATGAGTTCGAATTTTAGAAGGATCCGAAAATATGGAAGCTATGATATGATCTTCAATCTTAAGGAAATGTTCCAAAAATAACGAGCAAGAAAGGTATGAGACTACCAAGGCACCGTGATTCTTGCAAGATGGCCGGGTGCTTCAGCTTAGTGCTCATGTTCTAAAAAACGAAGATATATCGAGCACCTTGATAAAGCCTGGATTTCCATTGAGCCAAGAGTCGCAACCCATTTGATCCTGATCACTTCCCGATAGTTATGGCCGCTTGTCATGAATTATATAACATGAATGAAATGGACAAATCTTATCTCTAAGCCGCATACGATGCTTAAACCGCTGAGCGTATTATTAAACTAAGCCCGCTATGTTCGATGGTTCAAAAAATGGAAAGGGGGCTTCAAGAACAAGCGGGCAAGGGGCAAGGGCAAGGGCAGGAGAAGGAAAGTCCAATGCTCAACCTAAACCCAAACTCCAACCTAAAGGCTAAAGCCCCAAAGGAGGGTGTTTGTTTCTTTTGCAAATGAACCCAGTCATTGGAAGAGAAACCTAGTCGGGGATAATAGAGATCCAAAGAAGAAGAAGAAGACTGGTGAGACTAGTCGTTCGTGTATTTATGTTATACGTAGATTATTTTTTCTCCTTCTACTCCTAGGTATTAGATATCGGATGTGGATCTCTACATTTGTACAAATGTGTGTGACTCAAAAGTAGTAGACAACTCAAGAAGGGCGAAGCTGACCCACGAGCAGGTTAAACGGAGCAAGTCACGCTGGGTCAGGAGGGAAGTATGGAACTTACTTTACCTAGCTGGTTTTGTTGTCAATTGCTATTATGTTCCTACAATGTGTAGAATATTATTTAAGTTTTTTGTTTGATAATGATGGTTTTTTTCTTTTATTATTAAGAATAATAATTGCTCCATTTTTTCATAAAGACATGTTCTATGCAAAATGCCTATTTATTGTGGATGGTCTTTATGTTATGAACTCAAAATCCAACAATTCTCAAGTGTCTATAACATATTCAGATAAGAAATTTTAAACCAATGATTTAAATTCAACCTATCTTCGTATCACGCTGTCATATAAATGAGAAACGCATCTCAAAAACTCCATCAAGTTGGACTTTTGAATTCATTCTCGATTAATCATATGATACACGTGAATCTTGTCTATCGGGTAAGATGACAAAGGATCCCTTTTAATGGACACAAGGAAAGGGCCAATGAACTATTGGATCTCATACACATGTATGTATGTAGACCATTGAGTTCGGGATTCTAGAGGAGGTTACAAGTACTTCCATTACATTTCTAATGATGACTTAAGGTATATGGTTATGTCTACTGATGAGCATAAATCAACTACATCGAAATGTTCAAATCTTTTCAAAATGAAGTACAAAGCCAACTTGGCAAGACAATCAAGGCACTTCGATCTGATTGAGGTGGCAAATATTTGAGCCAAGAATTTGATGACCATCTTAGAACTTGTGGAATCATTTCACAATTAACTCCCCCTGGAACACCACAATGGAATGGTGTGTCTGAGAGGAGGAATTGAACTTTATTAGATATGGTTCGATCTATGATGAGTCCAAATGGGGATCTTCCATTTAATTTTCGGGGTTATGACTTGAAACAGCTGCGTCATTACCTAACTGAGTTCCATCCAAAGCGGTTGAAAAGACACCATATAAGATGTGGACTGCAAAAGGCCCATTGGGTTTTTTCTTAAGATTCAGTTATGAGGCTTATGTAAATGTCAAGTTTCAAATAAGCCGGAGCCCCAACCGATAAATGTCTTTTTTTTTGTGGGGTATCCTAAAGAGACTAAGGGATACTACTTTTACAATCCCACAGAGAACAAAGTGTTTGTTGTTCTGAATGCAGGTCTTCTGGTAAAGTGGAATTTATTTCTAAAGGAACCATGGAGTAAGGTACAACTCGGCTAGTCCGATTAAAAACCACAAGATAACATTGAAGCCAGGGATACTCAAATAACAAACTATTGTCGATTAATAATCTCCCTATAGCACAAAAATTTATGATCCGATAGATACATCAGCGAGCCCGTGAGATATGATTTCTTTGTGATCATAACCATGATGTATTGTTAGTGGATCAAAATGAACCCACCACCTACTGAAAGAGTACTATGTTGGATCCGCACTGAGAAATGGTTAGAGGCCATGAAGTCTCGAAATTCAATCCATGTATGATAATCGTGACGACTCGATCGACCCAACCAAGGTACAAAGACCATCGGGTAAATGGGTTTTAAAAAGAAAACTCGACATGGATGGCAAAGTGCATACTTATTAAAGCAAGGCTAAGGCAAAGGTTTCAAACAAACTCATGTAGGGCGTAATTATGATGAAACTTTTTCAATTGAAGTGCTAAGCTCCATCGTAATCTTATTATCACGTGATATCATGATTAAGTGAGATTTGAAAATGGATGTTAAACCGCTTAATGAAACTTACTGAGGATGCGTACATGACACAACCCGAGGCTTTCAGACAACCGGCACTCGCAAGTATGCAAGCTTCAAAAGATCCATTTATGGCTCGCTGCGCCTCTCTGAGTCGGAATCTTCGCTTTCAAGGAATCAGCCAAAGGCCGGATTTGTCAAAATGAAGATGAGCCCTCAGGTTTATGTTAAGGTGCATCAGGGGAGCGTTAATCAGATTTTCGTCTGTATGTTGGGATGACATTTTACTCATTGGGAATGATATCCCTACCTGCGTAATGTTAAGCCCTGCTGGGGAAGTGTTTCAATGAGCACTAGCGAAGTTGCCTATATCCTAGGATAAAGATTTATAGGAGATAGATCTAAGAGGCCGATTGGTCTAAGTCAAAGTACTTACATAGACAAAGTACTAAACTGTCAGTATGCAAGATTCCAAGAGGATATTACTCGCCTATGTCTCATGGTATTATTTCTTAGCAAATCTTTTTGGTCCTAACACTAAAGATATGAGCGATGGCAAGATTCCTTATGCCTTAGCAATAGGATCTATCATGCATGCCATGTTGTACTGCATCGCATGTATCTTATGCTTAAGCATAACGAGTAGATACCACAGATCCTTGAGAGTCACTGGATACCAAGTAAGAAATAAAATTCAAGTATCCGAGGCTCCAAAGATATGTTTCGTGGCGGCGATTGGAAGATGATTTGGCTGTAAATGGCCATACGTACGCAAGCCCAAATCCCATAGCGATGATTTCTGATCGCAAATGATATGTGTTTTGTTTCAATGTAGGTGCGCTTAGTTGGAAAAGTTCAATGAAGTTCCAACAACAGATGATAATGTTGTTTAATTCAACATCAAGCCTCTACACAAGCAAAGCATGATCACATGCTAGGTTCATAGGTATTAGATACATCAGAATGGGCCTAGCTTAAGTGGGAGACGTTAGTAATAGTGTTCTAGGCCTATTGTGGTTGTATTAATGGTATTTTGACTATTTATGAGAAATTAATTATTATATTTATTTTCTATGTTTATTATATATAATGTCCTTGAATAATATTGTTAATTATTCTAAATGTCCCTTAATCTACACATGGAATAATGAATTAAGATTAGTATGTGTTTGATTGATATTCATGGGGATGAATATGTGTATGAGATACAAATCAAATTTATATCTATTTGTTGATAACAAATATCGACACCCATTCTCGAGATTAATACATGTGGATTCAAAGTCATGTTAATCTCTAATAGTTGTGTCATTAAACTTTGACATGAGATCGCTTATAGTTCCCCAAATATAAGGAATATTGTGTTTGATATAATCAAACACACTTAATCGATGACTATAAAGGTTGTTATACTCGAACATACAGCACTATTAGAGATAATACAATAAGATGGAATTTGTCCTTATTATAAGAGAGATATCTCGATCCCCGATAATTCGAGACCGAGAAATGTATATCGCTCAAACAGAATTACGGAGATGAAGTCGCCATCGGCTGGTCGCCAATCGGGTTTCAGTAATCAAAGATAGAACCATATAAGGGCTGATTTATCGTTACGCCTTATATTCTATCAAGATATCAAGGGGAGACAAAGCGATTAAGGCCATTAGCTATATTAAGGTTGTCTCGGACGCGAGCTTTTCATTTAATCCTCGGGCAGTCATATCAGTCTTGCTAGAGGCCACTTATGACTTGTAGGATCAAAATGTGATTTGAAATTTAACGCCAATGTTAATAATTGTCCTATATGGCCGCATATTAAGAACAAATAATAAATCTATGGTTTTCTCAGAATAAACTGGTTTATTACATAATCAACTGCTATATTTTTCACTGTAATAAATTGCTTATTACATAACGGTTATGGTTACTATATAGTTAAATATATAATAATATAAATTTGCTCCTCTTATATTAGATAAGGATTTGAATTTAAATTGTTATTATTTTGAAACGTTTTGACTAAAAACTCCTAAAGAAGCTTATATATAGATATATATGTGAGACATATATATTTTGTATAGTCGCTCTTTACTCGAGAAACAACCAAATAGAGAGAAAGAAAAGAAAACCTAATTTCATTTTTGAGAATAATTAACTCTAATCCAGCATTTAACAAGATCAGTTCATTAGTTGTTCGTGTGTGGATACTTGTAGAGGGTGGTCGCTTCGTAAAGGAATCTTTGAAGATCCAATAAACCAAGACGCACTTGAAGGTTTGACTTAATCACCACAAGAGGTAAGTTTCGCTTACCCTTCCTTCGGCTTTATGAAAACGCATGTGATCCTTGTGTTAAGGATAAAAATTAAATTACCGCATTTATGTTCCAATCGCATTGATATTTCGGCCGTAACCCAACACCGATACTTTGGCAACTTAAGAAGATGAGATCAAATCAACCAAAGCGATGTCGCTATTACTCCTGTGAGGGTCTGAAAATGAACACAGAACATTATCCTGCCATAGACTGCATCTTAACCCATGCCAATCACCATGAAGAACGTTCCAAAGTCTATGGGAGGATGTAGTCCAAGATAATCAGAGGAGCACCGACACTGACTGGCACAAAGGTTCCTGGAGGCCTCCTTCACACTAAAAAGGTCCAGGAACAGCTTATACCGGAAACAACAAAGCCCTTTGTCCCTGAGAAAACCAATGTACCCCAAATTGGGACACCCCAGAAATCAGCTAGTTTAGAAGGCAGACGTGAAATGTTGCAAAAACTCTCAGCGTAAGGCAGCAGAGGGAACAGAGGCCGTCAATAAGGGCCACCTCGAAGAAACACACCATCTTAGGCACTCCTGGGACCACGTGAGGGGAAGTCAAAATGTCTGGGAGACCAAACTCGACACCAAAGTAGCTTCCATAACGCCTCGCGAAAGTTGCTCCACGTGCAGGCTTGATCTCCGCTAGGTCCCCACCGCCAGCATTCCGCACGGCCGACTTTATTATTTCGATCCCCGGCATTTAATCTAATGACCCTTACCCTGTCCAAGGGAAAAGCGGTTCCTAGGCGGTCAAAGAACAACCCCGATTGAACGGTCGAAGGCGCCACCCGTCCGCCCTGAACCAGAAGCAGCAGAGGGGTCACCCCCTATGCGCAAAGAAGAGGAACGACTCGGACCCATGAGAGTAACAGTAAGGCGAACAAGACCTAACTGTCGGTTCTAAGTGTTCCGCCTATGTCGCTCGAAAAGACACAAAAGGAAAAAAGACGCGCTTAGTCTCATTTAAAAGAAAAGGCTACCTCGATACAGCATCACAAAACGCCCAAAGGAACTCGACCTGATGATCGTAATCGAATGTTATGAAAGCGGGAAACCCAAACTCACAGAGAAACAAAAAGGCGTCAAGATCAGGGGAACACAAGGCGAACGGTCAAAAGATATTCTTGGAAGAAGCTGAAAGAGTTGGAAGAAATGGGCGCGAAAACCGAAAAGTCATTATTATCACAAGACATATGACGGTGACAAAGCCCTAACTAAACCACAAACTCGAAAACACGTGGGAAGTCGTGGTTCATTCAAGAAACGATACACTCCTCTACACATGCTCACCGCATACGCGGCTAGGGGCAATTGATAGGGCTTGAAAATAGGGCGCCAGCTTCTCCACTCGCCCACTGCCTGCTGCAGCTCCGCAGACGCCTGCCCCGGGCACCGACTCCAAAACAGAAGTCACACATTCTCGGGCCTGGGCTGTTAATAAAGCGGATAATCTAAAGGGCCTATGCCCATTGAATTAAAATCAAATCTCACCGCAAGGGAAACAAGATAATTTATAACAAATTTATCCTCAGAATCAAACCGAATCTCACAAATGAGGGAAGAAGGATAATTCACGATAACTTCTCCTTCATTATCCCTTATTAATCAAATCACGATAAAGGCAGAAAATATCCTATCCAATGGGAAAGAATCCTTTCCACCATCCAATTGGGAGAGACATGTGCCATAACACCAAGCCACCCATCGCTGCAGACGCAGTTACCCGCCCTGGGGCCTGGCCCATCTTTTCTCCCGTATGAACCGACTGAGATCGGAGCGGCTAGCGGCGAAGCCCCCCGCGACCTCTTCTTGTTTTCTCAGAGGAGTCCGTCGTTTAGAGCCAAATGGACCTACCCAACGACAGCTCCACCCGCCTAAATATCAGAACCCGTCCAAACCCTACCCAGCCGAAAAAAAGATCATCAAAACCATATAGAAGATAATTTACTTTAAAATGACAAAAAATAAAATTACATCTCCTTATTTTAAGGAAAAGGGGTTATAGAAACAGAGGACCACTAGGATTTCCTTTTCTTCTAGCTTCTAATGATATTTTAATTAATTTTGGACCAAATTGCTAGAAATTCATATAGAAAATCTATGTATTTAAATATTGTAGCTAGGACCAGGAGACAGCCTTCACATGGTAGTGGTATTAGCATATAGGACAGTCAATTATGTGGGAAAAATAGACAATTATACATCTCATTTAGTTCTGAAATATTATTTTTATTTTTAAATTTTTAAATAAATTAAAAGAGATTAATGAAATTAATACATGGAGTAAGCTGCTTCCAAGGATTGTGAATCTAAATTATTCTTTATTGCTCTCCTTTCAATGTGAAAATTTAAAAAATTTGACATCATGGTGCAAACAAATTTATCTATATTTAACTTTTTCTTTATTTCGAGTTTTGAATTGCCCTGAGAGCAAGGTCACAAAACGAATAGTGAATGTAGGGTTTACATTGACTTTAAGTGCTTTGGTACTCCTTAATTATGGCACACCCTTTGCCTGCCCACGTTTATATGTATGAGAAAAAACGTCTTTCATCCTGCCAGTTTCACAAAATGCTGTTATTTCCAGGTTTGAATACTTAAAAACTCACCCTTCAGTACAAGAAGTTAAAAAAGAAAAAGGAAAACAGATTTTCAGTATCTATGATTGATTAAAATACCTGAGTTGATTAAGAAAGTACACAAGTTTGTTATAATAATACTTAAAGTTTGTTAAGATAGTATCTCATATTTATTAAAATAGTCACTGGATCAATTGGTTGAAATCAGGTTTTAAATGTTCGAGCAATATTATTATGTATTTCGCCAAAATTTCGGCTGTCCGGCTTTCTATCTTGTCATTTAGGAATATCGGCATTTTATCCACAAATATAGGCAATATTTCGATCAAATTGTCGATATTGTTCGAATATCTCGCTGACATATCCCGATTTTTGAACGACCACAAAGATTCCCTTAGATATCTGGCTTGTATATCCTATTTTTTAATTAAAATATCAAACTGAAAAACTAGAATTTGAGATTCCTTATTTTCTTATATACTTTAACTTTTTAAACGATTTAACGCTTTACCTTATGAATTTTATACTACTATACTCAGCTGCATTTTTGAAACACAAAATGAATTAATATTAAAATATTATATATAATTTATGTTCCAATTGTATAATTTTAAAAAAAAATCATTTCATTAACTCGGCCTCATTGGCATAAGTTGTTTCCTGTCTTGCCTATTAGCATGTTTCTCTGGTTCTATTAAAATCTTGCATCCGATGCTGCGTTAACCTCTATTGAATATGTGCATACCATGGAAGATATATTGAATAACGATACAACAAATCTGGGACTCTGAGGGAAGAAGAGGGTGAGGCCAGTTACAAAGGGAAATCATCGCTAAGGAAGAGGAGGACTATAGATGGAGTTGGGTGGGAAGCGGTTCTCAACGGATCGAAGACATTAGTTTGATAATGCAAAATACTTTGCATCGATTTGAGAGAAATTCATGTTAAAGGAGTAGGTGAGGAGAGAGAGAGTAGAGAGTATTGCGAACCAACCAAACTTCTTCTTCTTCCTGTTTTCAATTTTTTACCACGAACTGGATATGAAGGGTTATCGACAATGGTCTGTGACACTAACAATCACATGTTGCTTGTTAAGAGACTCAAACCTGTGACCAGCCACCGAAAATAGATTTTGTTTCATGCAGATTTCTGCACCCATGACTTACCAGTGGGTTTCATGTCGAATTTATAGGAAAGCAGGTGGGGAATTATATCGGCTCTTTCCTTATGGCCGATCTGAAGAGCTTTGGGGGGTGGCTAAGAACTTCTATGCAAATTGAGTCAGCATAGATGTCAACACATGGCTTTGAAACGTGAATGAAAGTTAGAAGGAGGGAGGAGAGGGTTCTGTACAACTTCCGATATTTAACAACTGCCTACTTTTTGAGCTCTATTTGTGGGGAAGTTGGACATGCTGACTCAACTGTGATTTTTGTTTGAGAACCTGGATGTTTTCTGCAGAGAGAGTATTATGGTATAGGGATGAGGGTCAATGCAAATACTAGAGGTGAAGGTTCAGTGGAGCCTGCAAGCAAATGGTTCCAATGATGGCTGACGGCGAGGAGTTCCAATGGACGGGGAAAGCGATAGAGAAGAAACAAGGATGGAAACGGATAGCCCTAGATCAACGGCAAACCCTAAGGGGAAAAATGGGCAGAGGTACATAAGATAACATTGAAGCCGTTAATCATCATTTTATCCAATAAGGGAACTGATACCAGCAACTGCCACCATTACCCCTTTAACAGAGGTAGATCATCAAGGGAAAAGGGGGTAGTTCGAATTCAAATCAAGAGGAAGAATTGATGTTCGTCGACCAAAGGTCGTCGCCAAGATGGCGAGCTCAGCCTTGACAACTGGGTCAATGGGCTTCTACGGGCCCAAACACAATGGACTCTACAGACGGTGGTTTAGTAGACATAAGAGTATACCACCTATCTCAATGAGTACATTATCATGGAATCGCTTACGCCTCACACAGAGCCGCGAATGACGCTACTTCGTCAGCTTCAACTAAGCTCAGCGAGCCGTTAACATTTTTTGAAGCCGAAATTCAGCCAGTTTGTTTTATTTAAAGCCGAACCACTTCACTAAGCATTCGGAAGCCAGCCCTCGAGTTTGTCGAAGCATCAGCTTTTGACGAATAGGCTCGAAGGAAATTTCAAGCGAATTGCCTCTGCTTTCATTAACACTCCCTAATTATTATATATCTAACTTGTGAGAATGTATAGTATGAATATATATATATATATATATATATATATATATATATATATATATATATATATATATATATATATATATATATATATATATATATATATATATATATATATATATATTTATATCACGCTTATAATACTAACTTATTAATATAATTTATAGAATAATATCCTATTTTTCTCACATCTTTTCTTTGAAGTGAAAATTAATTATTTTTAAAATAAATATATTTGCTAACTAAATAAATAATAAAATGTATGATTGTTTTACATTTAAAAATAGAGATATATTATTTATGTTATCTCAGAAGTAAAGATATAAAATTAAAAAACTAAAATCTTAACATACAAAAATATTTAGTTTCAAGCATTTTTTCTGCTTTACATGAATGTTCAATTTCATCAATAATGATTTAAACAACACTAATAGTTTCACCCAGTTTAATCAGCTCAGTCCATGAGTTTTTACTGAAATGTCTTTGTCTTATTAACTTCATTTATAAACTAATGTTACTTTGAGGCTACTTAAGGCTGATCTGTAATCCTGTTAATTTTACCCTTTATTTTTTAATGAACTGTTACAAAGGAGCTTATTCAAAAAAATCACACTATGAGGGTCTTTATGCAGAGAACAGGGCTAAACCTGGTAATTCAACTTTCAAAAAATAACAAACAAAGCATCATCTGAATATACAAGTTATAAAATTGAATTTTTTAGATCATGATGATGAAACGGACTCACCGTTAGATTTGTCTCAAGGAATCTAATTCACTAAACGAATTTCATTGAATTCTAAGATACGGATTAATGATTTCGCGCTTAAGAAGTAGACTTAAAACCGGATTTTTTGAGAAAATCTCAAAGTAGAAAAATAAATTAAGAAAATTCATTTAAAAAAAATCAACTCAATCCTGCACGGTAAATAAATTGCTTTCGGGCATAAACGAATCCTTGACAGTCAGGACACGTATGATGTGGAGTCTTTAAGACTTGTTAATGTAAAAAAAAATCAATTTTTGGAGACCAAAGAACTCATTTTTTTGCATAAAACGTGAGAGAAGGGAGAAAAGAGAGAGAGATTCCAACTTTTCTCTACGATCTACGAAGACCAGTTGGTTGGAATTTGTCGGGCCAAGAACGAAGTTCATCTACTCCGACGGCGCCACACGCAAAGATAAAACACTTTGTGACGGCTGGCGATTCGCAAGGAGTTCGGGAAATCAAAGGTTTCGTTTAGAAAGTGTCAACTGAACTCCTAAAGTTTCTTCTATGCTCCAAGAGGCAGAGGATTCTTCACTTTATTTTATTTTCCATTATGTTGAATGCTTGGTTGTGTTTTACGCCCTAAGGGCTATTTGGCTATGTTTTGCCCTAAGGGTAAAGCTCGAGGATGGGAATAGTGTCATGTTTTGACCCTATATGATGTCCGCCAGGTTGATTTTAAAAAAAAAAAAGGAATTTAGGCTAGTGTTCTTCATGGAATTGGGCCGGGTTGTGGAACTTAATGTTAGGATTTTGAATATCAAATTGGACCTTTATAGCCTGCTATGGTCTATTTCCATTTCTAATTGTCACAACTTTCTGTGTTGTTGATCGCTTATGGTCTAGGGTTTTGAGACCGATTTTGGTTAGGAAAAAGAGGAAATTTGAACCGTTAGTATTCTTCAAGTGGAAATTGTAGCTGCTGAAGTTGTGAACTTGATGTTAGGAGTTTGAATCACCCAATTGACCTTCATAGCTCGGGCTAAGGTACATTTTATTTCCGAAATTTTCACAACCTAGGGTCGTTGACTCCTTTGTGTCCATATCGGGACCGATTTTCGCTGAGAAAAAGAGGGAATTTGACTATTGTTCTTCATGGAAATTATATCTGAATCTATGAATTGATGGTAGCGTGAATCACCTAAATTGGACTCCTCTATAGCTTAAGTTATGGTCCATTCCGACGCTTACAGTTGTCTCGTTTTGGACCCCATACACTATCCGCATTTTCGGGACTGACTGATAGGGAAAAAGAGGTACTTTGACTAGTATTCTCCATTTAAAATTATAGCCGCATCTGTAAAATTGATGTAGGATTTGAATCACTAAAATTGGACCCGCATGTTTCGGCTATGGTCCATTTCCCGACCGCTACAGCCTTAGGTCGTTTAATGGTTTCAACGCATTTGGGGATCGTTAGGGACTAGTTTCGAACCGAGTTCTAATCCATTATGTGGTCTATTATGGCTTGTTGTGTGGAATGTTTTGTGGGCATCTCTATGCCACAACTGGTCTTGAGGATCAGTTATTATTGCTTGAGCTTGAGTGACATGTTTAGTGGTACCTCGATCGGAGGTTGGCTATGTTTGTCCTAATGTATTGACATGTGATGAGTTTGTGTATGGATAAGGCCATTGCATGGCTTGTTTGTAGGCTATTTATGGACATGTTATGTCACAATTTTGCCTAGAGGATAAAGTATGTCATTGCTTAATTGGTGATGACTTGTTGATGTTGATATATGTGTGTGCAAATATGTTGACATGAGATGTGTGATTGTTTGGAAATTTTATGTTGATTGATATAATTGTCCATGATACATAGGTGATATGCATGAGTATAATTTTCCATATAGTATTCATCAAGTATATGTGACATGGTATAGGTACAGAAATGGCACATTGCATTGCATATGCACTAGGACATCGCAAGAAATGGGTGTGGAGTGTAATGGTTATAATCATTAAGGCTTCAGGTTTGATCAGTGAGTTCTAAGATGCGGGGACAACGTCCAACGTGGTCGCACTAGCCAGATATACGAAACGAAAATACGCTGTCGAATAATAAAGCAAGCAGGATGGATACCCCGAGCTTAAAAGCCCTCATATTTTTGGTTATACATTTGTAGGTCCAACCTGAAAGCTCGTGAGCGGTGGAAGGCTTATTTAAGACTCATGCAGGACTAAAATTCAAGTACCCACAAAAAAAGACACATGATATCAATATAAAATGATCACTGAGGTGTAACATCCAAAAAGTTTTGGTTTGAAAACAAAATGAACTTTGTCAGAAAATAACTACTGGACTTAATCCACAAACATGGTTTATCACAATTTAAGACGCATGGTGGTAGGAGCCTGTAAGGATCGTAAGAGGAGCCTGCATGACCCTAGTGCATGATACATGATTGAGTCTCATCTCATTTCATGCATGTAGGATTCCATAGTATAAATTTTATGTTTTTACTGGAATGTGAATGTGAATCAGAACATGACGACAGATAATCACTTGCGCGTAGAGAGATTTTTGGTAGAGTTTACTCTATCAAGCGTAGCTCACCTCTCTATGAGATCCTCCCTTTAAGGTACGTGAGTACACCATGACAATACTTCCAGGGCCGCAATTGTGGTGGAAGAAAGTCAAAGCAGTTTGTAATCATTTTCAGAAGATGTTTTGAACCTAACTAGTTCTAATATGTATTTTTTGTATAAGAGTGTTGTAATTAAACTCTTTAAGGACTATGGTAATCGAGCCTCAGATAATTTTTGTATGGATAAATGGGGTTCATTGACCACTTTTACTCATAAATGAACCTCGCAAGGGCCATCGTGTTATATCGGGTCCCGCATGGGTCATGTTATCAGATATCCCACAAAGTTGTATTTTTAGAGTCTCCGTACAAAGGAGACTCTATCCCATTTAGCAAATTATGGGTCCCAGAAAAGGGACACAACATCGTTGGTATCGGTTACCTGACATCCACAAGTTTATGCGCCGACAAATGGGTCAACTTAATTCCTGGCTCTCGGTCAATACCAACCTGCATCGATATTGTATGCCACCTAGGCCCGATGGGATGGGTGGCCACATCCGACACCGCCACTACGCCTGGTATCGATCTTAGGGTTTATGATTACCTAGTGCTCGATATCTTATACCAGTGTCATAGTTTGGGTATACGAACACCTAGGGCTTGATATGGGTTTAGTGCAACGATGGGGTTAGGGGGATCAAGTAACCTCCAAAGGTGTAAAGCACACCATCCTCCAACATTAATGGGAGGAGGGGACCCGATGGTAGCTGATCATTGGTTCTAACAAGTTGGAAAGATTTTGGAGGCTACGGAGATCACCTCTAATGCTACCTGATAAACTAGCAAGATTCAACCAGAGGGTGATTCTAAGTGTGATGGGATTAGGTCAAAGCCTTAAGTGACTTTGAGGCAATGCAGACATAAAGAGTTTCGTGAGCTCTTCTGGGCGGGACAAATATTTCCCTCGGTGTCTCGCACGACATGCAAAGCTCCTGGGAGTTCCTAGAATTGAAATACAAACAAAGACAAGTAGAGTATCGGGCTAAGTTCACGTAGTTAGCCCCGTTTATTGATGATTATGTGCCCACCGACATGGCCAAAGTGGGAGAGCATGGAGGATGGTCTCGAAACCCGTCCATCCGAGGTAAAATCGTGACATCTTCTACAAGACATGGAATTGATGGTTAAAGATGTCTTTCGCCAATGAGAGAGTAAGTGTGGATGATGCACCTGAAAGCATCCGAGGCTCGAAAGCTAGTGATAAGAGGAAGGGGACTAGACCTTCTTCTTTAGCTCCTCGAAAGAAGCAAGAGGACTTCTACCTCCGCAATCCGCTTAGTGGACAAGGCCACGACTATCAAGGACAAGGCCAGGATAGATTGTTGCAAGGTATGCAACACTTCAGGACTCCTGGTTATCTAAGACAGGGGACATGTTACCATTGCCACTAGCCTGGACACTTGAGACAAAAATTAGTTTCGCAGAGGCGTGATCTAGGAGTTATAGGACACCTCGCTCCCAATCATTAGCAGGACATGCACATTACGCTGAGCCTCCTCCCAAGACAATAAGGGAACCAGCATCATTCCTGTGGTAAGTCGCGACAAGCACCTACTACTCGCAGAACAGTCAGAGGATAGGGCATGGGTCGAGGTCGAGGACAGGGCTCTCAGGCCGAGACTTCAGGGACCTAGGGGCGTGTCTACACCCATTACAACTTAGGATTGGAGCTTGTAGACGCTTAGTTATTCGCTGTACCTTTCTACTCTTTCGCTATGGCAAGAGTATTGTCTGATTCTACTAAGATCTCTTATTCATTAATTGTTGCATCTTCGTGGTAAAATCGGGCGAGGTTGAAACCTTGGAAAAGTCGTTGTATGTGAGTTCTCCCTCAGGAACTAGGGTGAGGGTTGATTAGATATGCCAAGATTGTGAGCTAGAGATCTCGGTGGATTCTTCTCACTATGGACCTATGTCAGCGGGCATGTCGAAAGTTTGACGTCATCCTGAATGGATCAAGCTGACTCCGCACACCGAGTCATCGCTGATCGCGGATCGTAGGAGGGCTACCGTTTCACACATCGTGATAATGTTTGTGTTATGTTTCGTGGGACAAGACACATTTGATCCCTTTGTGCCGTGTACGACTCTAGGTGACATGGGCAATTGATGGGTTGGTTGGCAAGCCTTACCCTGGAGGACGAGGCTAAATAAGAGTTAGGTCTACTTCGGGTGGTTTGCGAATATGAGGATGTTTTTTCGGACGAACTACCGGGATTACCTCCGCAAAGGGATGTAGACTTCACTATTAAGTTACACCCTGGTACATCACCTATTTCTATGACCTCGCATAGAATGGCACCTGTTGAGTTGCAAGAACTCAAAGTCCAATTACAAGAATTGTTGGACAGGGGTTTTATTAGACCGAGCACTTTTCCTTGGGCGCCTCTGACAAGTTGTTTTCCAAAAAGAAGGATGTAAGCACTCTTCATCTTTGCATAGATTATCGACAGCTGGAACAGTGGCTACTATCAAGAATAAGTAACCTCACGAGGATTGATGATTTGTTTGATTAATGAGAGGGGCGCAGTATTCAGAAGATAAATTTCCGCATTCGCTACCATCGCCTGGAGCGGTTAGGAGGCGATATCCTAACATGGTGTTTCGAATCCTGGTATAGACATTTCGAGTCTACAAGTGATGCCATTCGCATTAACGAATGCCAACGACATTCATGGATCTCATGCATAGTGTGTTCCAATCCTACTTAGATTCTGGCTTGTTATGGTCTTCGCTTGATCTACATCTGATGCATCTGCAAGTTTTAAGGAGAAGCATGAAGATCATTTGAGGATTGTTCTCCAGACGTTGAGAGACCGTCAATTGTATGCCAAATTCAGTAAGTGTGAATTTTGGCTTACTAAGGTGAGATTCTTGGGACATGCTATGTCGGCTTCGGGTGTATCCGTTGACCCGGAGAAGGTTGAGGCAATTATGAGTTGGGAGAGACCGAAGTCGCCTTCGGTTACGCCAGCTGATCAAGTGTGGTATCAGGAGGTTATAATTGCATCTTTCACCGGGTGCCTATGATAAGATTGGACCTGCAGCAGTCAAGTTCTATAAGAAGATCTGATTTCATGCGAGAGGCATTCCAGAATTAAAGAGAGGCGATCAGCCTATTCCGATAGTCCCTGTGTGGAAGGGGGGATGAGGCCACGCTGCACAGGATGCCTTAAGGATCTGGACTTGGATGCATTTAATAATCCGAAAGAGGGTCAGGCTTATGTTCTTAGTAACAAAGGCCACCGCAGCTGCCACTGGCTGCATGATATGAGTTGATGCCCATTGTCTTTGCCTCCTTAAAGATTTGCACCACTATCTGGTTACCAAGGAGCAACTTTAAGGTGTTTTCTAATTACAAGAGTCTAAAGTACATATTTACACAATGACCTCAAATACGAGGCAACCAGTGATGTAGCTATATGGGTGGATTATGATTTACTTTGCACGCTCACCCCAAGAAGGCAATTGTGGTGGTCATGCGCTTAGTCGAAATCACGGGGAGTGTCGGGCTAGTGTGGCTTCCCGTGAGTGGCGTATGTGATCGAGACTATGGGATGATTGAACTCGGCAGTGATAGCGATCGTGCTCAAGGTACCTTGGGAGTTGTTGGCTATGTGCCTTCCATCGAAAGCAGAAAGTGATCGAGTCCCAAGGACAGACATGTAGATATTGTCCATAAGGGACGGTACAAACCTGGTACAGATGATTTAATACGGGCACCAGAATTAATGGTAGTCTTGGTGTATAGGGGAAGAGTCGGGTTCCTGGCTAGATTTGAGAGAGGGAGATCCGGGAGTTCCATTCCTCTCGCTTTTGTTGTGCATCTGTGTAAATAATATGTACCATGATCTTCGTTGCTAGTATTATTGAAGTGGGATAAAGAAACACGTTGGAGATTTTGTTCAACGATGTCTCACGTGTCGACAAGTAAATGTTGAGTACTAGAGGCCAGCAGGATTACTCTAACCTTTGGAGGTGGCTGAGTGGAAGTGGGAACATATCACGATGGACTTTATGACTTACCACAGACATCGCGAGGTTATGACGCGGTGTGGGTGATCGTGGACTGGCTTACTAAGTCGGCACACTTTCTAGTTGTGCAGATGACCTTCACATTGGAGGATTTCGACAGGTTATATATATGAGAGATTGTCCTGCTATACGGAGTGCCGCCTTCTCTAGTATCAAACCGTGATCCCATGTTTATGACTCATTGAGAATTTTCAGCGAGCCATGGGGAGCACACCGATGACATAATCGTGCCATCCTCGCACTGATGGTTAGGGGTTGTGAGAGGACCATCCAGACTTTAGCAGCATATGCATGGCATGACCGATTTTATGGGTAATGGGAAGAACATTTTCCTTGTGTGGAATCTCGCCAGAACAACAGCTTATCGGGCCGATACGCCAAAGATGGCATCCTATGAGGCACCTCTATGGGAGGCCATAACATCTCTAGTTTGTTGGAAGGGTGGGGAGCAGAGACCTCTAAGGGGTCTGATTTGATTAGAGACACCTCCAAGAAGATGGACTTGATACGGAGCCGTTTCTCGCCGACTCAAATCCAACAAAAGAGCTTGCGCCGACAAAGATAGAGACCTCAGAGCCTGAGGTGAGAGATCATGTCTTCGATGTCGATGCCTTAAGATATGAGTGGTTAGGTTCCTGTATGCGTGAAGTCACACCGTAGTTATATTAGGCCCTTCGAGGTACTAAGAGGGTTGGTACAACCATCGACAGGGCACTACAACCAAGTTTATCGTGGTTCATGCAAAGATTCCATGTCTCCACGCTCAAAGCACACCCCGCATATGACTCACGCATGGACGGCAAATTATTGGCTGGAGCAGATGATGGAACCATTGAGGATGACGATGCGTATCATGGATGGCTTGGGACTGTGGTTTTAAGGCAAAGACTATGAGGCTAGTAAAAGTGTTGTGGCGAAGACCGAGAGTGGAAGAGGGCGACATGGGAGCTAAGACAATTATTCGCGCTAATTATCCTTTTTGTTCAAGAAGAATGCATGTTTTTTAGTCATTGATACAAAATGACTGCTATGTGCATGTAATTTTGCACGTGGGAATGTATGTGTGAATTTCGAGACAAATTTTTTAAAGGAGAAAGAATGTAAACCCAGAAAATTTGAATTTTTAGTGAAAAATGGCAAAACGGTAAATTAAGTCACTAATATACAAGCTACAAACCGAATTTTTCTAGATCTCGAATGATGAAACTGACCTAATGTTGGATTTGTCTCGCGAAACGAAGTTACCTAGACTAATTTCGCGCAAATTCCGGCGCTGAATTCACGATTTTCGCATGCCGGTGTTCGGTAGACCCTAAACGGATTTTTGAGAAAATATCAAATAGAAAATAAATTAAGTAAAGTTCATTTAAATAAATTAAACTTGAGTCGAGATGAAATAAATCGTTTCGGCAAAAACAGACCCTGACAAGCTCCTCGGACTTCAGGGCGATGTGGGCCAAGTTCAAGATCATTAATTTAAAATCGCTGAGACCAACAGCTCATCTTTTCTAAGAGGAAAACATGAGAGAAGGGAGAAATGAGAGAGAGACTCCAACTTCTCTCTCCGATCTACAGAGACCGGTTGGTCGGATTTCATCAGGCCAAGAACGAAAGTCCATCTACTCGACGAGCTACACATGGGTAATCGAAACACAGTGGATTTCACAGAATCTAAGCAAGGAGTTTCTTTCTAGAAATCAAAGGTTTCGTTTCATAAGAAGTGTCAACTGACTTCCTAGAGTTTCTTTCATGCTCCAAGAGGTGTGAATTCTTCACTGTGCCATCTTACATTCTATGTTTTACGCCCTAAGGAGTTGTTTGTCGCAGCCATTTCCTATGGGCTATTTGAAGTTCAGATTGGAATAGTGCCCCGTTTTCAACTGACATGACAGCCTAATGCACAATTTGAATAGGAAAAGAGGGAATTCGGGCTAGTATTCTTCATGGAAATTGTAAATGGTTGTGAAATTGATGTTAGGAGTTTCCAATTACTCCAAATTGGACCCCAGGTCAAGCTATGGTACATTTATTTCCGAGATTGTGTCTAGGTTGTTGACTGCTTGTATCCGTAGCTGGACTGGTTTTCGTTAGAAAAAGAGGGGAATTCGACTAGTGTTCTTCTGGCGGAAATTATAGTTGATCTGTGAAATTGATGTAGGCCTTTAAATCAGCCAAACTGACCTTATACCGTTATGGTCTATTTTCGAGACTACCATGTAGTCGCCTGCTTGACCCCATACACTGCCCGTAATTTGGGACTAATTGATCGATAAAAATAAAGGGGAATTTGGACTAGTGTTATCCATGGAAATTATAGCTGCATCTGTAAATCCTGATGTAGGATTTGAATCACCCAAATTGACCTTACAACTCAAAGTTATGTTCCATTTCAGATCAAGTATAACTTAGGTTGTTTAATGGTTCAGGTCCATATTTTGGGACTCGTTAGGGATCTAGTTTCGAACTGAGTTCGGTAAACTATTATAGTGTCCCATTATGGTTTTGTTGTGTAGAATACTTTTGGCATCTCTATGCCACAATTGGTCTTGAGGATCAAGTTGTCATTGCTTGAGTTTGAGTGACATGTTTGGTTGTAACTGATTGGAGGTCAATATGTTTGTCCTAATGTATTGACATGTGATCAGTTTGTGTATGGATAAGGCCATTTCATGGCTTGTTTGTAGGCTATTTGTGGACATGTTATGTCATAATTTGGCCTAGAGGATAAAGTATGCTGCTTTATTGGCATGACTTGTTAATGCTGATATGTGTGCGCAAATATGTTGACATGAAATGTGTGATCGTTTGGAAATTTTATGCCGATTGATATAATTGTCCATGATGCATGGGTGATATGCATGAGCAGAATCATTCATATAACTTCATCATATATGTGACATGGTGTTAGGCATGAAATGACACATTACATTGCATTACGCACCCGACATGACATGAAATGGGTGTCGTTGCATGGTTATAATCAACACCGCGCTTTGGTATTTGATCAAGGAGTTCGCAGACGATGACAACGTCCATCGGTGGTCGCACTGGCTGTATAAGGAAAATGAAAATATGTAAGGTCGAATAACAGCAAAGTAGGGATAGATACCCCTCGGGTGAAAGCCCCGTTATTTTTTGTTGCATATATGTGTCCAATGGCTAAAGTCCAGAGTATAGGCAAGTCAGAAGCCCTCGCTGTGAGACCCTGAAATCATGCTACCCACAAAAAAGACACATATGGATTTTGAATATAAATGATCATTGAGGTGTAACATCAAAAGCTTTTGGTTTGAAAAACAAATGAACTTTTTTGTTGTAAATGATCATTGAATGTAATCCATAAATGATGGGTTTTATCACACTTTGACATCGTATGGTGTGGTAGAGTCGTTAGTACTGAAAGAGGGAGTTTGCATGACTGTGTGCATGGTACATGATTGAGCTTCATCTCATTTCATGGCATGTAGGATTTCATAGTAGAAATTGTATGTTTTTACTTGGAATGTGAACGTGAATTGTGAACATGACCATTGTATGTGTATTTAGGTGAGGAGTAGCCTTTGTAGTAGTTTACTCTACTGGGCGTATCTCACCCTCTATGGGATCCCCATTCAAAAAGTGTGGAGTACACCTGTGATCTGCACTCACTGAGGCTCCACCAGGAAGAAAGCCTCCGGGTATGACTTTGCAATCATTTTTGTAAAGATGTTCGGGAAACGAATCCAGTTCTAACATGTATTTTTCAGAGCAAGAGTGTTGTAAATTAAACTCTAAGAACTATGTACAGAGCTCTTGTATATTTTTTCATGGGATTAATGAACCTGCTTTTGGCCATTTCTTTATAAAATGGACCTCATGCGGTCATTGTATTGTATCAAATACCTTGATTAGCCATGTTATCAGATATCTTATGTGTCAGATTTTTAGAATCACCAGTATAAAATGACTCTATCCGATTTTTGTTAAATTTGTAACCTTGTGAAAAGGACACAAAGAATGTGGTATCGGGCTACTCGACATCCTCAAGTCTTCCGCGGTTGACAGTTGGTCAATGGACTCCTGGGCTTTTGAGACGCCATAGATGGGTCTCGCCTTTATGGAAGAAAAGCGACACTGTCGCTTTAGGCTACTCAAGAAACCATATTGATATTGTTGTTCACTTACCCGAATGAAATCGTGGGAGGTTGACGAATCTTCAGTGTTTCTCGGAAAGATCTCACGTATGGACCCCTGAACCTGCTATATTGCTTTAGTACCTCACAATTACCTTGGTGTGTGGTGAGATTTTAATGACATCCCATCTATGGGAGGAAAAGAAGGGTGGAAACCAACATCCTCACAATCTCATTTCGGGCTTCTCAAGATGTGGTCCAACTATGTGGTTTAATCAACATGCATCATAGGCCACCCTTTTACATGGGAGAAGGGAAGGGTAAATGATATGATAGATAGAAAAATTTGATAGAATTATGAAGGCGAAGCTATGGTGGATCTTCTTTAGCAGAGCAAGGACATGGAACCCAGAAGCCTGTACTCTGATCATTCGGCATTATTCTGATTTCTGTACTCCAACCCAGGTATAGAAACACAAGCGCTTCCGGTTTGAAAACGTCTGGTTACGGGAAGCTCATTGAAAAGAAGTGGTAGAGGCCGGATGGAATGAGGCAGGGTCCGGGTCGATTCAGGATATATAAGATCTTGTCATGTGGGTCAAAGCTGGCGGGTTGGGGAAGCAATCTTTTGGGTCTGTATCACCAGAAAATTGTAATGGCTCCATATGCGCATGCGTAGTTACAGGCAGTAGGAGCCCCAGGATGTCGAAACGATGAGTAGGAAGAATTAAACGTGCCCTCTACAGCGTCCCAGCATGTATTTTGGGAAATAACGAGCAAAGACTCATTGGCTAAGGGGAGGGGATGTTAACTCTGTTTTTTCCATGCAGCCACAGTAAGAAAGGAAAACACGTTCTCAAAGTTTAAGAATAATGTTTAATAATGGAGCAAATCAGAAACGGAGGTATGAAATTCTGTTTTTCTACTTGACCTCTTAGATCCTCAGGGAGTGACTTCGATGCGGTGTTGAGAACTACGCCCATCGCATTACAGACGCACATAACCACATGCTTAACCAGCCATTTTTGGGGAGAAAGCAATAATTCAGTCTATGCACCCCGACAAATCTCCTCAGACCTGATGGATCAACGACACCAATATTGTCCTGATCCCAAAGAAGAAAATCCAGAATCTATGGTGACCACATGACTCCATCTTTGTGCAATGTTGTTAAATCATCACGAAAACTCTGGCCAACCGACTCAAATTGATTTTACCTGATATTATCTCCGAAGCTCAAAGTGCGTTTGTGCCGGGGCAACTCATCACGGACAATGTCATTTTAGCATTTGAGATTCAACATTATTTTAAAAGGAAAACCCAAGGAAAAGAGGGAGTGGCTGCCTTAAAGATTGACATGAGTAAGGCATGATAGGAGTCAAGGGTTGTTTTTTGCGAAGATGATGGAATAGCTGGCTCTCTGGCGTAGATGGATCAGCCTTGTGATGATTTGTGGAATCAGTACGTTAAGCAAGATTCTTCATGACGGCAAGGTAGTTATCTGATTCAATCTGGTATTAAGGCCAAGGTGACCTTATATCACCTATTTGTTCCTAATATGCTGAGGGTCTAACTTCACTGATCAAAGGTTATGAGCAGAGATAATTAATCCATGGTTGTTGTATTGCTCGTCGCCACCAAGCCTGTCACATATGTTGCCTCGTAAACGATAGCTTCTTTATTCTTTCGGAGCTAATACCATCGAGGGTAGTAGAGCACATGAAAACTGAACTCTGTACGAGCGAGTCTGGGTCAGAGGGTTAATTTCAAAATCTAGCATCTTTTCAGTTCTAACACGAGATGGAGACTAGAAAGAAGTTTGTGGTATGCTCAATGTCACCGAAGCCTAGGACACACGATTTTTTTCTAGGGCCTCCTGCTGTAGTTGGACGATAAGAGGGCTGCTTTTGGGTACATTACCAGTATGGAATAGAATCAGGATGGAAGAGCAGATTTTTCAAAGCAGCAAAGAAATACTTGTCAAAATAGCGGCACAAGCCCTTCCAACACTTTCTAGAGTGTCTTTTACTTGCCTCTAGATTTATGGGTGCTGGGTTAGAGAGAATGTTAAATTTTTCTGGCGGGGCAATGGGAGGAATGTAATGAGCAAATGGATTAGCTGGGAGAGGCTTTGTATTCCAAAATGTCAGGAGGGATGGGTTTCGAAGACTTCACTAGTTTAATTTATCCCTCCTGGGTGCGCGATGGCGGCTTCTCACGGAGCCAAATTCACAGCTGCCAGGGTCTGGCTGGGCAAGTACTAACCCCACACTACCTTCTTGGAGGCCACAATAGGGAATAATACCAGCTACATCTGTCGTAGCATACTACAAGGGCGTCAGGTTTTTCAAAGAGGTGTGTTGAAGCGGATCAGAGATGGATGTGACATCATGGTGTATCGGGATCCATGGCTCCTAGGGGACAATCCGTATGTTACACTCCGATATCGATGTTGGGGAAAATCCGGGCACTTTTCCTAAATTAACAAATGTTACTATTCATGTGAATAGTAACTTTCAGTGGAAATACCCGACAAATCACTGATACAAAATAATGACAAAGCAGCTTATAAATAGTAAAATAATACCAAATAAAAATACCACAACTTACGAGGTCTCGCAATAGCTCACGTCCCTAAGGCTAACGAACCCTCACCGATGAAAGAGTAAAAATACAAACTTAAGATCACAAATCAATTTCCTGCAATTGAGGCAAAGTAAATACCCAAAACACCTAATACTACAAATAAATTTTTAAGTACTTAGGTTAATAGGAGAAGAGAAGCCTTTATACAGATAAAGGATAATCCACATCAAACCGATGTGGGATTGCATATTTGAAAAAAGCAACAAATCTCCATCTTGACAAATATGCGAATCTCATCTCGAAACTTCTCTTTAACAAAAGCTGCAACGCCTCCAAATGCGCTCAACGACGCAATCAAACTTTTGCAATATTGATCAAGTCTAAACAATGATTTAACTGACGCCGGCCACCACCTTAGTCAATATATATGCAGGATTAATGGCCGATCTTCTTCAATCCAAGACTAAAT
The DNA here is from genome assembly GCA_016808115.1 of Tetrastigma voinierianum. Taxonomy (NCBI): domain Eukaryota; kingdom Viridiplantae; phylum Streptophyta; class Magnoliopsida; order Vitales; family Vitaceae; genus Tetrastigma; species Tetrastigma voinierianum. Next base: position 247,085 of record JAEQBH010005583.1, on the reverse strand, counting down.
TTTCTTCAATGATTTCTCACAAAATGATACCACATCAATATGCTTCGGGCCCGTGCATGATAAACTGGGTTCTTCGCTAAATGAATAACGCCTCGATCGTTACAAACATCAGGAATCGTTTTACCAACACCCAAATCATCGCAACCGTAGCTATATTGCTTCCAACCGCTTCGATTGCCAGTACTTTGCCTTCCGCCAGAGACAAAGCCACCGGCCGGGATCGTAAAGTAGACTTCAACTAACTCGCGCTTTTGGTAAAAGAGTAAACACATAACCTGTAGTTGATCTATGTTTATCAAGATCACCAAAGATAATCAATCGCAAGATTCAACCTACGTCGACCAACCATATCATCCTTTAAATATTAAACCAACATCTAAGGTTTTCGAATATACCTTAGAATCCATTTCAATCGCTTGCCATCAACGTTTCCAGATTATATTAAATCGCCTGGCACCCACCGCATGTGAAATGTCGACCTGTACAATAACTATAGCATACACATCAAACTACCACCGGAAATGCATAAGCCACCATATCTTCAAACCGAAAGCAGGTTTCCTAATCTCTCTTCGCCTTCGATGGCAATTGCAACTCTGCCGCCGAGGTTCTTCGCTTCAAAACCTCTTCCTCTCCAACATCCGCTTCATGTTCGGCCCGTCGTCTTCAACCGGTTTAACCGTCGTAAGGTAAACCCACCATAACCCTGTTCGAAGTACCTCCACCCGCGTAGTCTTCCTCCGGGGTCGCTGAAAAGTGTTCTCTGACACTTTTCCATCTGTTGTTACCTTCTTCATCATGGCAGATTCATCAAAAGTAACATCCCTGCTAGAAATAATTTTCTTCGAAAATAGAAACCAGAGTTGGTATCCCTTGACACCTAGGGTAACTCCGATAAACAATGCCTTTTTAGCCCTTGGATCCAACTTAGATTCCTTTACATGATAATAAGCAGTGGAACCAAAAACACACATAAAGGTATCAGTAATCATTTACAGGTTTTTCCTGCATCATACCTTCTAAGGGTGTTTCACATTTAGGCAAATGGGATGGTAGACGCGAATGAGATGACTTGCATACATAATACCAAATTTCGTGAACCGGCTTGTCTAAACCAAAGATTGGACAACATACACCGAACTTTCGTGCCAGCGTTCGATTCATGTGTTCGCCACCCCATTTTGTTGCGGTAAAATCTCTAATCAGAAAGCCGAGATGCCTTTCCTTCTACGTAAATAAGAAAATTGATCATTTTCGATATTCTGTACTACTGGTTTAACTGAGTACTTTAATCTTCCTCCCTATCCGGTTCTCCCCACCATTTTTCCATACTGTAAGAAATGTTTCAAACACCTCATCTTTGGATTTCAGCGTATACACCCAAACTCTTCTGGAAAAGTCATCAACAAATGTAACAAAGTAATGTTTACCTCCCAAGGAAGCCGTCTTGGTTGGTCCCCATACGTCTGTGTGAATATAATCCAATATACCTTCAACATTATGGATTGCGGTGTTTAATCACCTCTTTATTCCAGAACACATTGTCGCGAAAAATCCAACTTTAAGTCTTTTGCAGAATTTTCAATAATCCTAGACAGCCAACGCTTGCAGATTTCTCTTCAAAGATGTCCAAGTCTCACATGCCATAACCTGGACATCTAAGCTACTTTGTCCGCCTCCAACACATCGGGCTAAGCCGCCCCGACCGGCCGTCGCTTTGATAAAAGGTACAAGTTGTTTCTCCCGATACCTTTCTTATCATCACAAGTGCTCCAAACAACTTTCGTAATCCCATTTTGCGTATCGATAGTGAAACCTTTTCGACTCCAAGGTCTCAAAGAAATGAGATTTTTCTGCTTCGGAATGTATCGAACATCTGTCAGCACCCTCGTTGACCCATCATGATTCTTCAAACTGATTGAACCGATCCCACTACCTGCTGTCGATTGTCCGCGACGGACAACCACTCACCATCAAGTTCAGAAAGTTGAAGAACCACCTTTCTAGCAAACACATGTGGAATGAGTAGGTCAATCACACAAACCATTCATCAAGATTCAGTCATCATGATTATCACGTCATGAAAATCCACTATCATTTTCACCAAACATGTTTCGTATACACCCTTCCTTTCTTTTTATGCGCTCGACAATCTTCTTCCAATGCCCGACAAAAGGCACATTTATCTTTTGCAAGTTTGCCTTTTGACTGAGATCTTCCCCTTCTCCCTGGTTTTCGGCTTTGATTCGACTCGAACAATATAGCTTCACTACCGAGCCCCTGCTCTAATTTATCTTTTTTCTCGATCTCATTAGATTACAGAGCGTAGTTACTTTTAAAGCAGTTACTTGCTTCCTTCCTAGTCAACATACTAACAATAAGATGTCTATATTCACTTCAGGAAGGGAAGCTAACAATATCAAAGCCTTATCAACATCACTTACTTCTTCATCTTAAATTAATAATCAATTACTAATGAATCAAATTTGGTGATGTGATCATTCATGAAATTCTGCCAGACATCGGAAGTGGTACAACTTCGCTCTCGTATGTATTGTTCTCTCAGGCTCTTCATGAACTTGCCTCCATCTCCTTCCACAACTTGCTTCTGCGCACGCCTCTCATAAAAGGATATTTCAGCTCTCCTTCGAGACACAATCGAATCGTACCACATGCTAAACGATTTATTCTTGTCCAATCTTTCTCATCAACATCTTCTGGTCTGCTTTCTTCTAGTGCAACATCAAACTCCTGTTGGAAAAGAACATCCTGCACCTCACACTGCCACATGCCAAAGTTATTGGTGCCATCAAATTTCTCCACATCAAATTTGGCATTAGTCACTATTGATCTTGATGAGAATCCTTTTGGTGTAGAGGTTGATGGTGCACTGGATTCAAATTCTGACATTTCTACAACAAATAGTCACACCGCGAATGTCAATATCTCAATAGAATCTTTTCGATGGAAGATTAGACAAAGTCGCAACCACAGAGCATACTTAAACTATAGAGCAAAATGTCAAAGCCCAAAGGAACCTTTTTCCGATGTGTGGAACGATACCACTCGCAACCACTAAAAGCATACTATATTTAATCCTTGGCTCTGATACCAATTGTTGGGAAAATCCGGGTTAATTTTCCCCAAATTAACAAATGTTACTATTCATGTGAATAGTAACTTTCAGCGGAAATACCCGACAAATCACTGATATAAAATAATGACAGCTAAAGCAGTTATAACAGAAAATAATTCCAAATAAAAAACACCAGAAATTTACGAGGTTCAGCAATAGCCTACGTCCTCGGGCGTCAAAGAAAAACTCCCACTGATGAAAGAGAAAAATACAAACTTAAGACCACAAATCAATTTCCTAAGAAATTGAGGCAAAAAGTAAATACCCAAAACAATTGGGTAATACTACAAATAGCCTTGAGTGGATGGGGAGAAGTGTGTAATAGAGAAAAGGGAGAAGCCCCTTTTATAAGGATAAAAGGGGAAGCAAATCCCACATCAAACCGATGTGGGATTGCATATTTGAAAAAACAAATACAAGCGAGGAACTCTCGTTAATCAAGCTGGCGTGTAGGTGGTCAAAAATGGGGATGTCGGGTGGTTACGCCATCAACTCCACTAGAAGCCGGTAGTTAACTGCAAACATCCCACTTAGCCGACAGGCATGCCGGACGGCCGGGATGCGGATGTGTCCAACGAGCCGAAATGGTCGCAGCTTTGAACATTTCGAGCTAGGCTTGAGCGACTGACGACAGTCGGTTCAGCTGAGCTTTGGAACGAGCTTAAAATCGTGCCTGCTTAAGCGATTAAAAGAAGCTTGGGGCCGGCTCAATAGGCCTGCTTTCCAGTGGATCCAGCCTGTTTCAATCTCGAGCCTCAAGCCCAATCCCGAGCCTATACAAGTTTGTATTGTGAATCAACCTAAGCTCATCTCCATATACTTTTTTAATCCAGAATCAATCTGATAACAAATACATCAATTACAACAATTTTATGGGATTTGTTTTACCTAGTTGATTGAAGCAATCGGATAAATGGGCAAAGCCACCTCCTTCAACATTTGTTTCCTTCTCGATTACTACGTAATTCCACTCAATAAACAAATTTAGTAAATCAAAAAATTATGAAATAGAATTAAAACAAGTAGAAATTGGTAAGAGGAAGAAATAAGATACCTGAAATCATTGAATAAGAAACATGATTGTTTAATCAATTATCTAAATAAAGAAATAATATATCAACAAGATTCGCAAGCAACCACATTAGTAAATGTTGTAAACTATTTGGGTAATATACCGCATGTGGTTAAGTTGGCCACCACTTCCTGACTACCAAGCTGCGCATGATTAATTTCAAGACCTGGTAGCTTCACCACCGCCGACGAGATCCGTGACCGGGCCACCATAAGTCGAACCTGGCCGGTCCAAATTTTCATACCGCACCGACTGGGTGGCACTCTGACACCGTCTCCTGGTTTAGTACCCCAGATGTCGGCTCCTTGTTTCTATGAAACCTCACCCCACGATCACCTTGATGCCTTTACCTAGCCACTCCACGCCTAGATGCGCCCGGGTTAAGTCCAAAAGACAAGATCCGGGGCAGCCTCCCAATACCCCAGATTTATAGACGGATCCTGTTCAATGATGAATTGATCAGGACAAATGGGTCCACATTTTCCTTCCACGTTACCTGCCAAGATCTGAACCTTGTCTAAGCCAATGGCCACCACTCTATAGCTTCTAGCGCAGGAGACCCAATACCCTCATATTTGCAATCTGACTCAGACACCAAGATCCACCGATCGCATCGGGTCATACCTAACATCCATGTCCTTCCCGACGCCCCCTTTCACGCACCTCTTCAATCTATCCACACCGAACATACCGTCACCGACACTCAAGGCTTATCGTGGGTACCCATTTCATACCGAAAGCGTAGATCTCGGAGGATCTAGGTACGCCCCGGCAAACGACGGCTGATTCGCCGAGCTCGGCCGCTTTCGCCGCCACGCTTCCTTAATGGCTTCGTGGAGGATCACGCATTCGCTTATCCAGCGTCTACCGATCTAGAGCCAGGATCCATTACATCGGATATCCGGAGACATGATCTTCGCGATTTCACCGGCCATCAGCCCGATCATACCGCGGCAGAAGACCATCCCATCGGCTCCGGAGACCGTTGCGAAAGCTCTGCTCCGCCGGCGACGTGGTCCGGCGCCCGAGCTGCTTTTTTTCTCTTTCGAGTCAACCCGATATTTATCAAGCCTAAATTAAGCTCAAGCTCTACTGCTTAGGCCTATGAGCCGGGTGCCAGCGAAAGCTGAAGCCGAGCCCTAGCCAGCCCGAGTAGCTTGGCTCGTTACCAAAATTTCTAGACGTAAAATGGGAGGAGGTCATTACTAGGTTAAGATGGATTCAAGGAGTCAAGAGGATAAAGATTCGATGCGTAGGGTGATGTGCAACGCCCAAAATATCACATAATTTATTATATATTTCGCATAAATCGTTTCAAACTTTGGTTTTTTCGTGAAATCGATAAATTGTTAAATTGTGAAAGTGAAATGAATATGAAAAAATATGATTAAATATTATATGCTAAAATAAGAAATCGACAACTTAAAATAAACCTGTTAAAGTATAAATTTGGGAAATTTGCAAATGAGACAGAGGGTTAAATGATGTTTAATGCTAAATGAATGAAATGACAAATGAAAGAAATGAAGACCAAACAGAAAATGAGAAATGGAATCAGGTGTAAGCTAAACACGGCCTTACACTTAAATAGGTAACAGATTCAAATGGTCTTAGAATGTCATTTTGAGCACAAAACCATATTTGAGAAGAAATGATGAGAAGCTATAGGTTTTGGGAAGAAGTGAGATTTATAAAATCCTTCCATGTTTGTGCAAGATCTTGCAAGAATAAGTATGGAAAAGGCTAAGGCTTCAAGTGCAAGGGGATTTCGAGGTGCTGAACCAAACTCTGGGGATTTCTTAAATGATGTTTGTTAGAAACTCAATCCATCCATGGATTTTGGTTTCATGGTTGGTTTAGGGATGACTTTTAGAATGTTATTGGGAGTGATTCCTATGATTTGTTTTGAGATTTTGAAGATTTTTGGAGAAAATCAAAGGAAAACAAGAAAATCTAGCAAAATAACTGGTTCACGCCGTTAGCTAGAACCCATCGCGCGGGCAGACCTACGCTGCTAAAGGTGGGTGTCCTCTATTTAGCCGAGGCCTGGTGCCAAAATGGCACTCCCTGCACGGTATTCTAGCTTTGCTACACCGAGGCCGAGGTCTACGTCAGATGTGAGCAATGTTACGCCTCACGTGCGTATTAATCGCTCACAAAGAAGGAAAACTTGATTTTGTTCGAAAGCATCTCATATTCTTACACCGATAGTTTAAGGACCTTAATAAATGATTAATGAGGGTTCAAATAAGGATAAAAATAAGTGAAAAACGTACCGTACCTTACCGCCTCGACGATATTCGTTTAGTACGATTAATTGTTCAACCACTAAGGGAGAATTTGTATTTGACGAAAAGGGTGAAGATGACAACCCGACGACCTGCATCGGTGAGCATAAGGGATCGGCTAAATCGTTTTGTTCTTTCGCTCTCCGTCTGCCTATTACAGCTCTTTGACTCCAATTCCCATTTCAAGTTCTATTTAGAAACATATATTGATTTGAATTATTATATTCGAAATGTTCACAAATATCCGCATGTGTGCATGTATTCAACTATGGGTGATTTTAATGCATGTGAGTAAATTGATTTGTGTTCGTATTATTGAATGACCAACATGACGATTCACCAATCAATTCATCAGAAGGTAACTCGGGATGGCTAAATGTAAAATCACATTACTATCGAATGTGACAAACAAGCATCGATTAATTCACCAACTCGAATCTATCACGCTTTAATGTTTGACTCACTACAAGAAAGTTTTCATCGATGCTTTTCACCGTCAAGATATGGTATATCTATCAAGATCGATTACTTTGTACATATGTTATCTATGTCAATGTCAAGAAAAATTTAGCATGTTTTCTGGACATATATATATATGTTAAGATTTTTATATTCTATGCGAAGGTTAAAATGAGTTTGACATATATATATATATATATATATATATATATATATATATATATATATATATATATATATATATATATATATATATATATATATATATAATGTCAAGATTTTATCTATTCTATGTCAAGGTTATAAGATTACTTGATTTTATGTCAAGGTTAACTAAATCTTCTGTCATCTTTACTGCATCAAATGTTAAGGTTAGAGGTCACATATGTCATGGCTATCTATCACAATAAAAGAAATATCTCTAAATTAAATTAAGCAACAATAGCAATCACATAGAATCAAACCAGAAATAAGTTACTAAACAAATTTGATAAAGTGTTTTCAAGCTACTCTTCATAATGTACAAACTTAAACCGAAAAGTAAATAATTTTCTTCATAAGAGGTGATCTTTGTTTCATTATCATCATTGTTGTCTTCTAGATATATTTTCTGGATACATAAGGACAACCAAAATATTATTAGAATAGTAAGCACAAACATCCAAAAATAATTCTAGTTTTTACGCTTTGAACATGATATAAAATTGTACATAATATAATGTTGTCACTTTTGGTAAAATGAATGTAAAATCTAATAGATATACATGATGGTAATTGTTTATTTATCAATAAATAAGAAGATATAACATTGTAATTATTTATCTTTATTTTTACTTTATCCTTACTAAAAACTGCGACCCAATATCTAGCATGAAAGTGAAACAAACAAGAAGACAATAGTATAATGGAAAAGTGCAATAATAAGGGATTAGAGAACTAGATTTGATTTAAAAACAAAAAGACGTGTAGAAAATTGATTTTTTAATAATGAAATGAATCTAATAAACATGAAGTATAGAACAACAAATAGGGGTAAGAAAAACACAAAAAAAAAATGAATAAAGTGGTAGGATAGCTCTTTGGAAAACCTAAGGTTCGTGGGTATATAATTTTATTTTTTAAATAGACAAAGCTTGAAATTTATTAAAAAAGAAACAAATGAAATAGAACATGGTTAAGGTTTTGTTTGTGATTCATAGCATACGTGTAAAGGAAGTGCATATGTAAGTGCGTGCAGTATGGGGAGGCAATAAAGTCAACAAGAAAAGTAGGATAAATATGAGAATAAGTGTCAAAAGAGTGATAGTGTAGTGGTGGGTATATAGATAACGAGAATTTTTTTTTTAATAACCGTGGATGTCCAAGCCAGCTTACGCAAACCTCGATTAATTCCATGGGGCCCTGGAGCGAACAACCGGGTAAATGCCCCAATGCCCCTAAGGGGACTCGAACCTATAACCTCTGAGTACTAAACCCTAGAGCTTTACGCCATCTTAGCTACCCTTTAGGGGTGATAACGAGAAAAATGTGTAAAAAGTGTGATAGTACAAATAGTTCATGGGGTCATAAAAATTCCATACTCATGTCACCCGCACCATCTCCTCCAAATTCCATAAAGTATACCGCATCCATATTCGCCCGTATTTAGATTTGTCCAAAATATTTCCTTTCAAATAGTAGATTGAGCCATGTTTATTTGTAATGAAAGTTACATGTATATCCTTCATTTATTTATTTTTTTAGAATCACAATTCAAACTCATGACTTTGAAGCTAAATTGACTTTGAAGTTAGATACATGATATTTATGATGGAAATCAGAGCAAAAGAAAAAAAAATCAAAACACAATCTCACAAATGTCTCTTGGTAAGGATAAATCTAAGTCAAATCATTTCCGAACAAAAAAATAAATAAATAAAATGGAAACCATTGAAGTCTTAAAGAATAAAATGAAAACACATCACAACCTTAAGAACAAAAGAGAAGCCAAATGTACAAAGGTTCTCCTTTGGGATCGGAATACATGGGTTGGTCCATCAATATACTTCATTAACTAAATTAGCTAAAAGAAAAATAAAAGAATCACTCTTGTTAACCTTTAAGTATGCCAAAATATTTTCCAAATAGTTTAAGTGCAAAGTCCCAATAAAATGACAATTCAAATAAACTAGTAAGATAGAACTTTTATGTATGGGCATCACCATGATAATGTTAAAACAATATTTAAAAAGAAACCTTCAATCATTTATAAAACACATCAACAGAAACATGCAATTCTGAAAGTAAGAGATCAACTCCATCAGGTACCTTAAATGAGGATCCAGGAGTATGTAGATTGGGTGCATAGCATTAAGTTGTCGGTTTGTCAAGTAATGATGAATGGCTTGCAGTAGTGAGTCATAAGCCTGCAAAATATACAATACATACCATGGTTTTAGCTTGTTTAATTATTGAATTGTCAAAAGACTGGCGGATTCTTCTTTGAACAACTCTCTTTCCTCATGTTATAAATATAAGAGTTTAATGGTAGGATCTCTCCACCATGTCACCGGGGTCAAGCATGATTATAGTCTAAGCAGACTTACCCGGGACTTTGGTTTTGGTACACCAACCCCAAGGAAAACCAAAGCTAAAATGTATAGTAAATAACATTTTTCATTACTCGATTAAATGTGAAAAATCGGGACATGAAATTATGATATCCTCACACTTATAATGGACAAGAAAATAGAGCATAACATTCTTGAAAATCAAAATTTTTTGAGCAAATGAAAATTCACCTATTTCACCATCATTGACAAGTGGGCGTTGGATACTGTGTTATGGGAAAATTGTGAGAGGCCGTAGGTAATTAAACTTTATCGATTCAAAGTCCCTTCTAAATAAAATAAAAAGAAAAAGAAAAATAGCAATAGCTTGATATGAAAGGCCAAAGGACAAAAAGGAAAAAGGAGAAAACCTTTATCCTTCATCATTTAGCCATGAGCGTTTAAGATTGGCAGCAAAAACTCCATGTATAACACAAAGATGTTGATTGAACACCCATATTTTCTTAAATTTCTCATCTTCTTACCATTTGGTTAGAAACCCGCTTCGGTTGATGAGTTAATTCATTCCAAGAAACCAAGAAAGATCCGGGTTTTTCACCGATATGCTCTGCCCACCAAAACCCTCCCCCGTGTCGCATATTGATACTGATCTCTTGATGGAGTTAACATTATAACCAATGGTGAGGCTTAACTAATCCATGATGTGGGTTCCTTCTGATGGATGATATCGATAGACCATGGAGTACTCGATATTGAAGAATTAATTAGTATCCAATGTCCCATATATAACAAAAACCTCAAAGAATTTTTTTGTTTGACTTTGAAATTAATAGCCACCAATCACCAACCAAATACACTTGTGACTTACCTACATATCATTTGGGGCTTCGTGAATGGATCTCCAAAATCTAGCTTGCTCTCATGCAAAAGGGACATGTCAGTGTATTCATGGCTCTTCATACATTATCAAGGGATCAGAAGAGTTGGTGACATCATAGACATAGAAATTCACCAAAATGGCCTCATTATAATTTCCAACAAGTTGCCCAACTAGATTCTCCACCAAGGACTCCACATCAAGCCTCCATCTAGTTATCTGCTTTTAATCAGAATTTTCATTTCATTTTCACCCATGAATGCATTCAGAAATTCCTATATAAAAAAAAAATCTCACACAAAATTGAAGTTGAGTACAAAGAATTAAATTAAAGCATATATATATATATATATATATATAAATCTTTCCTGCCCTAGATTCTTAGCAACAGAAAAAGAAAAGGAGCGGATTTTGAGATACAAACAAATATAAATTAATACAAATATTTACATAATAAAATATATAACAGTAGAATTGGAACTTAATTACCGACAGCTGCTTCAATGTGCCGTTCCATTATTGGGCTGGGACTACGGAACGTGAACTATTAAGATGAAGCCGATGGATGAGGAACTAAGCGTGCCTTAGACAGCTTATAAAGACCGAGCTGCAGTTTGTAGCCCTCAAAAATGTTTTCGATCCTCCTACATCAACTATCACCCATGATTTCAAACAAATTGAATATTAACACAACAACACAGAATGAGAATGAATATATCAAGTAAAGTTTTCACCTCACCAAACATCATATCAATTGATTCAATATTGTAGGAATTAATAAAAATATCATAGGGGTATACTTATTCTCGATCGTGGGAAGCTCTCTCTCCCCATTGTCTATACAATCCACCATGTTACTTCTCAAATCTCTCCCTCTTTGAATTACTCACTCTTTCTGCATAGGCCACCCCCATTCAGTAGAGGTCGCTTAAAAGCAATTGTCGTCGTGTACTCAACAAAAAATTCCTACTTTCCCACGATACACAATAAAAAATAATAGAACCAAAAACCCATTTTGGTTATATTTTAAGATTCATCCAGTCCTCTTTATCTCCCTTCTTGTTGCCTTGATTGTTGCGACGATAGCCATAATTGTAGCTCTCTACGGCACAAGATCTTGGAAAAACCCACCTCGCCACCCTCTGAATCATTGTAGAACTAACAACCAAAACCCTCAAATAGTGGAGAACAAGATCCAACCGGAATGAGATGAGGGGGAAGTTGCTCTGAATGGACTTGAGAAGAATCGGGCTGTGGATCCAAACCCACTACCATTTTTGCTCTCTCCAAAGCCCCTACTCCAAAAACCCTTCCCCCTCTTACCCTTTTTTTTTCGATCAAGGCCTCCCTCCTCTTATGCCAAACTGCTTCTTCGATCAACTCCTGGGCCCCTCGTGGCCTAAAAATCCTTTTCTAAATAGGTTCCTCTCTCTTTGTCTCAAATCCTAATAAAAATTAATAGATGATCTATACCAATAAAATTAATTTTATTAGTATAAGTAAATAAAACATAATTTAATTGAATGATTTTATTTGCTATATTTATTTAAATAAAACATTATGTAGAAAATTTGGCAAACTTTGAAAACTATTTTTTATTCATTATATTTTACACTATTTTATAAAATATTTAAAAAAACTAATTTCGCTCAATATTATTAAATAATTTAATATATATATATATATATATATATATATATATATATATATATATATATATATATATATATATATATATATATATATATATAATAGTTTATAAAATTTTCTATGAAGTAATTTTATTAATTGACATAAATAAAATCAATCATAATAAAAACTTTTTACTAGTTGATCTTGATTATTAACTAAAAATAGTTTATCACCATTTTTTTATCATATACACTAAAAAGAGGTTTAATCGCTTAATTAAAAATTAAAATTGATAGGATTTAAAAATAGGCGCACAGCCCACTACGCCCTACAAAAAGGTGTAAACCCAAGGAGACGCTCGAGTTTCCTCGGGCATCGCCCAAAACGGAGCCTGGCTGCTCACTTGGGCTAAAGTTACAACATTGACGATCTAAGAAAAGCCTCAAGGTCCCAGAATCAACTTAAATCTCACCAGTAAGGGAAGTAGGATAATTCCCACTAACAACTTATCCTATAAATCAAACCGAATCTCACTAATGAGGGAAGTAGGATAATCTTCAATAACTGCTCCCTCATTATCCCTTATTAATCCGATAGCGATAAAGGCAGAGACCCCATCCAATGGGAAAGAATCCTTACCACCATCCAATTGGGAAAAACATATGCTATAAATGTCGCCACTCCTATCTGAGCGTACAATAAAAATATTCGCCTCCTTCTAAGCGCTCTATCCGTTTCCCAGTGGAGGAATTGACTTGGGCATCAGAGCGCTGATGCGCTTAAGCCCTCACACCCTCCTTCTTTCCTATTTTTGGCAAGAGGAGTCCAACGCCCAATACAAGCAGACTCCAACAAATGATAAGTCCCGGTTAGTGCAACACGCTCCAACCTGGGCTTCAAGTTGAAAAGGAACACATACCGTTCGTGGAACGATGCCTTTTACAAATAAATGACCTCTCGGGCCGGATCGATGGTATCAACTCGAAACACGTGCGATAACACCAATCCTCCAAGGATGCAAGACTAGCTAGGCGACGTAGTCAGCCGACCTCCCAACGGCACGTTAGAAACAATACAAGGCAACACGGACGAGGTGGAGGCGCTCCGCCTCACCAACCAACGCTTGATGGGAGAGTTGGGAGTAACTCCACCAGCAGATGCAATGCCCGCATGGAAGCTGACAAGTTCAGAAGTGCCATAATGTCACCTCCATGGCGGGCAACCACCTCGACTCCCGAGGTGCTGAAACAGCTGCATCCAACCGGCGCCGGGGCGACCACACCTAACCCCTGAGAAGAGGGCAACGGGGCAACACTCTGGGAGCACGTCTGAACGATGACCTAAACCCCCTCAATATGAATCGAGCTGATCAAGGAGTAGAGGTTCAAGGCCTTAACAGAGCTCACGCATGAGGTAAGGGTAAAGGGCCGAAAGCTCCGACTCACGGCAACCTAAGACAACAACCGAGTCCCCTCACACTGAGGGTGCTCCATTCCCTTCCAACAGGTTTAGAGGCCAGAATAGAAGCGTTCGATGGTACCAAAGATCCCATCGATCATCTTAATATCACGTAATTCGTAATGGAGCCTACGGGTATCGTGGATCCCGCACGGCGCGTAGCTTTACATCACGCCCAGCGCCCGCCACCGGTCTGGCGGCACGTGCTTCCACCATCGCCAATCTCCCTATTTAGAGAGATCTCCATCGCTCGTCTCCCACTTCGCTGGGATTTAACATACAGAAGCCGGAAGAATAATCACGACCATAAAAAGTGTAGCTCGCAAGAAAGCATGAGGTCTTATGTCCGGGAGGTTCAATGCCGAGTCTTTTGGTTAGATATACCCCACGAGAAGTTACTTATCACCGATTCATCGCCGGCCACGAAAGTGCACCCAAAAAGATTTGATGTTTTCCATCTCAAAGAACTCTTAGCAAGCATGACGTAGGTACTGTCACAAAGCTGAGAAGTACATAAATCCGCTAAGAAGCTCCTCATATCCTGTAAAGGAAGCTCAACCCATAAAGAGAAAAGCCGACTGACAAGTTTAGCAGAACTGAGCCCTAAGAGACAAAGAGACCGGGGAGAGGTCCCTGAAGAAAGACAAGAGAACTGCCCCTAAAAGACGGAAGCCTTTGTAGGATCGACCGGTCCACCTCAATCTAGTAAATGACAAAGAAGATTCACCCGATCGGCACCCTTTACAACGCAAAGATCGCAGGTCCACGAGGCACAACACCTAACAGCTTCCGAGATGGTCATCCTGCAGATGAGGTCGACTCCATCAAAAGAGATAACACCAAGTATTGTGAGAGCTCCATAGTGGACCACTCGCATCTGACCTGACGATCGCGACAACCCAGAAGGCTGAAATAAAATGTTTGATCTGGACGCGGGTACCCTCCGCCGTCTCAGCATCCGAAGGCCAGGTCGCTCAACACCACCACACTCCACTCCTCTACCGACAGCAACAACTCAACACCACACTCTTAGGGAAATCCATGATCCTGGAGGATCGGTGCAGAGGAGGAGTCCGGGCTTCCACAGGGAAGGCCCATCTCAGGTAGCATCAGTCGAGAGGTGATGGAAGCACAAGCTAAGGTCCAACCGCCTCAACTCGACACAACCATAACGTTTCTGATCTCGCACCTGTGAGGGATGCCAACACCCATGACGATCCTTTGCGATAAGGGCGATTGTGGCTAACAAAACGGTCCACCGGGTCCTGGTCGACAACGGGAGTTCAGCCGACATCATCTTCACGTTTCACTTCGAGCAAGACGTGGCACTGTGGAGAAGTCGGAGCCACAAGACTCCACCTGTAGAGGATTCTCTGGAGAGAAAGTGCTACCTTTGGGCTCAATACAATTAGTGCTCACTTTGGGAGACCCCCCGTGCCATGCAACAACGACAATGAAGTTTCTCATGGGTGAGGATGCCCCATCCGGCTATAACGGTTGTCATGCACTTTCCTCTCAAAGCTATAAAGGCCATCCCCCGCTTACCACATGGTGATCGCTTCCTACCACAAGTGGGGAGAGGAATGGTTCGAGGAGAGACCGTAGCGCAGCCGTGAGTGCTACGCTGGCCCATGGCAAAAGCTGAACAACGATAAGGATGACGAGCCTCGACATGCCGACGAGGTGGAATAAACACCCGACCGAAGCCCTCGTGAAGAGCTAGAGCTTTCAGTACTGATGATAACCCCGAACACCTCGCCTACATCGCTCCAAACTAGCGTAAGACCCCGTGACACTCCTTATTCACTTTCGAAACAACAAGGATGTCTTCGCAGCTGAGGACATGGGAGGGATTGACCCCACAATAGTCACTCACAGACTAAACGTCAGTCCATCCTTCAAACCAGTTAAGCAAAAAAGGAGGAGTTTCACTCCAAAAAGACAAAAAGCGATAAATGAGGAGGTCGGCAAGCTCCTCCAAGCAGGGGCAATCAAAGAAGTAGAGTATCCTTCACCGGTTGGCCAACGTGACTCGCTAAAAGCAACGGCAAGTGGAGACTCGCGATCGACTTCACCGACATCAACTGAAAGATGCCCAAAAGATAGTTTCTCCGCCACTGATCGACCTCATCAGATATGCCACAGCCGCCATGAACTCGGGGCTTCATGGATGCTTGCCTCCTAGCCACCGACGACCAAGAGAAGACCTCATTCGTCATGTGGCAAGGACCCACGCGCATCGAGTAATGCCTTTCGGGCTAAAAACATGTAGGAGCCACCTACCAAAGGTTGGTGAACAGGATGTTCGTACAAAATAGGGGCATCCACGGAGGTATACATAGAGGACTATGTCAGAAATCAACTCGCCAAGCTCCACATAGCTCACCCGTTCAAGCATTCCATCCTCGAGGAAGTACAACATGAAGTCAATCCAACCAAATGCTGCTTCTGAGTCTCACTGAAAATCTTGGTTTTATAGTCAACAATCGAGGAATCGAGGCAAATCCATATAAGATAAAGACAGTGCTTGACATGCCGCCACCGTCAAACATAAAGGAGGTCCAACGTCTAACGGGAAGAATAGCCGCATTAAGCCGATTTGTATCCAAGGCCAGCGATAAATGTCAGCCCTTATTCCAGGTTCTAAAGAAAGCTTTTCAATGGGATCCACATTGAAAGAAGCCATTCTCAAAGATTGAAGACTTACTTCAGCTCTCCCCCACCTGTAAGCCCTCCAAGAGAACCGCCACTTTGTAATTCGCCATTTCCGGGATTTCTCAACTAGCGCCATCCTAATCGTAGACAAGGATGCAGCACAACAAACTGGCCTACTATTGCAAAAACAGCCCTCGAGAGAGGAGCAGAGGAAAGGTATCCAAGGATGGAGAAACTAATCCTGGCGTTAGTAACCGCAACCTAAAAGCTCTGCCCTTACTTTCAAGCTCACAACATTGAAGTCTCAACAAAATACCCGATGAAGCAAGTGCTACACAAACCAAAGACATCGGGAAGGTTGATGAAGTGGGCCATAGAGTTGAGCGAGTTCGACATCAGGTAAAAACAAAAAATTCGTAATAAAAGGTAGGTCTCATGACTTTCACATGGAATTCCACTCGCGAACTTGCCAGTGAGTAGTAAAACAATCGCTGACCGACAAGATCCGACCTGATAATTCTCCGTGTTCCCGGTGGTTCCGGGCCGCTTTTAAGAGTTCCATTGTACAATCCCCTTGTGGAATGCACAAAGGGACCCTAATTCCTAAAGAGATGTAAACACATGCGCGACCACAATACCTCAATTATATAGAAAATCCACGATCGACCTATCCCAATGTAGGTCAGTAATCACTTACATACATGTGGACCCATATGAGTTTACTACTAATATCGGTGCACTTAAGAGTATTCATAAATTCGTGGTTAAGCAAATAAAATAAATAGTCCAACAACTCAAAACAGATGGATGGGGGTGAGTACCGCAAATTGCCGTTAAAGAGCTGGGTGTTGAATCAGGCGAGGTAGTTCTACGAACTCCGCCTCGGACCGAAGAACAGATTTAAAAAATCAAACGTGAGAAATAAATCTCGTGAGTAGCATAATTTATACCTGAAAATAATGTTTTTATTTTGAAAATTTCTCTCAAGATCTTCACTTCCACTCTTTTGTAATGTTCCCTGCTTAGGCAAATACATTTCACAAAACCCAACTTTACTAGTAAGCCCAAATACATGTAAATCATGCTCAACAATTTAGCCGACACAATGTCAAGAAAACTATAATTTGAACTGCACAATAACATAAGCCAAACATATGAAGCATGTAGTCACCATGAACAAAGTAAATCCATGAAATAATAACCATAATCATAAGTATTTAAAATCGTTATACCATATTCGTGAATAAACATCGCATTCATACCATGTATCCATCCTAAACCGCTTCAGAAGTCCGACCTCACGACACCGGCAGCAACTAATAAAACCTGGTTACACCCTACCATCACGCGGCAATCTAACAAACCCGTAAATTCGCCATCACGTGGGCAACTAAACCCCTCCGTGTAGACCCTACCATCACGCGGCACTAACAAACCCGGCAGTTCCCGCCATCACATGGCACCTAATAAACCTTACTGCAAACCCACCATCACGCGGGCACCTAATAAACCCGCAAACTCCGCCACCGCAACCCCGCCATCACGCGGGCACCTAATAAACCTCCGGTAACCTCGGCTATCACGTACCTGGTCGCCAAACCTCCGAGGAACCCGCCCATCACGTGTCCTCCTCTAATAAACCTCTGGGTAAACCCGCCATCACGTGGCAATCCACAAACCCAGAACCCTACCATCACGTGGCAACCAATATGACCATTCCCTTTCTCACATGTACTTTTCCAACAATAACGTATTAGAGTAAGTCCACAAAATCTCAAGATCCACTTTTTAAAACAATAGTTTTTCAAGATAGTTTACAACCTCAATCCATGGACCCAAAATATCCAAACACCACCGACTCATCCATGAACACAGAAAGCTTTCAACAGTTAAATGGAAGGAGAAATTCACATGAAATGATAACTTGTTTTATATGAAACCAAATCATGTTTGAATGCAACCAACCATCTCATCAAAAATGAAGATATATGTAAAGTATTTAATCACAACAGATATATCAACATAATACCCCAAATCATTTAAAACATATAAACTAATCAGACTACGCACGCCGCCTTGTCCTTCCGCAGATCGCCCCCTGGCCGACGCGTGAGTGCCCGTAATATAAATAAACACCATTTGTGGGGTTCCAATAACCGAACCAACAACATCGGGAATACCGGCGCCTTAGAATAATTTTTAACTAGCGAACCATCCAACCGGACTGGTCTGTGTCCACTACACGCAGCCCATAGCTCGTGACATCAAATTGGGGCTTTTCACCCGGAGCCACTTTCAAATTGAACCGCCCAATAATTCCTAAAATATCCAATTTCACTAATCCAACTCCACTCTTGTCCACTCACCAATTGATACCTATTTCAAATCCCAACTTCCTCAGAATTACCCGAAACAACCTAAAATGGAAACTAATCAAACGACGTCCAAAATTTACAACCACATATCAATGGAAAGCTCAAGAGACCGTGAGGAACTCATCAGTACCATTACCTTGGTCCAACAATCGGGCCAGTGGGTATTAAAACTCGATCCAACCGGCTTACCAACTTTTGTTCGTCAGAACTTTCTAAACGTGAGGAACGCAAAAAGTGGGACCACGTAGATGAGTTCGAAGGTCCAAAAACAGGAAAGCTATGGGGTGGGCCTGAAGTGCCGTAAATGGTCTAAAATCACGAATGCCCGGCTAACACGCGGGCCGGGCCGCCGCCGCTTCACCGGCCCCTCGATCCCAAATAAGGCCCGGCGCTGGTCAGGAAATTTGGCTCTGCGGTGGGACTGTCCGTGAGAGGTGGCGCACCTCCATGGTCGGGCGCGCGGTTGCAACAGGTTGCCGCGGGGTGGCATCGCTTCGTCCAATCTCCCACGGCCGCAAATGGTCAAAATGACCCAACCTAGTCCACAAGTTTTCGAGGACTTTCTAGGATTGGAGTTCAAGATGGTGTTTGGGCTAGCTCTATCGGCATCCAAAGTTATGTTTATATAGCCTAGGGTCGCTTTTTAGGTAAAAAATTTGAAGATGGGCTGACACCGTTAAAACACCATTGCTTAAAATTACCAGGTTATAACTTTATCCGTAGTCTGATTCGACGCTCGACCGGGGCCATGAACTCAGATCAACGAGGCCTACAATATGGTGTCCAGTCAACCCAAAATGATCCATACTTGAAAAGTCAACTTTGGTCCACATACTAAGTGTTGGTCAAACTCAGTCAACTGGGTCAAACTTAGTCAAACATGGTCAAACGGTTACAAACTTGTATTATCAAAGGTCATTACAATCTACCCCCCAAAGAAAATTTTCGTCCACGAAATTGCATCCCCGTGTTAATGAAGAGACGAGGATACCGCTTCCGCATTGGTCTTCCCGCTCCAAGCCGCTTCCTCGACTAGGTGGTTCCCTCCAAAGGACCTTCACTATGCTGATATTGTCTCATATAAGCTCCTTCTTCTCTACCCAGACCGCACCGGGTTGCTCCTTATAGGATGTCATCCTCGCTAATCTCTAGTGTCTTCAACACATGTGAGATCCGAATATACTGCAGTAGGCATGGAGATGTGGAACACATTATGGACTCGAGCAAGCTCCTCCAGCAAGTCTAATCTATAGGCCATTGGACCTATCCTCTCAACAATATCAAAAGGTCCGATGTAGCGAGGATTTAGCTTCCCTTGCTTCCCCAAAGCATACTAATCTTTCCAAGGAGAGATTTAAGAATACTCGATCCGACCTCAAACTCAAGAGATCCCTTAGAATATCCACATAACCCTAAATATTCATCAAAACGTATGCTCAACCAAATTAACAAGCTAAGGTTACATAAAATCTTCCATACTCAAAACCCCATGTCTAACTTCATGTCATTTGAAGGTCTCTTACCTGGTATCTGTTAAGGCGTGAGGGGAATGAGCGGATGAGTTCGATGTACCGCAGAGTGAATCCCCAACAAGCCATGCTCATAAAAACATTTCAATTATACATAAATTCAAGATATCTCAAAACATGAGCATTCCACGTATAATAAAGCTTGATGATTGAAACACATGGAATGCAATACTCAGCCACCATCTCAACCCCCGATCGGCGGGACTCTTCTTAGGCTTTCACCTGTGGACTAGCCGATCATCCCGTAGCGCAACGACAAATCACGACTTACCACCGGCGGGGATATGCCCATATCCGGTGATATTCAGACCTTCTCGACTACAACCCAGAACTAAGTCATCGCCCCGTGTCCACTACATAAGTCCCAGGGACTCACACAATCAAAAGCACGGAATGGTACAAAATCTTCACAACATCAAACCACAAGACAAGCGTGAGAAGGCTACAAGATCCCCCTACTTTCCTTAGATCCAAATGGTCCGCAAGTCTCCCAAGGAAGTCAAAACCCGAGACTGCTCCAAGGGTCTCAAATAACAAGTCATAAGATTCCTAGCCCTGCCAACCGTGTCAAGAGCAAAACACTTCATGGTCTATTACTTTATCATCACCACTGACTCACATATCCTTATACCTTCCAACATAAACCCTAACCCTAAGTGCACTCTCTTCTACACTACTAGGATCAACATTCAACATCATTATTGGGTGGTTACACAAACAACGACTCAACATAAATCGCCTCTTGTATTCCTATCTCCATATTACCTATTTGAAGATAAAAAGGGTTCTTTCCAACTGAATCAACCATTGAGCAAAATGATCAAGTTATGGCCAAAATACTAACATCGGCCATAAATGTGTAAAAATCCAAATCCCACAAATGCCAATTCAAGATTTTCCCACTTTTTCCATAAGTTTTCCACACCAAATCAATCCCAATACCAAACACACATCAAAGCCACTTATTCAACCCGAAACATCTTTCCAAAAAAACACATCTTAAACAAGAATCTAGGGTTTTGGCTAACTCATCACTAACCAACGGTTAAGTCAGATGAAATCCTAATCCTCAAAAGAGAGAAATCCATGAATCATATCCTCTATACAAATCCCCCCAAATCCTTACACAAATAACCAAGGATTAGGGATTCACTCCTCCTTATTATCCTTCAAATTCAGGTTAGGAGAAATTTCCAACCAAACCCTAGAAAAAAAAAAGAACCATTTTACAAGAATCAAACCAACATCCTTTACCTTGCTCAATCTCCTTTCCTAGCCAAACAATGAAGTCACCAAGATTTTTGAGAACCCTTCTATGAACCACTGCACTCGCTAACTTAGGAACCCCGCACTTCCGTCTCACCGTAGTTGGTTGCTCCTGAATTTCGCCAACGCTCTCTACTTTCCTGAGGATCCTCCTAAATGCCACAATAGAACTACATGTCCGAGAAACCCCACTCTACCAACCAAAATTCACATTTGTCAACTTGGCATGTCGGTATTGCTTAAAGTCTCGCAACACCAAACCCAATGTCTCTGGCGTTCCAACTCGCTCGGTACACAAAGATATCAAGGCTGATGAAGACAATGACAACCGATCTAAGTATGGACTAAGACCCAAGCCATTAAACTTATGAAAACCGTCAGTGCAGCTGCGGAGTTCGGAAGACATCACTAGGAGTTTTACAACGCCCATATCTCGCCTTGAATGCCGCTCTCTGGGAATGTCTCGATTCCCTAATCCTTAATCGATGGTACCCTCACCTTGCCAATCTCGAGAACACTTCGCACCCCCGAGTCGACAAATAAAATACCAACCCGAGGCAAAGGATATCGTTAATAATGGTGACCTTATTCAACTGTCTGTAGTCTATACACAACCTCTAAGTGCCATCAGGAAGAAGAACTATATTCCAAGAATAAATGAAACATAATCAATTTCGAGGATAAGGTTAGGAAGATATACAAAACACTGGATGAATTGCACAACAATGTACAACCCCAAGGAATTTAGAAACCTAGAGCTCGATGCACCATCGACAAGACCCGACCGGATAATTCCTCCAGTGGTCCCCCCGGGTGGGTCTCCGCCTGGAGTTCCATTGTACAATCCCTAGGGAATGCACAAAGGGACCCCACCTAAGAGATGTAAACACATGCAATACCACAATACCTCAATTATATAGAAAATCCACACCCACCTATCCCAATGTAGGTCATAATCACCACATACATAATAGGGGACCCATATGAGTTTAATATTAATATTTATATCTAAGAGTATTTTGCTAAATTAGGGCAAATAAAATAAATAGGTCCAACAACTCCAAAGACATGGATTGGGTAGAGTATCACCGTCGCAGTAGAAAAGAGCGGTGTTGAATCTCGCGAGGTAGGCCCTACGAACCCATTCCGGACCTAGGGAACAGATTTAAAACAATAAACGTATAAACAATCTCAAATGAAGGCATAATTTATACTGAAATAATGCTTTTATTTTTGAAAATCTCTTCTCTCATGACCTCACTCCCACTCTTGTAATGTTCCCCGCTTAGGCAAACATTTCTACAAAACCCAACTTTACCAAAGCCCAAATACATGTAACCATGCTCATCAATCCGAATACACAATGTCAAGAAAACTATAATTTGAACTGCACACAACATAAGCCAAACATAAAGCATGTATAGTCACCATGAAATAAAGTAAACTATGAAATACACCATATAATCAGGTATTTAAATTGTTATACCATATTCGTGAATCATCGTACCATATCATGGATCGATTCGAACCGCCTAGAAGTCTGACCTCGGCGACACCGCGGATAACTAATAAACCTGCGGGTTACACCCGGCCAACACGCGGGCAATCCAACAAACCCGGTGTAGACCCGCCATCACGTGGCAACTAATAAACCTTCTCGGCAAGCCCACATCACGTGGTACCATTAAACCTCCGGGCACCCGACCATCACGTGCACCTAATAAAACCTCCGGCAACCCGGCCATCACGTGGCACCTAATAAACCTCCGGCGGAACCCGCTCCATCACGTGTCCCTCTATCAAACCCGTAACCCGCGCACGCGGCAACTAATAAAACCTCCGTAAACCCGCCATCACGTGGGCAACTAATAGACCATTCCCTTTCTCACATGTACTTTTCCAACAATAACGTATTGTGGAAGCCGGCCTCCACAAATCTAAGATCCACTTTTTAAAACAATAGTTTTTCAAGATAGTTTACAACCTCAACTAAGGACCCAAAATATCCAAACACCACCGACTCATCCACGAACACAAAGAAAACTTTCAAATAGTTAAAATGGTTGATCTAACTACACTGAAATGATAATTGTTTTTATATGAAACCAATCATGTTTGAATGCAACCAACCATCCGATCAAAACGCATATAAGTACGTAAAGTATTTAATCACAACGTATATATCAACATAGTGTCTTTAAACTATTAAACATATAAACCAACTTCATTGCACTACGGGACGCCGCCTCGTCCTTCCAAAGATCGCCCCCGTACCGGACGGAGTGCCCCAATATGAACAAACACCATTTGTGGGCTCCAATAACCTAACCAACAACATTGGAATACCTCAAGGCCTTAAATAATTTTTGTAATCCATGAAACCATCCAAATCCGGGACTCCGACAGTCCACTATTGGCCGTAAAGAAAATTTATGTGCCCGACAATTCAAAATTGGGGCTTTCACCCGGAGTTAATTCTCTAAATTGAACCGGCCCACTCCTGCAAGATTCAATTTCACTAATCCAACCCAATTATCCATCTTGACCAATCGACACTCTAGTTTGGGCCCCAACTTCGTGAACACCGAAACAACCTAAAAATGGAAAACTAACCAAACGACGCCCGGGAAAATTTGGCTAAAAACCACATATCAATGGAAAGTTCAAGACCGTGAACTCCATCAAGCACCATTACCTTTGGTCCAATACGCGGTGGCTTGGAACTCGATCCAACTGCTGGCCAACTTTGTTTTCACAGAATCCTGTAAAACGGTGAGGAATCCAGAAAAGGACCACATAGATGAGTTCAAGGTCCAAAATGGTGGAAAGGGGAGCTATGGGGTATCCTGGCGAGCTCGAAATGGCCGAAATCACGAAATGCCCGGCTATCTAAGGCGCCGTCGCTGCCGCTTCACGGTCCCGATCCTTGGCCACAGAGGTGAAATTTGTCCTGGCTGTGGATCGCCCGAGGTGGCGCACCTCCATGGCCAGCGCAGGTTGCGCCAGGTAGGCCAGGTGCCTCGCTTATCCACCCGCTACTGGGCCGTTAAAACGGTCAAAAATGACCCAATCCTCGGTCCACAAGTTCGATGACTCTTTTCAGTGGTTTTGTGTTCGGGCATGGTGTTGGGGGCTAGGGTTTCATTTGGCATCCAAAGTTATGTTTGAGAGAAAATGAGGTCGCTTTCTCGTAAAAAATTTGAAGATACTTGACAATCGTTAAAACACTCAGCCGCTTGAAATTACCAGGGTTATAACTTTTATCCGTAAGCCTGATTCGACGTCGACCAAATCGCGAACCCGCATCAACGAGGCCTACAAAATGGTGTCTTAGTCAACCCAAAATGATCTCATCCTGAAAATTCAACTTTGGTCCACATACTGGGCTACTAGTCAAACCAGTCAACTGGTCAAACTTAGTCAAACATGGTCAAACGTGTTACAAACTTGTATTATTTGGTGCGGGTCATTACACTGACCTTCCCATTTGGAAGCTATCCGTAGATGGGGCTGCCAATGCCCAAGGGAGCGGGGTCGGGTTAATTCTAACCTCCCCGGAATGAATAGATATCAAGTATGCACTCCGATTTGGGTTCCAAGCCTCCAATAACGAGGCCGAGTACGCAGGTCACATCGCTGACTCAACCTCACTATCCAATGAGGTGGACTACCAGTAAAAGGGTCGACTCCCAACAGTAGTAAAGCAAATAGAAGACGCCACGCAGGCCAAAGGTGAAAATGATCCTATACCTAAAAAGGTAACGGAATTAATGAAAAGTTTGTTCTAGTTCGTCGACATACCAGAGCTTAGAACTCGATGTATTAATTCTAGCAAATCAAGTGTCAGCCCCAAGAAGATCTCGTGATCAGACGCTTGTCGAGCAACTCGTAGAGCCCTCCATAGACCTCAATGACGTGGAGGTCTCCATGTCAGCCGTATTCGCGGACCGACATTGGACGCCATTTCTAATAGAAGGATTGCTACCCGATGACCAAAGAGGCTTCTAAGCCAGGACGCAGGGTCACTGGTAAGCTTACTATTCATAAGGGAAGCTCTTACAAGCGAAAGGTTTTTCTTACACCCATCCTGCGTATTCCGTGGAAAGATCGCCGACTACGCATCGAGGGAAGTGCATGAACGAGTATGGAAATCACACGAGAGCTCGTATCATGGAAAAGCCTTTTAAGACAAGGATACCACCGCCTGCCAATACTCGTGAGACGCAATGTAAAATAGTCAAGAAATGCAAAGCTTGTCAGGAGCACGCCAAAATCTCTTATCTTCCGGTCCGGTGCCTTTGCCGCGCTCACAAAGCCCCAGCCCTTTAGCGCAAATGGACATATCGGGGCCTCTCTCGCCCATTAGGGAGGCCAATGCAAATTTATCATCGTGGCAAAGGATTATTTACCAAATGGGTCAAGCTTCGAACCTTTTGGCTACTATCACACGTAAAATACGCAACTTCGCTTCAAGGCTCCATAATTTGTAGGTTTGGTATCCCGAGAGCCTTGTCAAACAACAGTTGCGTTTCGACAATCCTGGGTTCGGGGATTTCGTGCTTGAGCTTGGGATCAAGAACTACTAATCATCCTCAGCTCATCCACAATCTAATGAACAAGTAGAGGTCACCATCAGAACCCTTAAAGCAGCGTTAAAGACCAAATTAGAGGATCTTAAAGGCAAATGGGTAAAATACCTCCCCGAGGTGTTATGGGCATATAGAACTACGCGCAAGTCAATGACTCAGGAAACCCTATTCGCCTAGCCTTTCTGGGAGACCCAGGCGGTATTCCTATCGAGATTGGATTAAAACCCCAAGGATGAATCAAGTAAGCCGTGAACATAACTAAGAGGCTCTCCCTCCAACCTAGGATCTCCTGGGGAGGAAAAGCGTGGAGTGTGTCCTAAAGCCGCATCAAGACTACCACAAAGGAAGACAGCGAGGTACTACGACCAAAAAGTCAAACCTAGGAATTACAAGCCCAGCGACCTAGTCTTAAAAAAGCTCTTGCCAGCAAGGAAAAATCCAGCACATGGAAAACTAGGGCCCCAATTGGAAGGTCTCAAGACGTGATTCCCTCGCCATTAGACCCGACAATTATGAACCACTAATAGAAGGAAAAAATTCACTTCATGCTTGGAATGTTGAGCACCTAAAGCGTTTTTACCACTAGACCTCGAATTGTAATTATAAATAAAGTATCATTAGCTTTCAGATGACGATATGTTTGTTTATGGATTATTTTGCTTGGGTGATCCTTCATATAAATCAAAAGCCAAACATCTCTGAAAAAGAAACAAATTTCAGATAAGTGGGAATGTAAAGAGAAAGTTACACTACCTGAGTACAATAACCATGCACTAAAAAAAATGACATTGTTCTTATTACAATAAAGGTACAATTGATTACAATCAGCAATGTCATTCCTTACATCTCGAAAATAAACAGTACAAGCAGTTCCCTAAAAAAAAAAAAAATCTCAAGAGAGAGAAAAAGAGAGGGAAAGAGAGGAAGAGAGAGTGTGAAAGGAAAGGAAAAAAAGATGGAAAAAGAGAGGAAGAGAGAATGAAAAAGAAGGAGAAGGAAAAGAAAGAAGAGAAAGAGAAAAGAGAGGAGAAAATGGAGAAAGCTAAGCACTAAAAGTGTAATCGCCGTCTGCACGCATTCCCCAACAATGCTTAGGAATAACATAACCCCATAAAGGGAGACTAGGGAAAACACAACTCCCACAGCAGAGGTCCATCGTATCCAAACTAATCCCTAAAGGCACCCGCGAAGACTCCACTCAAGCTGACGCTTCATTCTGGGCAATAAAAATCCAAGAGTCTCCAAAAAAGGGAAGAAGGTTCATATGAGCTCCATAGCGAAGAAGTCGCTATTTATAAGGAGTGAGCAAAGCACTCTGAAAATCGCGCAGCTTGCTTCCGGGCCTCCGTAACCAAGATTAATGACGCCGATCTTTTCCAAGAAGTGAAGTCAAACTGGCCAAGACTCGGCTTCTCCAGTAAAGGAAATTCTACGTGTCCCAACAAACACTAAAGAGCTTAAGGTAGCCAGAAGGCCTCAGTAGCCCAGGAGCCCAAGAGAGCTCGCTTAGTAGATCTTATCACCAGAAGGCCTCGCCGCCTAAGAGCCCATTAGCTCGGGGCTTCTTTTCAAAGCTTAACAATAGAAAGGCCTCACGCCAGGAGCCCAAAGAAATTCGGGGCCAGGTGAGTTTAATAGCTCAAGAAGGCCCCGCGCCAAGAACTCGCAAATTAAAGGCCTCGGAAGACCCAAGAGCCCCAGCGTACCTCGCTCTAAAGAGTGTAAACAGCCTCGTGAAGGCCTCACTACCAAAGAGCCTAGGTGAAGCCTGGGCTTTGCGTGAGTTTAACAACTCCGTGAAGGCCTTAGTGCCCAAGAACTCAAGAGCCTCACGATAAGAGCGAACACTCAGTAGCCCTCAACGCCCAGAGCCTAGCAAAATTACTTGCAGAGCTTAACATATCTCGTGAAGGCCTCGCCAGGGAGCTCAAAGGCCATAGAGCTTAATGTACTGTAGCGCCTCGCAAGCCTGTGTGATCCCACCAAATAGCTTGGTGAGCTTAACATTTCTCAGGAAGGCTCCCAACACCCAAGAGCCTAACAACTCGGGCTGCGTAGCTTAATACCAAGAAGGCTCGACGCCCAAAGAACCTGCCCAAGAATTCGCTTTCAAGAGCCTAACCGCTCAACTTAGGCAAATTAGCCCAAGAGCCGCCACCAAAGTGATAAGTCTACCTGAGCTTTAGCAGCTGGGGCTTTGAAGAGCTCAACCGTTCAACTTAGCAAATTAGCCTGGTATTCACTCCAAATTTCAGCGCAGATAAGCCCACTGAGCTTCAAAGAATCTCGCTAAGAGCTCAACTCCGTCACCTGTAATTAGCTTCTCAAAGCCGCCCCGCCGTATGGATAATCCGCCGGAGCTTCAACACCAGCGAAGAGCTCAACCCGGCCTACCAGCAAATTAGCCAAGAGCCGGTCACTAAGCCTGATAAGCCTACGAGTCAAGAAGTTTGGAAAGCTTGAAGAGTTTAACCCAAGCCACCCAGCAATTAGCCCCAAGAGTCAGGGGCCCCGCCTGTGGATAAGCCTATGGAGCCTCAAAGAAATTACTGGAAGAGCTCAACCGTCAACTCGTGCAAATTAGCCCAAGAGCCGTCACTAGGCGGATAAGCCCACTGAGCGCCACGCCGCTTTCAAGGTTTGAACTGGTCAGCATCCTCAGAAAATTAGCCCAAGAGCCACTTTAGCTCGGGGAGGATAAGCCTACGAGCTTCATCAGCCGCTTGAAGAGCTCAACTCCGCCAACTCAGCAAATTAGCCTAAGAGCCGCCTCAACAAGTGATAAGCCTACGCAGCTTCAACAGCCGCTTTGAAGAGAGCTCAATTGCTCAACCCGTGCAAATTAGCCTAAAAGCCGCTTCACCAGGAGATAAGCCCATTAGCCAAAGAGCCTCGCCTTGAAGAGCTCAACTACTCATATTAAGCCTTGTACTCAAAGGCGCTCACCAGCGATAAGCCCACGGAGCCTCGCAGCTGTGTGGTCAAGAGCTCAACCGTCAACTCCATGCGCAGTAACACAGGGATGCAACAAAAAAAAAAAAAGGTAAAAGTTTACGAGGTAGAAAATGGGGTATTCATTGAGAACGACGTTACATATATCCCGGGTTCGGAGCCCGACGTAAAAAAAAAAAAAAAAAACAAAAAAAAAAAAAAACAAACAAACAAACAAGCAAAGATATATGAAGGAGTTCGACGCCGGGGTGCTGGAGCAGAAGGCTTGCAAGGGAGCTTGCCTCGTGGTGTTCGCCTTCCGTAACGGCCGCTTAAAAGGACTCCTTCACCTCCCGCCGCAGGGATATCGAGTTAAGGTCCGCCCGGTAGGCATGGAGCGTTCCTTGAAAAGCAAGCCACTCCAGAAGCCCATTGAGTGCGTGCCCCATCCCTCAAACTCGAGTATGGCCCCGCCTTTGAAACAACCGAGTTTCTTAATTTCTAAAGGTCCTCAACCCATGGCACTCCTATCAGCGCTCAATGTGAGCTTCTCAGAATTGGGAGTTTCGCGACGGCGCCATCTAGTAGTCGCTTTTTTACGTAGCTCATCTCTGTGCCATGCCTCTTCCCGGCTGGGTCTGTGAGCTTGTTCCGGGATGCATCAGACTCATACCCGACTACCCTCGAAGCTCTGGTCTGACAACCAAGTACTCTTCCCGGTCTCCGCCAGTCATCCTAGCAGCCCGTTCTGCCTCTCGACTTCCGCCCAACCTCGGTCACTCTTAAGCTATCTCGAGCCTTTTCTTCCCTGCTCTCAGCCCGAGCTCGTGCCATCATGGTATGCCTCAGATCGGACTTAAGCTTCATGCCTTCTTCCGCCATATTCGACTACGATCTCGCAGCTCTCACTACTTAAAAACAAAGAGTAGACACCCTCACTTTATGACTGGCGCTTGATCGTATTCACCAATCCGCCCTTGGGCGACTCTTCAAATGAGTGGCCACCTGCCGATACCCAACTTAAAGTCAACACACAACTCAAATCCAAGATAAAAGCAGACACAACAAGACACGGGAACTTACAGAGGCGACCCCCTGGAGGGATAGAGCCAAGGCCTCCTCAACAAAGCAGGCAATCCTTCGACCTCTTGAGGTCGAATTTGAGGATGGGACGAGACTGGCGCACCCGCAAGCTCGGCATTTAAAAGTAAGGAATCTCCATCCTCACAACTTCGGGCGTTCCTCCTCAACTCTTCCTCCGCCCGAAGAAGGAGGCCATGGGCCACACAGGGGACTAAACAAGCGGATAGCACCACCTCCAACTGGGCTCAAGAGCCTCTTCCCGAGAGTCTCTAGCCTCGCAAGAGAGCGAATGAGGCCGCGAACTTGGGGGCTCTAGGAACCCCTTGACGAGGCGGCAACACTTGCCCCAAAGACACCTGACGCAAGGTGGAAGGCGAGGAAGAAGACGCCCCTAACTTCGGGACTTTACCTCAGATCGGCACTCTTTCTGAGAGTTCAGTTTTTCGCTTTCACACTCCGGATTCTCGACAAAGATCTCCACTTAGCCAAAAGCTCTCCTTAGTGGGCTTGATTTGGCGGAGGCCCATCGTGGTGAAAACTTGCAAACGAAGGGAGGTGAAGGTCGGGCAATGGGACGGGGAGGGACCTCAAACCCGAAGATCCAAGAACATCTGACTCGCGATAAGTCTACAAGGTGAAGTGCAAACAAGACACTTAGCCAATTCTAATTTTATGACTTTGTCTTTCGTATCAGATCGGAGCTTAATACCGAAGACACAATAATAACCAATGCAAATTTAGAGACACCCTATAATTCTACGAAAGATGCACCAAACTAAGCTAAAGCGATGCTCACGCAGCATTCTCGTGGAGCGTCCAGCTGTACCGAACGCCCAGTATCATCCCTATCAAGGGGGTCGGGGATTCCACCAGGCCACCGACAAAAGTAACGCCCTTCCAAAGCTTTCCATGCGGGAAGATGGGAGATCAAGTGATAATCGTATGTCAGCACGCTGATGATAAAGGAAGCCCTCAGCAATTCTCCTTCACACTAAAAGATCTAAGAACGTAGCTATACCGGGAACACCAAAGCCCTTATCCTGAAGAAAACCAATGCACCCCAATCAATACTCCCGCAAATCGTGAAAGTTAAGAAGGCGACGCTGAAATGCTGCAAAACCCTTTTATGAAGGGCGCAGAGGGAACGGAGGCCATTGCCGGGCTGGGCCACCTCGGCTAAACACAATTTGATCTCGGGGCACTGACCACGTAGGTCAAAATGTTGGGAGACCAAACCTGGACACCAAAAGGGGGCCTATAACGCCTTGTGAAAGTTGCTCCATACAAAGGTTCGACTATGCAGTCCTAATCGCCAAAGCATTCCCAGACCTACCGACTTCGTATATCTGATCCCCGAGGTATTTAATCCTCACAATTTTCTCCTACCGCTGTCTAAGTGAAAGGGGTTTCTCCCGCATCTTCAAGAACAACCCCAATTGAACTGGCCGAGGCGCCACCCGGTCCGCCCCGAACCGTAGTATCACAGGGTCACCCCATGCGAAGAGGAACCGACCACCCATGAGAGTAATAGGTAATAAGAACAAGACCTAACCAAGCTAGTTCTAGCGGCTCGCTATACCGCTGAAGTGCAAGACACAAGGAAGAAAAGATGCGCTTAGTCTCAGAATGTAATGTGGTGCTACTAACTCAGCAAGGTATCACAAAATGCCGAAGGAACTATGCACTAAGATCGAATCTAATGTTAAGGAAAGGGAAACCTAAACTCAAGTAGAAACAAAAAAAGGCGTCAAGATCAAGGGAACACAATGCAACCCAGCCGATGGGACACTCAAGAAATTGAAAGAACTGGAAGAAATGGGCATGAAATCCTAAAAGTCATTATTATCACAAGACATATGACGGCAAAAAAGCCCTAACCAAACCAGCCCTGAGCAAACACATGGAAGTCACATTCGATTCAAGAAACGATAGTTGTTCTTGCAAAACACTCGTCATACAATAAGGGTCGGGGGCAACTGATGTGGTTTAAAACTAGGCGCACAGCCCACTCGCTGCTTCTCCAAGGAAAAGCAAGCCTGAGACGCCCGAGCCCTCAAAGATCGCCCAAACAGAGCTCCGCTTCTGCTTTTGCCCTGAAGGGCCAATAACATGACGACCCCAAAAGCCCAAGCGTCCCAAATCAACTCAAATCTCACCATGGTGGGGCAGGATAATTCACCACACTTATCTTATAAATCAACCGAGTCTCACAAATGAGGAAGCAGGATAATCCTCACAATCAAGCCCCTCATTATCCTCACATTAATCCGATAGCGATAAAGGCGTAAAATACCCATCCAATGGGAAAGAATCCTACCACCATCAAATTGGGAAAACATATGCTATAAATGCCGTGCCACCCACGCGAAAGGTACTCAAAAATACCCTCGCCCCTCTGGGCAGCCATCTTTTCTCTGTGGGAGGAACTGACTTAGCATCGAGCGGCCATGGCGCCCCGGCGACCCTTCTTTCCTATTTTGCAGGAGTCTCACGGCCCGCCAGACCTGGCCCAACGGCTGTGTCCAAGCTCAGTAACACGCCCCAAACGCCTTGGCTGGAAAAAGACATCATCAAAAATATAAATAAACATAAATATTACTTTAATAAAATAGTAATGGCTTCAATTTATAAGGATTTGAACACACTAAACAAATTATACTATTAGTCATTTATTTAATTAGGGATTGACACATCAAAATATTGACTATGCATGGACTTATAAATTATATGTTAACATTCAATCATATAAGTCATAGAAGAATTTATCAAATTTAATATATAAGCATATTGGTGTGAATTGTTGTATATAAGCCAGCATTGTTCAATTAAATGAACAATAATGACATATATTTGTGTAAGTCAAGATATTATATGTTAATAATCACCCTTTTTCTTGTAGTGACTTTAACATGTAAGAGATAGCACCTTGAATGAAATCACATTGCTATCGAATGACAAAACACTTTATCTCACCAACTCGAATTTATTTTACCGACTTTTACAGTCACGCATTAAATCACATTGGAATGCTAAATCACATTACTACACCACGACAAATGTGATATGGTATCATTCACGTTAACTGGAATTGCTAGAATGTTGACTCTATAGTCATACGTGGAGATTGTATTATTGAATGTGAAATCACATTACAATGTGAAGGACAAAGAGAACAAAGATTCACCAACCGACCCTCAGGAATATTGGCTTCATAGTCATATGTGAAATCGCAAACCAAAAAACGAAAAACGATATTAAAAAAGTGTATTTGTATAGCATTTTACATTACATTAGTATTGTATAAAAGCATTATTTTGATAAATGCATGATTCGGGGATAACTCGAAATTTCAATAGAATCAGATAACCACAAGATGAAAATGCTTAGTGTATTGTTTTATCAATGCGCATGTACCGAATGATAAGCAGTGATTGAAAGTGACCCAAGGTCGGCGTGGAGCCTTGAAATATTATTCGGGGAAAGTTACCTGAAGATGTTCACTACATGCATCCTCTCACCTATATTTTGAGCATGATATCGTTTTGTAAACAAAAGGGAGCTTAAATCTTCAAATTATTTTTTGGATCTATATCTAAATTTGATTTTGGATATTATGTTGTAAACAAAGATAAATGCCATTTTGTTAAATGCATATTTTGTAAGCGAATTGCATCAATTTGTAAAAGTTTACGTACTTATCCTAACAAATCGCCTCTCCGCAAAGATTTCAGAACAAAACGCTATATTAACGTAAATATATTTGATAAATTGCTGATTGACATCATGGCCGAAATATTCTCAGAGCTGTCGATCCACAACAAGCCGGGTCGGGCTCGGAGGTCGCACAAAGATGTACCATCAAAGCTCAGTTTGGAACTCAATATATCAGTGTGATAGCCCACCGGAAAGTAAAGAACTTTCGAGGCATGCAGCAGCTGGCTCACTAAACAATGCTTAATATCGAGGATGGTGGAGGCTCTGAGGTACAAGTCCTATAGCGCTGGGGAGCTGAGTCAGTATTCCACATTTGAACCATGTCCTTTGCCAGCGAGTTTTGGTCCTTATCACGTGTGGGTGTGTTTGCGGGCCAGTCACCGATCTTTCTCGATCGGCTGATACGCTTAATAAGGCAACAAGAGCGTGTGAAGTGAATCGCCGCCATGCCGGGCAGTAAGGCACATCGATATGGGGTTGTTTGGAACCTAGCTTTCTTACCGTACATCTGGTACTATCACAGACATGACTCATGTTTCATCACTGAGTGCAGCGCAACAGGCACGGTACACCTCTTCCTACCGCGGTGGATCCCTTTGGTTAGATGGGCAGAAACCAGCCTCGGATAACAAACGCACTGATGATGAGTTTATTTTTAGAGCAACGGAAAGCCGGTTACTGGTTTGTAATTCGGGATTCACAGGGAGCATTGCAGGTGGCTGGACATGGCCTCCTACCATTTGTTGATGATGCTCAGACCATCGAAGCGCTAGGCTTGCGGGAAGTTTTGAGTTGGATGAAGAATCAATGTATGACTAACATCGTGCTTGAGATTGATGCTCAGTCTATAGTAAAGGCTCTGCCTTCGTGTGCTACTGATACTTCTTACTTGGGCATAATCCTTCAGGATTGTAATGTGGGTCCCAGTGCAATTCGCGCGCACATGGTGTTTGTTAAAAAGGTCTCCGAACATGGCCACCAAGCACTCTGGCATGAGCGGCGTGTTCTGTGTCTGGCCTTCAGCAGTGGCTTTGTCTCTACCAAATTTCATTGTTGATGTTCCCTTTGCTGATTTGACTTATAATGAATGTCGTTGTCTTTTCAAAAAAAAAAATTATTTCATTAATTATCGGATGTGTTTTTTTAAATAAATTGTAATTTTAACATGAAATATGTTATCATTAGTTTTATTAACGTTATTTTTAAAATATATTATAACTTCACACTTATTTTATTTTATATTTGAACTTTTAATTTTACTTATTTTTGAATATTTTGTTTTATAAATTCAAAACATAAAATTTATTTAAAATATAAATAAAATAAAATAAAATATTAAGATAATGTTTAATTATTTAATTATTTAAATAAATTAAAGTAAATAACCAAAGTTATCCCATAAGTAATAAAATGTTAGAAATTAAATATTAAAAAGAATTAAATTTATATTAAAAGGTGATAAAACACTTTTTAATAAAAATATTTTTTGAAATTTTAAAATAAAAAATATATATTAAAATAATTAATATTTTCTAATTATTAAGTTAAATTAAAACCACTTTGATTAAATTTAAGAGATACTCATCTCTACCTAGGCTACATGATAAATTGTATTTGTAAAATAACTTAACTTGTATTTGTTCGTTCCATCAATTTTAAAAATTTTGGGGTAATATTTCCATTATATCCATAAAATTAAAATAACGGTATATACAATAAAATTAAAATAAGGATATACTCAAATACCGGTGTTTATCAAAATTTTCGTCCTTTCTGAAATAAGGAAATTCTTACTTGGATTTTGAAAACTTCAAATAATGACATTTCCGGTTTTTATAAGGGAAGTTAAGCAGGTAGTGGTGGGTCTCCTCCTTGGTTGGGTGTTTAAATGTGTTTAGTGGGATGCTAAGCCATGTGTTGGAGATAGCACCTGATATAGAAGACGTTACTGGCAGTGGCTTCTTCCCCCATCCCCATCTGGGTAAGTTGAGTACTTCAATTTGATTAGTGGTGTGGGTGGTCCCGTAGAGGTGGAGGACTTTAATAAATTAGAGCATATTTTTATTGATAATGAACCCAGAAACATGATCTATTAATAATATTTGATCTCTTGTAAATATGATTCATTATTACCTAGATTTTTTAATCTCTAAAACAGGATCAGATTCATACCGCATCATCAAGATATCAAACAAATAATAAATCTAAGATACCTAATTCTCCACGCAGAATCTATTTTGGAAATTTTCATGGCTTCGCTTTTCCAAATTAATACAAATTTTTCAAACTTTCTTCTTTGATGATGTGAGAGATGTCAAAAGAATAAGCATGCTTTTAATTTGGGACTATAACCATTTATAGGGTGAAACCCTAGGTTTGAAACTCCTAGATTTATAATTTCTAGTCTAACCCATCATAGAACTAAACTATAGTCTGCCTCTATGGCCATATGAGGTCCACACTTAAATTAGATGCATAAAGCCTCCAAAATACCTAAACCATATTAGATCATTTTATTTAATCAGCCAACCTATTCGACAAATAGATACACAATTATACACTATAAGCCCATATGATAGATTGTACCCCCAACAATCTCCCCACTCGGGGCTATATGCGTTATCTTACAATCAGGTATTAACCTTATGAGCTCGTAATTTTGCTATCGCCATCGAATGCATCTGCAAACAATCCGGTCCATCAATTATACTAACATAGGATCAAAGCGACTTTTGCTACATTTAATCATAACTATCCCCACCAATGGTCACATATGCCGATATAACCAAATGACATGGATCAAGCATGGATGTGTAGCATGGAAATTACAAGCAGCATGATCTCAGCATGCTTATTTCCAACTAGTCCTACCTTATGCCTTAGTGAGATCAATTTTAAATAAGTTCAGAGACAAAATAAACCAAACACTTTATAACTAAAAATGATCTCAAATGAATCAACCAGAAAACTGTATTCAAAATGACAATATAATATGTCTAGTCTAAAAATCATCTAAAATACAAACTCCCACTGAAACTAAATATCCTGAAAATATACAACACCCATATGAGCAGTGTGATCATGAAATACCTTGGGTGGCACTCCCTTAGTAAGCGGATCCACAATCATGTGGAGCTTCATTCCTAATGTGTTTTAATGTATAACCGTACGCCCACTAACTCTCTCCCCAATACCAATAGAACTTTCAATATGCTTTCACTTTGCCGAGATCTTGTTGTTATTGGAATATAGTACTGCCGAGTTATTGTCACAAAATATCTTAAGTGGTATTTCAATAGTGTCCAGAATGTGAAGCCCCATGACAAAATTTCGTAGCCATATCCCATGGTTGGATGCCTCAAACATGCTATAAACTCTGCTGCCATGGTGGAAGAAGCCATGAAGCCCTGCTAGCACTCTTCCAAGAAATAGCTCCTCCAAAGAAGCATGTAGATATAGCCCGAAGTGGATCTTCTATCATCTTCACATCCTGTGATGAGTGTCTCGCTTAGCACTCTTCTTCTAAGAAATAGCCCTCCGAAGAAGCATGTAGATATAAATTAAGTGGGATCTTCTATTATCTTGACATCCGCAAAAATCGTAATCGAATAGCCAATGATCTCTTAATTGATCCACTTTCTATATGTGAGCATAAAATCTTTGTTCTCAGGAATACCGCGATGAACCGCTTGGTCAGTTTTCCTCCAATAATCCAATCCCGTTACTTAAGTATCTCCCTAGTTATTTCAACAATGCACGCATATCTGGACGCTGACAAATTGAAAGTACAGTACGACTCATGTACTCTCGAGGCATTACGCGAATCTTTTGCATTTCTTGCTTCTAAGTCATTCTCGGGGCATTGACATGTCGAACTTATCTCCCTTACACAAGGGTGTCACTGGGTTTACAAATCCTCGCATACTAAACCTTAAGTACCTTATCGATATAGCTCTTTTGTGATAGTCTAAGAATGCCTCGAGAGCGATCTCAATATATTTGAATTCCCAAAACAAAAGAGGCGTCACCAAGATCTTTCATTTCAAATTGCTTTGATAGAAATCTGTTGGTTTCGTGCAATAAGCCTATATCACTTCAGGGCTAGCAAGATGTCATCAACATATAAAACCAGAAAAATGTACTTACTCCCACTAAACTTGTGGTATATACAATCATCCGCCAAGTTCATCTTAAAACCGAACATGATGACAACTTGATGAAATTTGTAATACCATTGACGAGATGCTTCAAGCTGAGTCCATGATGGATTTCTTTAGCTCGCGAAACCTTTGCATCTCCTAACACAAAGTTTTCGGTCGCATCTCATATAATTGTCTCAACACGTCACCATCAGAAACATCGCTCTTAACATTCATCTGATGTAACTCAAGATTAAAATGTGCCATTAATGCCATTATTATCCTGAAAGAGTCTTTCGAAGAAACTGGAGAGAAAGTCTCTTTATAATCGATGCCTTCTTTCTATGTAAAGCCCTTTGCGACAAGACGAGCCTTGTACCTTTCTACATTGCCTTTTGAATCCTTCTTGGTTTTAAATATCCGTTTACAACCAATGGGTTTCGCACCTTCAAGCAATGGTACAAGGTCCCAAACATCATTGTCCTTCATGGACTTCATCTCTTCATTCATGGCATCAATCCACTTTTGAGAGTTAGAACTTTCAATGGCCTGACATAAGTCGATTGGATCATCTTCCACCACACCAATGTCAACCCTTGGCCCTCGAGAAATACAACATAATCATCCAAAATTGCGCTTCTCCTTTCTAGTGGACGCCTAATGGCTTAGTCTCTTGAGGTTGTAGAGTTCGTTTCCTTTCTTTAACAATTTGTTGAACTTGAACAGAGGATTCACAACATTGTCTTGATTTGGAATTGCTTCAACAATATCAGAATAGAAGCCTGAACTCGATCATCGGCTAAAAGTACCAGAGGAATTTCAACATGTTCCTCTTCAAAGACAAAGTCCTTAATCTTTTCTCCCCCCACAAAC
This sequence comes from Tetrastigma voinierianum, assembly GCA_016808115.1. Taxonomy (NCBI): domain Eukaryota; kingdom Viridiplantae; phylum Streptophyta; class Magnoliopsida; order Vitales; family Vitaceae; genus Tetrastigma; species Tetrastigma voinierianum. The sequence continues at coordinate 208,460 of JAEQBH010005583.1, read as the reverse complement.
TCAACATCCTCAAAGAATCGGGCATTTCCCATCTCAAAACTGGCCTTAGTAGTGGGATCATAAAACTTGTAACCCCTAGATCTTTCAGAATATCCAATAAAGTAAAAAATGATAGTTCTCGGTCCGCTTTCATTCGGGCCTATAAGGCCATGCCTCACCGGACATCCCAAATGTGCAAATGTTTCAAACTAGGCTTACCTCGTCCAAATCTCATAAGGGGTTTTATCGTTGCTTTAGTTGGAACTCGCTGAGTGTATATTATCAAGGGTCTTTAATGCTTTACCGAGTGATGCCGTAAGGTAGAATGACCGGACATACTTTACCATATCCTTATCTCGCTTGAACACCATTCATGCTAGGCGCATTCGCATATCAGACCGTGGAATGATACTGCATTCCTCTAGGAATTTAGCAAACGGTCCAGGATGTTATTCACCTGATCCATCATATCTGCCATAGTACTTGTCACTACGGTCAGACCTGACGCTTTTAATCCTTTTGTTGAGTTGATTCTCAACTTCAGCCTTATAGTTTTTAAACACATCCAAAGACTGTGATTTGTCATGAATAAGATAAAGGTAGTCATATCGAGAGAAATTGCTCCATGAACGCGAGAAAATACTTGACCATTCCTAAGAATGTAGGAATGACCCATAAATATCCGTATGTATAAGTTCTAAGACATCTGAAGCCCTATTAGCACCCAATCCCCTAACGTTTGTTTGTTTCCCCTTAATACAATTAACACAAGTGTCAAAATCCATAAAATCAAGGGGATCAAGAATTCCATCAGACACAAGTCTCTCAATTCTCCTTTTGGAGATGTGACCTAATCTCTTGTGCCATAATGAGTGTAATTCTAACGGGTTAATTTATGCTTTATACCTACTGTACTTACATGCAAGGATTCATTAAATGAAGCAATAGTGTTAAGTAAATATAGATTATCGTAACGTAATAAAGAACCAGAACCAACCAAATTTGAATTTTGATAAAGAATGACTTTTCCTTTTCCGAATGAACAACAATAACCAGATGTGTCCAAAACAGGAACATAAACCAAATTTTGTCTAAGAGACGGTACAACATGAGTCTCAATCAAATCAAAATAAAATCCAGTTCTTAACAATAATCTAAAAGTCCCAATTGCCTCAACTTCCATCGGATTGCCATCACCAACATAGATGTATATTTCATCATCACTTGGTTTTCGGCAACTCAAGCAACCTTGCATAGACACGCTAATGTGAGTTGTTGCAACTGAATCTAACCACCATGTGTGTCTAGGTACCGTCAAATTAACCTCAAACAAAGTCCGGAACCTAAGAAGCATACCTTCTTTGCACGATGCGTGATAATCGCGCAATGCTTTACATGACTCTTCGGGATCCACAAAAGTAATAGCCATTCGGATTTTCATCATTTTTATGTTTCTTTGCTCGAACCGCAGCCTAGCTTTCTTCTTTTATTCCCTTTTATCATTAGATGTCATGGCTATGAGCCGCCTTATCACGCTCAACCCTTTCCTCTTCTGTATTACGCGATATGAGCTCATTAAGAGACCATGTCTCCTTTGACGCTTATAGCTCACTTTAAACTGATTGTACCGTGTCGAAGGATATCAAAAACCAAATGCACTAGCAAGTCTTCGAATAACTCCAACTTGAGTGCTTTCAATTTTGAAGCAAGCAGGAACATTTCCATAATGTACTCCTATGTTTCCTTTTCTTTACATACCCCTATCGAGATAAATTTTGCCAAAAGTGCACTTTGTTTCAAATTTTTCATTTCAAGTAAACCGCTTTCAATATCCTCAAACCCTTAGCCATAGTAATTTGTTCGGACATGGTGCCCTGAAAAGCTTTTGGAATGGCACGCTTCATGATCATCAAGCTCATACAGTTTGACCTTTCCCACTTTTCCATCTCCCTCTTTTGTCAGAGGTACTCTCATGTGCAAGTGGATCTGCTTGGTCAACTCGTAAAGCAAGATCTAAGTCCATGATCCCGAGAACAATCAAAACGTTCTCTTTCCATGACTTGAAATTAGTTCCATTAAGCATTGGAATGGAATTAATATTGGCAGAGATATTTGCAGCAGAACCAGGAACTAAACAGAGAACAATAAATAAATAAACTAAATTACTCACATATACAAAACTATAATATGCAAAATTAATTAATCACTGCATAAATGGTGTGGCCCCATCACAAGATACCTAGTACAACATTAATATTTAGTCTTTGGACAAAAACATTAACTTGTAAATGGCACCTTGGTGTAGTGATCAAACACTGCTAATAAAGCATGTCAAACACTAAACCTTTCTTTCAACTAACTTAATGTTCACATTTTATACCAAAGAATTAACACATGTTTACCACCACAGGTGTATATGCAATTCGGGCCAAACATTAACCTTCCTTTGGGCCAATTAATATTCGCATGAATAACATACACACAAAACCTTTTAATATTCAAAATTAAATTAATTTCCATAACAGAGGTTGCTTTGGCAACATATTGTTTTGATTAATTTAATTCCTAATATTATATCCATAATTACCAAAATCTAGAATACCCAAATTGTGCATCCAAATTAAGAATTGGGTCATTACAAATCAAACCATAAATTGTAAATTGAACCCTAAATCTATTTCCTTATTACCTTAATATTTAATATACATAAAGCAATATATTTCTAAATTCTCAATAAAAATATAAGCTATATACATACATGTGTAATTCATGTATACCAAACCAAATTACAAATATGTTCAAGATCTTTAAATCTTGAAATATGTGACGGCTAAAAGAAAAGCATAAACCGTCATATTACAAATTCAATAAGCCATATTGGATATTCAATGGAACTGCAGTCAATTTCATGACGGCGACAATAGATCAACCATTCCCGATAACTCAATCATGAACTCCTAGGCTCTAATACCACTTTTATTGATAATTGAATATCTTAAACACGATTGCTCATACGATCTCGATATCTTAAAAACAGGATTTGTTCATACCAGATCTTTAATCTCTTAAAAACAGGATCTGTTCATACCATATTATCAGGTATTTGAAACAAATAATAACGGAAGCATACCTGAATTCTCCATTGGTAAATCTATCTTTGGATTCTTGTGGTTTTGTCTTCCAAATTAGAATGCAACTCTCAATTCCTCTTTGATGATGGGATGTCAAAAGAATGAGCATGCTTTTAATTTGAAACCCTAGGTTTATAATTTCTAGTCTGGCCCATCATAGAACTAGAAACTATAGCCCCGTCTCTACACATATGAGGTCCACACTTAAATTAGATGCATAATGCCCAAAATACCTAAACCATATTAGATCACTTTATTTAATTGGGCTCAACCTTGTTTGATAGCCTGTATATACAATTATACACATATAAACTCATATGATAGATTGAAAATTCCCAACACTTTTATCTCCATAATGATATTTTCTCTCTATTAGAGATATTGAGACCAACATTTTTCACTTCTAATCAATATTTTAAAATCGATTTGATGGATCTGGAGAAGTCAATCGACTAACTTTTCAGTCCAATTCCTTCTTTGATGTAGATCAAATTGCTGCGAATCATTAAAATTGACGATTCTAATTTAATTGACAAATTTTCACTTTAATTGAATCGTCAAGCCAGCAAACGCTTCTTGTAAATTTCTCCTTCCCTATAAAGATTATCATCTCTAAAGTGCTAAACCTCTTGAACCAAAGTAGTGAACGCGGAGATTAGAGGAATTATAAGGTATTCGCACTTCAAGAACACATCATGACTCCATTTGAAATTAGAAGTAAAGACCGACACCATTTCTGGCAGCCAGGGAAATCATTGTCGGAGTTTAATTGATTTTTACGTTCTAAAAGAATTTACAACAAAGAACAAGAAAAAGAGAACAATTCCAATCTCAATGGAGGAGGAAGGAATCATAAAATTAGGGTTGGGACGTATATAAGCTGCTTCCAAACGCCATCTTAGTATCGACATGATCTAACTTTTATTATAAAAATGAAAGTTGCTGCTCAAGAAGCATGCCCCCTATGGGACATATAATTTTGACGCAGAGAAGGGAAAATACAAGAGTTCTGCAACAACTTTATTAAGTCATGCCACACTTATTTTTAAAGTAACAATGTACGGAAAATACAACATTAATGCTAGCCGACGCACCAATCCATTATTTCACATTATAATAAACATTAATACCAAATAATTAAGGGCGGTGAATTAATTAACACCAATAAAACAGCCCAATGAGTCTATCCAATGATAGGGACCTTGGTTACAATGCTATTTTCATCGACCCAAACACGAACCCTGGCAATGACATAATCAGTGGTCACAAATGATCCTTCTAACACGATGCTAACGGTGGTGATATGAGGATTCTCCCTCTTTATGGTGTCTACAGCCACCGTTCCCTCAACTCCCACCAGCTCCGGCCATGAACTCTTACCTGCATATCCTCAAAAAATGATTTAGCATTAAAAGATGTTTCTACACCCTCTCTCACGTGAAGAGTCAAACGAATTAAATGGACTTTCACGAATTTTCAAATATTCAAATTACACAGAAAGAATTACAGAGAAAGGTCTCGAACCCATAATCTCTAGTGAGACCAAGATATATATATGATATCATGTTAAACGACTAACTCTAAAAACTCAAATATATAAAAATTTGATTTAATATAAATATCATGTTATTTAACATATGTATATGTTACCCAAGATACCCCTTGAAAATGATTAAGTATTAAGAGATGCACGTTCCAATATATACAAATGTTAATATGTATATTTTCATGACATGAATAACAATTCCTTGCCAATAAGGTCGGACTCAAAGGTTATTGCACGAGGTATAGGGAAGAGATCATATTCAAATATCTATAAGAATGGCATGTTATAATGTTGTAATTCAAAATGAATAAATATGGGCACACAATAATAATAATTCCTTATTTACCTGTGCATTCATCAGATGCCATTCTTTTTCCTTCACACGATTAATTACACTTTCCTTCAACTTCGGATAAGATTTGTTTGGGTTGTGATATGGGTATTTAAAGAGGGCATGTGAAGTTGTGGTCGGTGTCCGACTTTCTTGGCCTCTTTACGTATGTTTATGAAATGCGTGTTGCACGATATTTGTACAAAAACATTTTGTAGAAGGTGGCAGTTGAAAGGTTGAAAATTAAATAACTTCAATGATTATCGTAAAGCCTCAAGTTGTTTTTCATATAGTCATTTAAATTACTCAAAATTTATTGGGTTATCCCATATCGGTTGTAAAAGGAGTTAATGATGAGTTTATAAGCATAAAGAAAAGCCTCATTTCATGAATTAACTTTTGGGATTAAGAAGACCTAAAATCACCCAACATTGTTGTTAGAACCTAAGTTATCGATAAGTCTCGACCCACAGGGAGAAACTGGGTTGTCGCTCCTCCAACCTAAGACCTGATGTGTGAGAGGGAAATTATTGGATTATCTTATATCAATTGAGTTTTTAGGATTGAGAAGACCCAAGATGACTTAACAAAATTAACCTTTTGTGTGACTTGATTTTATATACTAATAACATTTGGAAATAAGTTTTCATTTAACGTCCATATTTTTGAAAAACAATATTAAAAAAATGATTTACATGTACTTGCCGTATATTAATGGATATGGAACGGCCATTGTATAGGCTTTAGTAGGGGTCTCCAACGGGTTGGGCCAGGCAGCTCGACTTGGAGAAATGAGGCCTTAGGCCCAAGTCAGGCCAACCTTTAGGCCTGTTGACCGGTCAATGAGCCGGGCCGGGCTTAAGAAAATTTTAAGGCCCATGGCTCAGCCCATGGGCCCAAACAAGATAGGCCTGTCAATCCCATCTCTCCCCTTCCCCCCTTCTCCTCTCTCGGCCCGCACCCCTCCCTCTCCTCTCCTCTCCCGCCGTGCCCTCCCTCCCCCCCTTCTCCTCCCTTCCCCTCTAGCCGGCCCCCTTTTCTTCCAATCTATTATGTGACCGCTGGTGGAACACCTAATTTCTTTCCCCAACTCCGGCCATGCGTGACCGTTTGGAACCTTTTCTACTTTTTTTCACTTTTTCTTTCTATAAATCCTACACATTTTGTTTACCATTTTTCATCAAATTAGTCTTTAATTTCTCATTTTCTCTCACAAGTTCTCTCACATTCTTTAATACTTCATTTTCTTCCATTGTTCTTCACTTCTTCATATTACATGATATTATTGGTAGTGCAAAATTGCAAATTAAGTATTGGTGACTCCAATAATTTGGATTTTAAAGAATTCCGGTTTCGATCTTCCAATTGAGTAATATTTATCCACCTTTACTTTTCTTTATTTGTTTGTTACATTTTATTTTGATTCATTTTTTTTTAGTATAATATTTTATTAATAATTTTAATATGGATAGTGCATGCATTCCTTCTTTCTAGTCCATATGCATCATTAAGCAAAAATTTAGTTCAAATATATGGAATTTTTTTGATAGAATAGAAATACTCTTAGAAAATAATAAAAAGAAATAAAAAATGTAAAATTTGTAGCAAACTCTTAGTGGTGGATCAAATTCGGCACAAGTCATCTAAAAGACATAATGAATGTAAAGGTAAAGCTAAGCATAATGTAGATATTAAAAATTTTATGCAATTAGGTAAAGATGAATGTGGAAATTAAAATTTTTTTTTATGACGAGTCTTTGTGTCGTGAAGGAATGATTGATTACATAATAAGAGTTGAACAACCTTTTAATATGATGGAAACTCATGAATATTCGTAAAACAATTCAAAGATTAATCCTCAATTCAAAGGCTGGTCCCAAATACCGTTAAAAGATGTATTATGAAAAATTAATCGTGAAAGAGAAAAATTTTAAAAAATATTTTGCAAATTTTCAAGGAAAATTTGTTTAACATCCGATATTTGGACATCTTTAATGTATAGAGGTTTTTTGAAGTTTTTATGTATTACTATCATTATATGATAATCGAATGGATAAGTTAAATAAAAGAATAATTTCATTTAAAATAATAAATATTCCACATAGTGGTAAAAAATATAGCAACTTTAATAAATGATGAAATTATAGATTTAGGTATTTGTGATAAAATATTTACACAACATAGATGATGCTTCTAATAATGATGCAAAGAATACAAAGATTAAAAAAGCATTTTGGCAAATAAAAGAGGATCATGCAAAATTATTTCACGTACGTTGTTGTGCACATATTTTAAATTTAATTGTAAAATATGGATTAAAACAAGTTGATAGTACATTAAAAAAAAATTAGAGACATTGTATATAATATTAATTGTTCCCAAGCAAAACATGAATTAGTTTTTTATTGTTGCAAATATGAAAAGAAAAAAATATAAGTTTAGATATACCAATTAGATGGAATTCTACTTATAAGCTTTTACAAAATATTACAAAATATAAAAAGGTAGTACAATTATACGAAATACAACTATCTAATAATAATAGTGATGTAGATGTTAATGTATTAAATGATTATGATTGACACATTGCAGACCTTCTACAAGATTTTTTAAATTTTTTTGGCGCTTTTTTAAACAAATATTTTTCAGATCATAGATATCCAACTTCACATCGAGTCATTATGCAAAATAACTAGTATTTATATGGTACTACAAAATTATTTAAGTTATGGAAATTTTTAATGATACAATTTTTGCAATGATAGGAAGATTAAAAATATTGCAGAGAAATACCTTTGATTTATTATATTGGTTTAATTGTGGATCATAGATTAAAATTTGATGCTCTAGATGAATGGTTGCAAGTTATTTACAATGAAGATCAAATAAAACTTAAAGAAATTAAAAATGAAGTAAATTCATTATTATATATTTTATATAATATTTATAAAGAAACATATGGAAATGATATTAGTTTGATAAAATCATCATCCACGACAAGCTCGTCATCTTTTTATAAAAGCCCTTTAGAAATATTTAAAAGTAGAAAAAATGCAACAATTAGTTCTCCAAATAATACAACCGATATAGATAGATATCTTAGTGTGAAAATACTCCATTTGAAGACAATGAAGATTTTAAAATTTTAGAATGGTGGAAAAACAACAAATAAAATAATTCTATATTATCTATTATTGCACGTGATGTACTAATCGTTCCTCGTATACACCGCATCGGTTGCTTTTAGTGTGTGGAAGAGCGGTTAAAGAAAGAATGAATTTTATCACCAAACAATCACAAGAGTATGTTTAAAAGATTGGAATTTAGCGGACAAGAGATTGCACGATCTTGTTCGAGAAGCTGCACTAGTGACTGATACAGAGAACTTAAATTTATCAAAGAATGAATAGATCCATGATAATTCCCCGTCACCAGAAAATAGTGATTAAAATATTTCGTTAAATGTATATTGTATTTTTATTTTCTTATGGTTGAAAAGTACAAAGATCATTAAATAAGCAGTGGTGACAACATTGTTGTGATGTACTTATTTTGTAGTGATGTAAACTTTTCATACATTTCCAAATACAATTATATTCGATGAATAAAATTTTTAAATAAAGTATTTTTTATTTTGATTTGTTTTTTAAGTTACTTTTATTTTTATTTAACTTTGAATACAATTTAAATAAAAACCTGAACCACTTAAGTGGAGGGGCTCCGGCCTTTAGGTGGGCCTGGTGGGCCTAAAAGCTCACATCTGCCTGCCATTCAGCTCCATGCTCCGCCCAGTCCAGTCCACCCAAAACTTCCCTCTTAAACCGGCTTGGTCCGTTCTGCTCGGGGCCGCATTTGAACCCGTCACAGTTTCGACCTAAGGCAAGCTTAGAGCCACGGGCTTTTTGGAGATCCCTAGGCTTTAGAGACAACTATTGCCTTTGACCTGTAAACATGGAGTTGATAGTATCTATGATCAGGAAGCCATTTTATTTGACCATTTCGATGGCCGTTTAATTCATCTTTTGCAGTATGAAACTTTAATATTACAAATTGGTAGGACTGTTTGTACTTCAAGCAGTCTTTATCTCAATCTTACGTGGCTGTAATCCTACTCAGATATGACTGGGTAAATTAAAGAAAGAAATTAATGGAAACTTACAATTTCAATTCATCATATTTTGAAAGTTCTCGATTGATTATGGCTTTGTTTGTAACCGGGCTTCGTTTGGAACCAGAAAATAATAGTTAAAAAAGAAAAAAATTAAATTTAATCAAAATTCTTTAAAACTTTACGTATTTTTAAATTTCTTATATAATAGAAAAAAAAAAGAATTTGAATAAGCAAATAAAATTTATTTATTAATTTTCAGCTATTTTTTTATTTTCGTTTGTGTCCATGGGTTATGTTCGCGTTGTGTCAATATACAGATTATGTCAACATTCGTCAACCCAAACCCGACACGAATAATAAACGTGCTAAGACTAACCAAAACTGAACCTTACTTATTACTCATAAGCAAAGCAGGGTCAATACCGAATATGACTAATTTAATTTTGATTATTTAAAATAATAAGAATTATAATTAATCTATCCATGTTTAACACACAAATAACTTATTAAATTTAACATTTATTAATTTTATTATTTAAAATAATATGAATTATAATTAATAATCTATATTTTAATATAACAACTTATTAAATAGGTTAATTAATTAATATAATAATTAAACGTATTAAATTCGTGTTAGATAGGTTAACACGAATATAACCAAAACACGATTATACTCAACCAAAACCTATAAAAACTGTGTTAGATTCATATCGTGTTAAATTTTGTCAACCCTACTCATATATTAGGTGGAATCTCCCATATGATATGTCCAATGGTAAGAGGAAGCTTGTTGTGACTTCTGAGACACCCTTTAAAACAACATTAGATCCAACTGTGATTTGTTAGGTCTTGATTGAAAAGGTATTTTTTGGGTTTCAAATGGTGCGGACAAGTGTTAAGGAAAAAAAAAAGTGAAATAAAAGAAAATTATGAGAAAAATGGCCAAATAGTTTTAAACTTAATAAATTAATTTTATATCTTTTTAAACTCATTTTATTTATTTTTCTAGCCTCACCCACGTCTTGCAAATCTGCGATGTGGGGGACCTCGTGGTTTTGTGGATATGCATGATCCAAGTTCCACAATTCCACTTAATTCATGGATTCATTTTCGTGACATCCTTACCATTTTCAACGTCTGGAACATGAGATTATCACCTTTAGTAGTACTATTAATTCAAAAATTCCAAATCCACAATTGCAAAATTCAACTAATTAATGTCCATTTCTGACAAACATCAATATGTGTTGGGTACACCCAACATATTAATTCATGCAATATTTCCCTTAATACTTTTTTGTCGGAAATGACTTCCCTTAATACTTTTATAACTTTCTAATCCTTAATGTTATATATATAAAAGACTTAGGTTAAAATAATTTATATTTGGAAAATAAATTGTACAAAATTAATTTGGAACCCACCATTTTGTTCATCCATTGTTTGAATTTATTTATATATCATTGAAAATTTTAAAAAAATCTATCAGTAGCATTAATAGGAACCAATTGTTAAATTTTGGGTTGAAAAATAAATAAATTTAGGAAATTATATATTGTATTTTATTTTTAATGTTTTAGCCTATTTTGGCATGTAGACAACATAGGATTAAATTGGGCTAGTCAAAAGAAGATCGGAATAAAAGTGGGTCAAATTGATTCCATCCGTTTTCCACCTAAGGTAAAATTGATCGATATTATCACGCATCAAAGTTTTCACCAGCACAACTTACGGAACATGTATTTTGAGAGAAAATCTTGAACGACAAATACAAGACTTGCCCAACTTTATTAAGTCATACAACACATTTTTAAAGTAACAATGGATAGAGAATACAACATTAATGCTAATTGGGGCACGTACAATTTCACATCACAATAAACATTACCAAATAAGGATCGGTGAATAAACACCAATAAATAATCCCAATGAGAGTCTATCCAATGATAGGAACCTTGGTTACGATGCCTTTTTCATCGACCCAAACACGGACCCTAGTGATGATATAATCTCTAGTAACAGGTGTTCCTTCTGGAAGGATATCAACGGTAGTGATACAAGGATTCTCCCTCTTTATGGTTTCTGCAGCAACCTCTCCCTCAACTCCCACCAGCTCCGGCCAGGAGCTCTTACCTGCATAATAGCATGAGAAAATGATTTAGCATTAAGAGATGAAGTATTCCAACAAAAGGAAAATATTAGTATATCATATAACAATGAAATGAACAATAATTAACTCTATAACGTTACCTTTCATTATCTGTATGCCATTCTTTCCTTCACACAATTAAATGCCCTTTGCTTCAACTTCTAATATATGATTTGTTTGGCTTGTGATATATGGGTATTTATAGATTGTATATGGCTAGCCTTTATTGACTTTCTTGCCTAACCTACATAAATCGCAACTGGGTTCTGTTAGCTTGTCAGAATTTTTTATGTGTACATATTTTATACAAAAACATTTGTAAAAGGTCATAGTTGTAAGGATGAAAATTGAATGACTTTAATAAGTATCAGAAAGCTTGAAGTTGTTTTGGCATGTATATATTTAAATTATCTCTTCAATAGAAAACCTGTTATTTGACTTTTTTATTTACTAATTGTATTTGAATATAAGTTTTCAGCTCCCATGTTTTATAAAAAACACTCTTAGAATAATGCTTTATTTGTTAAAAATCTCCTACTGCCATAATGGAAATGGAAATGGAAATTAGGCCAATTGGATCAACTACACTAAGGATACATCATTGGACAGGGTTTAGAGGCAACTGTCTTTGACCCGTAAAACATGAACTTATCTGCTCAAGAAAGCATATATAATTGATTTGCAGCATGAAACCTTAATGTACTTCTGCTAAAACCTCATCATGAGAGGGTCAACTTAATTGGGCAATAGATTTGGATGTATCCATCCAAACAGCAGCAAATGCTAAATCTAGTCAGCATATATACCATTATTATCCTTGTTTGCCTTATTACTTGCAGCCTAATATCAAGGAAAGGGTCAAAGAAGAAGGTCATGACCTTTTAAAAATTGTCAGCAAATGGCATGCAATTATCAATTTCATTATAAAGACGTCTGAAATGGGCAAACTTCCATATTCAATTTTGATGGTGCTTTTTCTACTGATACTGGGTTGGAGCTTCGGGACCGCTTCGCCTAGCTTCATGGATCAGACTGCCTGACAACCCGTAACCCGCACAAAAAAAGGGTGATCCGGCTGGGTGTGCCGACCGCCTCCGATGGCTGTCGCCGGCTTTTCGCGAGAAGGAAATAATTCAACTCTTTAGGGCGTTGTGGCTGCGTACCTTTTCGTGGTAGAACGGGTTGGTATTTATAAGGAAAATAGTGGTTACTTTCCTTGTTAGATGGTGATACGGTATCTTTCCCATTGGGTGGGGAGTTTCCTTTTCTTTATAATGGACCGACTTTGAAGGGATAATGGAGGAGCCGTGATTGTGTGAGATCCTTCTTCCTAACCGTGGGTGCTGGACTGGCAGACCGGCACCTTTCCTTTACATGAGTTCGGGCCACCCATATCACTTGATTATCCGGCGTATGGGTCGATTTGGGACTCGGGTCCATGTGCTCGCAAGGGTAGGATCCTCTTTGGGTCGAGTAGTTTTATTTGGTTCGCCTAACTCCTTCATAAGGCGGAGGTTTAGGCCCCGTGCCTTGGGGCTTGCGTTCAGCTTGTGCACGTGTTGCTCTCTGCCCCATTAGTACTCCCCCTCAATAAGGTATGAAAGTAAGGGCTAAAGCGCTGGATCTACATAATTTCCACGTGGTTTGCAGGGGATGGTCTGATCTGAGCTTTGTCGTAGTCAAACGTCTTGTGATAATGATGGCGCTTTTTCGGTTCTCGCACCTATTCGGACAGTTGCTTCTCCTGCCTTTAGAAACATTCCATGTACGACTTTTCCACTTTTTCGCGGCTCAAAGTGTCTTTGATCAACGCCTAATTGCTTATAGTGTTATTGCCCTATCTTCCTGTGGAGTCGCTTTCCTTGTTTTCTCCTTAGTTCGGTGTGTTTTCCTTCTCTTTCGCCGCTTTCTTTTCCTTTGTTTTAATTTAGGTTTTGTGGCGTGTCATTGTGGTCCCACTCTTTCAAGGTTTCGCCGTTTTCTTCCTCCGCCGCTTAATCATGCAAGGTTTTCCTCGGGGTCTTCCTCATTCCTCATTTACCGCATTACGTAGGGAAAAGGCCAGGCTGAGGATTCAGTCGGCTTCGACCGGGCGACGTCCGGCTTGTCCCGCTACTGCGGGTCGGCTGTGGTCCTTCCAATCGGGTTATCTTCCCTTTCACAAAGTAAGGGCAAAGGGAGAAGATTAGCGCAGATTAGGGGTATCCCCGCGGGCTCGAATATCTCGAGGGTCGTGAGGTAAAGTGCATGTCGCGGCTCCTAACCGTTGGGCCTTCGCTTGATAAAACTTTCGCTACCCAAGTATAATTCTCCTTCTTCCGATGTTCGGTCTGGTGTCCCGATCTTCTTTACACCTTATGTCGCTTTTGCTCCCAAGATGGTTTCGCTTTCTTCGAGGCAAATCCCTTGAGAACAAGCCTCCGCTTTCCTTTACACCGCTTCATAAAAAACGTCTTACAACATTTCAATGTATGCCCTTCCCAAATCTCCTAATTCGGGGCCTTGGTCTACTCTAGTTTTTCTGTGTGGATATGGGCCCCTCGGTCCCTAAGATAGCTCACGCTGGATTTCTTCAACGTGAAAGAGGCTTTGGAAGGCTTCTTGTATATTTCGAAGCGGACCACTACCAGACCTATCATTTCCGACCTCCCTCTTCCCATAAGCATTGGAAAGAGTGCTATTTCTTTGTCGAGGGTCGACATTGGGAATACAACCCTACCGATCAAGACGATACGCTGGGGATTCCGACAATATGGATTGCCCCTGAGAACCTGCATGAGTTTTTTGTCTATGCTAGTAGGGGTCAACTTTTTTAGAGTCATGCCATGTTCTCACTCCTCGCTTTGCTGGGCGTTTGCTTTTAGGTATCTCGTCCTGACCTTACCCCCCGAGGATCGGGAAGTAGAGCGGCCATTGGCAATCACGCCTCGAGCATATTCCAACTGACGTCTGACATTCTCGCCTTCAGTGTGAGCCCTTCTTGTTCCCCTTGTTCGACATCTCTTCTGCCTCTTGCTATGGAAACTTCTCTTGGGGGGCCTCTTGTTGTGAGGCCAACTCGGGGAGAACTTCGTGCCTGTGTCAAATTCCTGGCGAAGAAGAGGAGGAGCGCAGCGCAGTGCCTCGTGGATCCCCCCTCCCGCGAGAGTAGCTCGGCCCTGTGGTAAGGTCTTGAAGCTCGGGAGTATCTCGATCCCCGCCGCACTCTCGCTTAGGTGAAGGGGCAGCCCTCTCTTTGGTCGAGGTGTCCGAGGTGGTGGTGTGCAAACGCCCTCGTCCTCCGCTAAGTGAGAGTTAAGGGTTCTTCGAGAAAGGCTGCCGAGCCTCCTCTAAAAGCCCTTCCTATCTCTCGTTGAGCCTTTTCGACGTAAAAAACGCCGCCTTCCGACACGGGGAGATGTGGGCGATGATCGCTTGCCAGGTGAGGACTCACTACTCGCACGCGCGAGCTCGCTGCCGGGCTGTTTCTGCCTACCATTCAGACTGGGACCAAGAAGGTGGAGGGCTCCGGGCGGTCAGGAGGCTTTGTACTGCCCCCCAGCGGATCGCTCTCGTATGTCCGAAACGCTTCTTTTATTTGTCTTATTGTTGTTTTGATGTTATCTGCTAACTCCATCATGTTCGCGCATCTACTACTTATATAAAGTGGACTTACAGGAGGGCCATGGTTTAGAGCTCAAGTAAGGCGGCGTAGAAAGCATACAAAGCTAAGGCCGCCTCTCGACTTCGAGAGGGTCGAAATGAGCTCTGATACAAAGCTTAACATGATGTTAGGGGTATAGATCCGACCAAGCATACCTCGACCGTGAAGGCGAGAGTCGAAGACTGAGAGAAGGCCATAGAGGGCCTATGTTGCCGAGGATAAGCCTGCGGCGGTTAAGGAAGAATTCCAAGTCGCTAGAAGAACTCGGTTTCACTAAGGCAAATGGCGCTGATCTGCCCGTCAAGAGGCTTCTCCAAACCGAGATCTTCGTGGAGCACTCGGGTCGAGGAGTGCAACGCTGCTACTCGGACCCCAGAGGCGAGAGGCTATGATCAGCCAGAGGGATAGAGTAATAGCGAATCCGGCGGATAAGGCATGCACCCATGGGGCTCCTGGATGGCTTCTGGGCTTCCTACTTAGAGCTGCCAAGGCTTTTCAGGGTTTGGACTTCAATCTTCAAGTTCATGATGAAGAGGAGGCGGAAGAATCTGTTTCTGATGAAGAGGTAGATCCCGAGGTGCTCTCTTATACCCCTAGCTCAGTTCCTCTCCCTAGTGAAGCTGAGATTCCTGCCGAGGCTAGCTTTTCCCTCTCGCCTGCTGGGGCCTTGCCTTCTGATACGCACGGCTTGGAGGGGGTTTCGCACTAATCGGGGCTACTGTGGCTCTACCCCCAACATCTAGGCCCCTCTGTGTAATCTTTGCTTACTCTGGCTAGTTGCGAGTTCTAAACCTCATACATTTGTAACGTTGACATCAGTTTCATTGTTCTATGGGTATCCTGGCCTTTCTTCCTTCTTCTTCTTCGTTTTTCTCGCTTTTCTTTTTACTTATGTTGGATGATTAGTGCCCAAAGTAATTTTGAACCCTATTTATTATAGGTTTTGAGTGCTTTTTGTGTACTAATCATTCTAATTAACCCAATTTGCACATTAAGGTCCCTACTATTCTACTGATCGCATTTTATGGCTATTTTTATAGTTTTTGCAAGCTTTTCATGCCAAGTTTGTCGAGTCATTCTAAGCATGAAGAATTATGGTCGAACTCAAGACATGTATAAAAAAATCGAAGAAAAGAATATCGAAAAGGAAAAAGAAAGCAAAATAGCATGAATCAGATGAATAGTGTATGATGAACAAGAACTATGAATAGTGATGAACATAGTGATGAACAAAGGTCGAATAGAAAATTTTCGCTACAAGTCGGAAAAATTCGCCACATAGCGAATTTTTCTCCCGGCAATGAAAATTCCAAATTTCAAATGGCCTCGTTTTTGGTTTTTCCTTCTACCCTCATTGTAATAGTTTTAGTTAGGTTAGTTTGGTAGTTCACTTGATCGTAAGTGCCATATAAGCCATTGTAATACACTATCGACCTAAGTATTATTTTGATCTTGGGGCAAATACGGTGCTCGTTTTCTTCCCAATTTTCACTTTCTATTTTTCATTTTCTCACTTAGGAAACCAAACACCCTTTCGAGGATGACAACTCAAAGGATGTTTAGCTAAGGTCCGATCCTTGAAGAAGAGGGTTGCTGTGCTTCGGGAAGCAAGGTTTGCATTTTGTTCCCCCCTGCTTTTCACGCAGCAGGTTTTGACATTTTGGTTCCCAAAATTTGCAACTCTAGGTTTAAAGCTTCGATGTACTTTCTGCCAATACTTGGCAAGCTTTTAGGGTTCAATGTTTTTTTAGCTTTAGATACACCGATATCCATGAAGGTTGCATTACTTGAGCCACCGGGAGGTAGGTTAAGGGGTCATATTATTGATCAATACTTGGTAATCTAGGTCTAAAGTGATGCCATTATTCAGATCCACCCAGATTCATTAGCTACCTTCTTGCTTAATCATTGTGTATAAACAAGGATAGATTTTTTCACCTAGGAACCATAAATGCTAAATTAAATGTTTCTCATCAAAGGAAAAATTATTATTAGGGCTTAGTTCATTTAAAGCAATGAAGATCCGGCTTCAATTAACTATAGTCATCTCCATCTTATAGAAATAGAACCCGAGTGGTCTCTTTTGTAACCCTATCAACCCAGTCCTAGCAGCCCAACACTTCAAGGATTTCTTTACACTTTACTTAGTTTATTTCGCTTTACTGTCTCCCACAAATACTGGTTCCACACACTTTTACACTGTAATCCTAAATCCAAAACAAATTCACCATTTTGAGCCTACTCGAAATCATTTAGTACCAAGAAAACCCATCCTCGTGGTTCAATCCTCTAGAGCCGCATATATCAAGAAGAGTTACGCTCACTTTAGAGACTTATGTTATACCTGCTTGATTCATACTACATCGTAAAATTAATCAAAATGGGCTACTTCAGTTATCGATGGAGCCTAAGTGCCACGATGACTCGTTGAACACTTGTGATCCTCATCACAAGTTCTAGTGATTTTTCTATATATATATATCTTTAGTGTTTTGTGTTTAATTTCCTGTTCATTTTATTTTGTTTTTAGCTATTAACTTTACTCCTTTTGGTAGAGTTGTTTTTTTTTTCCTCTTGTTTATGTTTGCTTTGTTCTTGTTGTAGGGGTTCGTGGTTCCAGTGGGATAGAGTTTATTAATCAAGGTCAATTTGGAACCCAATGGAAGAGGGACAACACGGCCAAAGATATGTGGGGAAAATCCTTAGTGCATATATATATCCATGAGGATTATAGAAACTGCAAGGCAAAGTCACAAACTGGTGAGAGGAATCCAAATGAATATGTGTCCATGAGGGATCATAGAAACCAATGGATGAGTTCACCAAATGGTAGTACTTACAACCATAGTCGGGGGAATCACACAAATCTCATGAACAAGACCTCCAAAGTGGTGCACCTCCCCAAACTTCCATATATATGCTTTAACCCTCAATATCAAACACCACAAACAACTCTCTCCATTTGAATGTTTACTCAATCTACCTAGATAGTGGATGAGACTTCTGTGCAAGAGTTGATAGATTAATGCCCCATTCGACCAGAGAAATTGTCACTATGGAAGACAATTGAAACAAGAAATGATAATGGAAAAAGACTTTATGATAATGGACAAACTCTATGATTCAATTGAAAACTCATCAATAAAAAAGCAATGTCCACCAGAGAAGAGAGTGTCACAAAGCGATAAATCATGGTAGAGAAGCTAGTAGTCAAACAAATGCACACCAAAGGGTTTCATAGGTGATTTATTGAATTTTCCTGGTGTTGTCCGAATCCTCAGACATGTGTACGTTGTTTTTCCAAGGAGTAGCAGAAAGAAGAAATCCTTCCCTTTATAACTGAGGAGTGGTAGGAAAAGAAACAAAGTGGAAGAGCCCCAAGAGTCGGTTTGAACCATTTCCACCAACAACCCATCACTAGTATTTCCACTCACTCCGGCAGAGATTTTGGTTCACACCGAAACACTACCATCTCCAAAAAAGCACCCCATTTGCACTACTCAAGCAAGATGGCTCAGGAAGCTAGTGGCCAGTTGCTCTCAAACATTGTTACTTCTGGCATCAAAGATATCGTACTACCATTTCATGGCATTGGATACTAAAATTAACTGCTCAAAGTTTGGGAGCACCGACCTCAAAGAATTTATCAGCCTCCAATTAGCCTTCATAACCGACAAGACTTGAGTTAATGGGTTTGAGGAACAAAGTCACCTATTTTTATTTTGATTTTTCATTTATGCTTTTGTTTTATTTTAGCGTTTATTTTATTTCTTTGAATTTTTCTTTGATACTCTTCTAATTTTATTAATATTTGTTCTAGCTTGTTTTTCACTTTTCTCGAGAATTTTTCTTAATTTTTCTTGTATTAATTGTATTTAGGAAAATTTTGAAGCAGAATGAAGATCGAAAAGCAGAAAAAAGAGAGGAATTTTCTGCCCTCGCAGCGAATCCCAGCTCCCTCCCCGTTTTGCCTCCTAATTTTGTTTCGTGCATAACTTTTTCATCTGATATCGGTTTTAGGTGATTTTTGTCTCGTTGGAAATCTTAGAGAGTGTAGAATATAAATATGGCCAGAAATAACACATTTGAAATTTTTAAAAATGAGTAATATTCAAAATGTTCCAACTGGTCCCTTTTTTTTCTCTCTTTTCTTCTCTTAACTTGTTCATCTTGGTCTAAATGGAAAGTGAATAAGTGTCGATGGAAAGCTTACAGTCTCCTATCCAACAACGAGCACATTTCATCGTATAGTACTTCCCTAATCCTTTCCAACTTGAGCCTAATAAGGGACAATGACATTTGGTTAGGGGGAGAGTTAGCAAAGGAAGTGACTTTTGCATTTATGTTTTTGTTATTATTTTGAGCAAGCCCATTTTGTGATGTTCAGTGGCTTGCTGGTTTTCCTTTTTGTGAAGCTGTTATACTATATAGCTTACTTTTTTTTTAAAAAAAATTGGACCCATTTTGCACCCAAATTTTTTTGTGTTCTGCTTAACCCGTGGTTTGAAAAATTGAAACTTTGTCCAACTCTATTGATGTTAGATTGGTTCCATGCTTATCGAAGTGGATAATAAGTTGAACCTTATTGTTGACTATTTTTCTTCCACCTTGAATAACCATAATGACTCGTAAAATACTCAAAGTTCTTCAAGTTAACCTCAAAAACTAACAAATTTTTGCTCTGTGAATAACCTGTCCTGAGTTTTGTTGAACTCCACCTTTTAAGGAAGTAAGGAACTCATGGTTGTAAAGATGACTTGATTAAGTCTTCTCAAAAAACAAAAAGTAAATGGAAAGAAGGAAAAGAAAGAAAAAGAGTTAAAAGAAAGAAAGAAAGAAGAAACCGCATCGCCATGTTGAAACCCGGCACCAGTCCTGGAGGTATATGGTGGAAAGCTCTAAACAGCCTAAAGTTTGAACTAATAGAGCCAATCAGACTTAGGAACATATACAATGATAAAGAGAGAGGTTTGAGGCAGTTGGGAGGTGCCGGAGGCCTAAACTAGTCTGGTCCTGGTGGAACCCAGCAGAGTCAGGAAGCCGGGAAAACCCCTGTATTGAAAGTCTCAAACCTAACTGTTGGGAGAAGACTCAAGTGAACTCTGCGGCATGGACTTTGGTGAGCCATTCTTAAAGAATGGAAAACTTCAACAAGAGTCAAAGGGCAGGAACCCACCCTGCTTAGCCAAGAGTGTGACCCCAGCGCAGCAGCTGCAGATAATTGGTAAATATTATTGAGAACCCAACAAACAGGTTAATAGGCTTGCAAAGTCCAGCGAGTTTAAAGAAGAAGCCTTTTTGACATCTACTTTGAAGTGATATTCATCTTCTATATGAAGAAGAAGCGTTCGGGTAACTTTTCTATCAGAGAAGAAAGAACATTTCCTTCATGAACCTTTGAACCGCGAACCTGGTAACATAATTTTGGTTATATTTTATGTTTTTGGTTTCTCTATTGGCATGAACAGCAAATGTTCAGTTAAAGATTCATGCCCGTGGCAAGTATTTTTAACCCATTTATTATAATGGATGTCGTGCTTAACTCATTCAATCGAACCCGATCGTTAATACGTCCTTTTATTTGTTCGTTTCACCTGAATTTGAATGGCGAATTTGCAGCCTCTGCTCTAACCGCCCATTATTCATCCAAATATGAAAATGAACTTCATCAACCGATCATGTGATTCAAACCTATCAAAGAATTAACAGAAAATAGTTAAACAAAAAATATTGTTTGAACAAGACGGAACATATGATTAAATTATTCGCGAACGAACAGGTTGATTTAACGCAGATATGAAAATCATCACAAACTTCGCCATGGTTCGATAACTCCATTAGACAGCTGATCCTTTCCAACAAAATCCCGTTCTTCAACCTTCTGATTTCTTATTTTTTTCAACTCTCACTGTGTTAAATACAATGAGCTCGTAGTCTGTCTTCGACTAGCGTTTCAGCATACTTCAATAAAATCGGCACCTGTTGAACTCCGGGCACATTACCTGGTCAAGCAAATAATAAAATATTTTCCAGTTTTCTTTATTTTTCATTTTCCTCACTTTAGAAACTAAACAACTCTTTGACAGAGCTGAGCAACCTCAAAGATTATTGAAGTGGCATCTCAGATCCCCAAAGAAAAGGGTTAAGAATAAGGAAGGCTTGGGAATTTATCTCTATTTTTTCATAAGAAGCCTTGAGTGAATGGTCCCAAAGTCTCTGCAACCCTAGTTTAAAAAGCTTCTTGAGTGTACTTCATTAACATTAGCAAGTTTTTAGTCTCAGTGGTATTCTTTGCTTTGACACAATTTGATATCCAATATTATATTACAAGCCAACTGGAGGAAGTTATGGGCCAGTATTTTCACTGATTAACTCTAGCTGACTCAAGAATTTTGGCAATCTTTAGGTCCAAAGCGGGACGTTGTTAAGAACCGTTCAGATCCGCCAGCCGTCTTATTTAACCGCCGTAGAGACAACGCGAGCAGATTTCACCCGAGAAGTCAGCAATGCCGGGCAAACGCCATCGCGGCGTTATTAGGCTTGAAGCCCTGCGCCGGAAGCAGTCGAAGATCCGTCTCGAACGACTATAATGTTCTCCCCCACGCAGAATGAACGAGAACTTTTGAACCCATCAACCCAACCCAGCGTTTTAACACTTCGGCGATTTTTGTTATTTATTAAGTTTATTTATATTAACGCAACGATCGAACTCCGACACTTTTGAATTCAACTAACCAAAACAATTCACGAGTTTGTCACCGTGAACCGCCGGCACGGCGAAACCTAATCTTCGCGGTCGAACTTTATCACGGCACCGCAGAGTTGGCTATACTCAAGCAGAGCAATTTGAAGTTGAGAATCTTGAAACGATTCATGGCACCGCATCGGCAATTTTAATCGCTGAGAGATTTCTTAGTCATCCAATCTTCAAATGATCGTTATTGCCGAGATATGGACCTTGATCAATGAACTATCGTGCTTTCATTAAATCGAGCTACTTAGCTCCTTGGTCAGTAGCCTTCTAGGTTGGTAGTTCTTAAGAATCGAGTCGCATGACCCTTTAAAACCGAAGCTGTTTTGAAATTGAGCCACGGCTCCTTCAAACTCGCTATAAGGCTCTTCGAACCGAACTACATGGCCCTTTGAATGAGCTACATGGGTCTTTGTTATGGGCCTGGGGGCTACACGTTCTTAAGGAACCTGAGCCAGATATTGTCCCTTGAAACTGCAAGCTATAAGGCTCCTTTTGAAACCGAGCCACATGCCCTTCTAAACCGAGCTACACGACTTTGGCCATCGGGCCTAGGGTCAGCTTCCGGTTCTTAAGAACCGAGCCGTACGTCCCTTGAGACCTGAGCTACGAGGCTCTTCAAACCTGAGCTACGGGCCCTTTCGGAACTTAACTACATGGTTCTCGGCTACCGGGCCTTCGCTGTCAAGTTCTTTAAGAACCGCAGTCGGCGCCCTCTTTGGAACTGAGCTACGTGGTTTTGAAAACTCAGCTACATGGCCTCGTAGTTACCAGCTTCGGGTCAAGCCGTGTTCTTAAGATCTGAGCCGCATGGCCCCTTGGAAATGAGCAGACTTTGAACCAGCTACAGCGGCTCCTTGAGTTCAGCCATATTCCTGGAAGTCGGAGCTCCATGGCCTCGGGCGCATTTTGCTTCGGCTATCAAAGTTCCTTTAAGAATCGAAATGATGGCCCCTTCTCGAACTAAGCCACGCGGGCCCTTTGAAAACTCGAGCTACACGGCTCCTCGCTACTCGCCTTCATCGCCAGTTCTTTAAGAACCGAGGTCAGACGATCCTTGAACTCAGCTACATGGCTCCTGGAAACCGAGCTACATGGCTCGTTGCTCGGCCTCGAGGCTATCAGTCTAAGAATTAAGTCATTGTCTCTTGGAACCGAGCTACATGGCTCCTCTGGAAGCCGGGAGACATGGCTCCTGGCTACTTGGCTCATGTGGTCGCTAGTCTTCTTATGAACCTGAAATGCATGGCCCTCTTTGAACTCAGCATGGTTCTTTTTTTGAAATCGTTTTCATGGTCTTTCACTACTAGCCTTCTCAGTGGCAAAATACAAAGTTCTTTAAGAACTTAAGCCGCATGGCCCCTTTAAACCGAGTCATGGCTCTTTAGCATTCGAGCCACATGGCTCCCGACCTGCTTTACGCGACTCTTTCATCTTCCCTCCCCAGGTATGGTTACGCATCGATTTTAATGCGTATCTTATGGAGAATCTAATAGACCGCGTGACTCCAAGGTCCTGTGTGTCTCTTATAAACAACCCGCTCTCTCTTCGATGGTCCAGACATACCCGTCCCAACCTTCTTCCTCTCTATTCGATAGTATTGGAGTCTGCATACGATGAAGCTTCAGGTTTGATCACCGCACTGAGTCCCGTCCGCGATCGTAGCCGACGCTTGGCCTTGATGCTCCGCCATTCAGAGTCAGGTTTTTCCCTAGTTCCTCCCCTGGAGTTATGTTATTCCTAGTCCCGCCCATTGATGGAACTGACCGAGGAACATATTCGAGGGGCGGTACGCTCGTAGGGGAATATTTTAAGTCCCGTCTCCATTACAACTGCTGGTCCTTTTTTTCTCCTTTCTCCTTCCTTTTCTTTCTTTCTCCTTCCTTTTCTCTTCTCCTTCCTTTTCCTTTTCTCTTTCTCCTTCCTTTTTCTCTTTTCCCTTTCTTGTGGTTTTTGCTTCGACCTGGTAAGGTTCGGGGTCGATGTAAAGAACAACTTTGCTGGAGTGAGACTTTTCGAGATGGAGAACGACTGCTTCGGTCGGTAATCTTCTAAGATAATCGAACAAGTACGCCTGAAAATGTGCATATCTCTAATGTTTTTTTTAATGGTAAATATTGATTAGGCTGATAATGAACAACGACTGTTTTTATAATAAAACTGTAAATTTCTTATTAAAAGCAACAACTGAGTACCTGAGGCTGACAGAAACGCCCAGCAAGTCGCTGCCTCCAAGAACGTATAAAGGTTTTTCCTTCCTATGTTCGGGTTCGTAATTGCCGTCAAACTATTCGATACCACACGAAGGTCCTTCCAAGTTAGTCCCAGCTTCCCGCAAAGTGGGGTCTTCCTTGCTGGGCGTGAGTTTCTTTAGAACTAGGTCACCGGGCTTAAACTCCTCGGACCGACCTTCTTCGGCCGCTGTATTTTTGTCGCCTTTACGTGATAGTCCTTGGCACGCCAGAACCCGCCCTTTTTCTTCTAAGAGGTCAAGGTCTTAAAGGAGAATCTCTCACAGTTTCCTAGTATTTGAGAACTCAACTCTTGGTGATTTTAGCCCAACCTAGACGGGAGATATGACAGGCCGAAAACGCGGTGTGTAAAATGAATGCCTATGGCGTTAAGTGCACGCTGCAAATTAAGTAATATAGTGTACTTAACGCATTCCGACATCGATCCACGTGGAAAGACCTGACTACAGAGGTTCTCGCTTCTGCATACAATATCTCGACACCAATTCTAGGGTAAAATTTAAGTAAGGAAAACTACAACTAAGCTATTGATTCTAGTGAATTAATGGTGTTGCTGTGGTTAAATCTCTCCCCTATCAATGCTCAATGGATTACTTTTCTAAAGATATTGTTATTCAAATATATTTGTAATATGTCAATGGCGCAGGTGATCTTGCCTACGAGATATCCTCTCGAGGTATATCCGCCTATCTCTGAATAGAATCGAGTATACTCATCTCGACCTCGGTATTCGAAATGCTTAAATGTCAGGAATCCCAAATGCCACCTTCAGTTCAACATTCTATTAACCTAATCGCCAGCACGCTTCGACGGGATCCCCCGAATACCCTCATCTCGAATCCTGATCTCCAAGCAAGACATGCTAACATTGGCCAGACATTATCATATAATTGAAATGTGTATAGAGTAGATATGACAAATTAATAACAATCGAATAACATGAAAGATCGCTTTTAATCCATTGTATGTGATGTGGTTTGATGTAACCCTAGAAAGAGATCTAGAACACGTAGAAAAGATCAAATTGTATAGTATTAAAAACATCATCATATTATCCAAAAATAATATCTAACTATGAGAAACGGTGTCCAACTCCGAGCACTTCCTCCAAGCCCCGTCGATCTACTCGAATTCCGCGGCCTTTCGTACGCCTCCCGACACCCCCACTTGTTTCTTCATTCGTGACTTTAAATGATGAGGTGCGATTTTCGCCGACGCGGGCGACGTGGTGACGGGCGACGTGGTGACATCGCGACGCGATGCCTCTTCTCGCTCGCCCTCGTATTGTTCCAAATCGTCCAAAGTCGCTTTACGCTCCAATGAACCTGTGAACTACACCCGCATAATAAAAATCGTGGATCTAGCCACAAAAACTATAAAATTATTATAAAATAAATGTGAAAAATGACGAACCGACGCGAGTGTAAGATGAGTGTTTTAGGCACTCATCAAGATACTACTTCCGTGCCAAATGCTAGGGCAAATGGGGTTTCTTAGGTCGCCGACCATGCAGTTCCTCAGAGGCCCATAACACCTCGGGGAGGTATTCTACCCATTTTCCCTTTAGATTTTCTAGTTTGGTCTTTAATGCTGCCTTAAGAGTCCTTATAGTGACTTCTGCTTATCCGTTGGACTGTAGATGAGTTGGGGATGAGTAGTAATTCTTGATTCCGAGCTCGGTGCAAAAAGCTTCGTAGACACTTAGGATTGTCGAACTCTGCTTTCCATTATCGACATCGGCTTTAGGGATTCAACCCGCGCATATTATGGACCGCTAAACAAAGCTACACACACCTTTACTCTATGATTATCAAGCAATGGCTCCTACTTATCCCACTTGGTGAAGTAATCCACTCCTACGACAATAAACTTGCATTGACCCTTCCCAATGGGTAGGGGTCCCAATAAGTCCAACCCCCACTGTTGAAAAGGCCAAGGGCTAGTGATTGAGGTCAGGGGCCTGGGAGGGAGGTGAGAGATTTGGGCATGCTCTTGACAGATCTTACATTTTTTAACTAGCTCCGAGGTGTCTCTGAGTATTGTAGGCCAATAATAACCTTGTCTTAGTATCACTACCTCTAAAGACCTGGCTTCGATATGGTTGCCACAGATGTTCTGCACCTCTCGCCATGCCTTTCTTCACGCACTTAAGGATGATTGTAGAAAAGCCTTGTTTATACAAGGTCCCCCGATGAATGGTAAATCTAGCCGACCTTGTCCTGAGCTTGGAGGCCTCCTTTAGATCGCTTGACAATGTTCCGTCCACCAAATAGTCCTAGATGGGGTCCATCTAGCTAAACTCAGACATTATTGGGGACACTTCTTCATTGTCGACGTTCACTGAGGGTTCTAGGAGGTGCCGACCTGCATCGCTTGTCTAGATCCTCCCTGCGACTGCCGAAGCTTTGCTAGGCATTTGGCTCAAGGTATTCTCCGCCCTCGGGGACAGTCCGACCCGAACCCCGTATGGAACTTCTTAAACAAATATTCTCACCTTTTTGAGGTAAAGGATCATTTTTTTTTCACCCCTCAAGCCAGAGGCGCCCTCTATCCTCGTTTACCACCAATCGGGAATCACCGGCATATCTCCAATTGATCGCCTAGAGTGAGCAAGATTAAGCCTAGCGATGACAGCTTCATACTCGGCCTCGTTATTGGAGGCTTGAAATCATAATCTAAGCGTGTATTCCACGTCAATCCCGTCTGGGGAGGTAAGAGTCAAACCCGCACCGCTTCCTTAGGAATTGCGCAATTTCGATCTACCGACAACCTCCATATCGGTGTCAAAATCATCTAGGTAGCTTTTGTGAGGCTGCGCCAGGTATGTTTAGCGTGAATTTCCTCGAAGATGAATCTGCCAAACCTCGCTCTTTGACTCCGCGGTTCTCGGGTTTGTATCTGGCGTCGAACTCACCGAGCCTCGCTTTTTACGGGTCTTCGAGGTCTCCGCTATGCAATAACATTCAGGTTCTTATTGGGTGTTTTGTTGGGATTTCAATTGTGTGAGCCTAAAAATATGGTCGAAGCCTTCTCGTAAGTGCTGGTTACCACGCTAGGATTAACTCTCCATCTTGACACCTTTCCTCCGGGCTTCCCGCAGAGCCTACCATGCAAAGAGCAACACCGATTGTCGATTCTATATCGCTCTCTCGACCGTGGCAACGCCGGTTGAGAAATCCTAAACCACAAATAGGAATGTAAGGAGTTCTCCTCGAGAGATTCTGCCGTGATGGGAGGAGAGCTCGTATGCTTTAACGCCAAAGAACGCCTTCTCGCATCAAGGCCCCAATGGAAAGCCTTTTTCGCAATCTCAAAGAATGGTCGCATTTGTCGCTGGATCTTAGATATAAACCGCCGTATCGCTATTCTCCTGCACGACGTTGAATTCCCTTTTGTGTTTGAAGGTGGTTGCATAAGCAATATATTTTTATCTTATCCGATTTTGCCTATATTCCTTGTTAAACTATGAAACCTAAGAATTTTCTCAAGCAGACTCCAAAGGCACACTTGGTTGGATTTAACTTCATGTTATAGTTCTTCAGGACCTGAAACGACTCAGCTAGGTGGGCTACGTGGAGCTCGGACTTAACTGACTTCACCAGCATGTCATCTTTATATACCTCTATAGATGTTCCAATATGCTTCTGAAACATTTTGTTCATTAGCTTTTGATACGTGGCCCCAACATTCTTCAACCCGAAGGGCATCACCTGGTAACAGTAAGTACCTTGACAAGTTACAAATGAGGTATTCTCTTGGTCATTAGGGTCCATTCTGATTCATATCTGAGAAAGGCCCATGGTGCTCGGAAGCCAGAACCAAATAGGAAGGCCCACATCGTCGATCTGAGGTAGGGGAAAGCTATCTTTAAGACTTAAGTTAATGTAAAAAAAATCAGTTTTTGGAGACCAAAGAGCTCATTTTTTTGCAGAAAACGTGAGAGAAGGGAGAAGAGAGAGAGAGACTCCAACTTATCTCTATGATCTACGAAGACCGGTTGGTTGGAATTTGTCGGGCAAAGAACGAAAGTTCATCTACTTGACGAGGGCTACACATGAGTATAGAAAACACGAGATTTCGCCTCGAGATCCAAGTAAGGAGTTCAAATCAAAGGTTTCTCGGTTTAGAAAGTGTCCACTTAACTTCCTAAAGTTTTTTTATGCTCAAAAGTTATAGTAGAGATTCTTTTTTTTACTTGGTTTATTTTCTTCCATTCTAAGAGCTGCTTGTTATGTTTTATACCCTATGGGCATTTTGGGTTGTGAGTTTTTCCCTATGGGCAAAGTTTGAGGATGGGAATAGAGTCATGTTTTTGACCCTATACGATGTCCGCTTTAGGGTCGATTTCTGCTAAAAAAAGAAAAGGAATTTAGGCTAGTGTTCTTCACAGCCTTGTAGCTGAAGCTAGAACTTAATGCAGGATTTTAATCATTCAAATTGGACCTTTATAGCCCAAGTTATGGTCTATTTCATTCGGAATTGTCACAACTTAGCCAAGCACCTGCTTATGCTTGAAGTTTTGAGACTGATTTTCGATTAGAAAAGTAGGAAATTTGAACTAGTATTCTTCATGAGCCTTAGCTGAAGTTGTGAACTTGATGTTAGGAGTTTGAATCACTCAAATTGGACCTATATAGCTCAAGTTATGGTACATTTTATTTCCAAAATTGTCATAGCTTAGGCTATTGACTGTTTGTGTCCAAGTATTGGGACTGATTTTCGGTTGAGAAAAAGAGGGAATTTAGACTATTGTTCTTCATGGAAATTATAGTTGCATTTTTGAAATTGATGTAGGCTTTTGAATCACCTAAATTGGACCTCTATAGCTTAAGTTATGGTCCATTTTCCGGGACTGCCATAGGTTGCCCTGTTTTGACCCCATACACTATCCAGATTTTGGGACTGATTTCCAATAGGGAAAAAGAGGGAATTTGGACTAGTATTCTCCATGGAAATTATAGCTGCATCTGTAAACTTGATGTTGGATTTTGAATCACCCAAATTGGACCTGTACAACTCAAGTTATGGTCCATTTCTAGGATTAAGCAGCTTAGCCGCGAATGGCTCAGGACCGCATTTTGAACTCGTTAGGACTAGTTTCGAACCGAGTTCGGAACTATTCGCGGGTTCATTATGGCTTGTTGTGTTAATGTTTTGTAAGGTCTCTATGCCAATAAATCTCATCTTGAGGATCAAGCTGGTGTCATTGCTTGATTTTAGTGATATGCTTAGTGGTAATCATTGGAGGTCAATATGTTTGTCCTAATGTATTGACATGTGACAGTTTGTGTATGGATAAGGCTATTGCATATTGTTTGTAGGCGTTTCTATGGACATTGTTATGTCAGCTAATTTTGCCTAGAGGATAAAGTATGTCATTGCTTAATTGGTGATGAGTTGTTGATGCTGATATATGTGTGTAAATATGTTGACATGAGATGGGTGGATTGCTGGAAATTTTATGTTGATTGATATAATTGTCCATGATGCATGGGTGATATATGAGTATAATTTCGTTCATAGAATTACTATATAAGGTAGATGGTATGGTATGAAATGGCACACGCATTGCATATGCATGGGGACATCGCAATAAATGAATGGGGTGGAGTGCATGGTTATGGTCACATATTATTATATTTTAGTTTGATCGCGGGCTCTGTGATGGTGGGACAACGTCCAACAGGGCCGCACGGTTGTATATATGAAAATGAAAATATGTGTCGGATAATAGCAAGTAGGAATAGATACCCCCTCGGGTGAAAGCCTCGTTATTTTTTTTTATACATTTGTGTCCAACGGTGAAAGCTCGTGAAAGTGTAGGAAGGTTTATAAGATCGGCTAAGTGAGACCCCTAAAATTCGCTACCCACAAAAGACACATGATTTTAATATAAATGATCATTGAGGTGTAACATCCAAAAGCTTTTGGTTTGAAAACCAATGAACTTTGTTGTAAATAATCATTGATGTAATCCAGTAAATAGACGGGTTTTTTATCACACTTTGACACGATGGTGGTAGGAGTCAATAAAGGCTCGGGTAAGAGGGAGTCGGTAAGGACTCTGGTGCATGGTACATGATTGAGTCTCATCTCATTTCATGGCATGTAGGATTCCATAGTAGAAATTGCATGTTTTTACTGGAATGAATGTGAATTGCAAACATGACTATTGCATGTGCACTTGTAGGAGTAGCTTTTGTATTACTCCCCATCGGGTGGCCTATGAGATCCCCCTTCGTGCAGTGGACAATAATCGATGGATCATGCCACTGAGGCCACAATTGTGAAGAGTCGCCAGGCTTTGTAATCATTTTTGTAAAGATGTTTGGAACGAACTAGTTCTAACATTTATTTTTGTATAAGAGTGTTGTAATTAAACTCTTAAGTACTATGGTAATCGAGCCTTGTATAATTTTTAGTATGGATAAATGGGCCCGGTTGGACCACTTTACTCAGAATGGACTTCTCGCGTCATTGTGTTATATTGGGTCCTGTGATGGGTCAGTGTTATTGCAGCTATCCTAATAAAGCTGTATTTTCGAAAGTAGAGTTCCCTGTACAAAGGAGACTCTATCCGATTTTTGTTAAATTATGGGTCCCGGTAAAAGGTGTTAGTAATAGTGCTCTAGGCCTATTGTATGGACATGGTATTTTGACTATTTATGAGAAATTATTATTATGATGATTTGCATGTTTATTATATATAATGTTCTTGAATAATATTAATTATTCTTAAATGTCCCTAATCGTTATTGTTATGTGGGAATAATGAATTATGACAGATATAAAGTTTGATCGATATTCATGGGGATGAATATGTGTATGAGATTACAAATCAAATTTATATCTATTTGTTGAGAAATCAAATATTGATAAACCCGTCTTTGAGATTAATACATGGATCAAAGTCATAAGTTAATCTCTAATAGTTGTGTCATTAAACTTTGACCCGAGATCACTAAAGTTCTTTCAAATATAAGGAATATGTTGTGTTTTGATATAATCAAACAGCTGTTCTCAATTGAATGACTATAAAGTTATACTTGAACATAATAAGAATTCTTGTGTAGTGAGAGATATGAGCGATTAAGATGGAATTTTTTTCCTCTTATTATAAGAGAGATATCTCTTGGTCCCCTCGACAATTGAGACTCAGAGTCGTATGATCGTGGCTCAAATGAATTGATGGAGATCAATGTCATTTGTCGCCTAATTGGGCTCGAGTAATCAAAGATAAAACGATATAAGGTTGACTTTCTTGTCCATGCCTTTATATTCTATCAAGATATCATGAGACAAAAGAATTATGTCATTAGCTATATTAAGATCTGTTCCCTGATCATGAGCTTTTCATTTAACTTGTGAGGTCATAATGCACCCTCGCTAGAGGCCACGCCATGCACTCAGGTGGATCAAAATGCATTTTAGCCCACCGCCAATGTTAATTGAACCTATAGGGCCGCACATTAAGAACAAATAATAACGGTTATGGTTTTTCACTTAGTAATTAAAAATGATGAGATTATTTTAAATTCTAAAAATAATAATTAGTTTGTTATTTAAATTCGAATTTAATTTTGATAAAGTTATATTCGTGATTTAAATTAAGTAACAAATAATTAATTTTGTTATATATTTTTCTTATTTGATAAGGAAATGCTAATCCCAGAAGCGTGTTTACTGGTGTTAATTTAAATATATAATAATAAGGCCTGCTTCCTTATCCTATAAGGATTTGAATTTAAATTGTTATTATTTAAAAGAGTTTTAAATATATAATAATATAAATAAATTAAGCTCATTCGATATGATTTTTTAATTTAAATTATTATTTAAGAGTTTTAAATATATAATAATATAAATTAAGCTCTTATTCTGATAAGGATTTGAATTTAAATTGTTATTATTTAAAAGAGGCTTTAAATATAATAATAAAAATTGCTTGAAAAACTCCTAGCAGATTTCATATATAGATATATATATGCGTAGACATATATTTTTTGTAGTGGTCGTTTTTTACTTTAAGAACAACCAAACAGAGGGAGACCTCACTCACAGCTTTCTGAGAAGCGATCATAATCGAACTAGCATTCAACAAGATCGTTCATTATTTGTTCGCAGGTAAATTTCAGAGGGTGGCGTGCCGTAAAGGCAAAGACCTTTGAAGATCCAATAAAACCAAAGACTGTACTTTGAAGGCTTCGACTTAACCGGATTCATAAGAGGTAAGTTCGCTTACCCTTCCTTCGCTCTTGGCGGAAACGCATGTGATCCTTGGTGGGTTAAGGGATAAAAATTTTAAATTCCGCTGCGTTTATGTTCCAATCAGATTGGATATTATGCCCGTAACCCAACAAAAGGGACACAACATTATGGTATCGGGTTACCTGACATCCACAAGTCTTCTGCGAGTTGACAGTTGGTCAACAGACCCTCGGGTTTTGGGGCGTCACAACTTGGTATTAGAGCATAAGTATGCTACCCAGGCCTCGATGGGCATGTGGCTGCCATCCTGATATCAAAGATCAGCAGCCTTGTATCAGAGCTTAGGGTTTATGATACCTAGTGCTCGATATCTCATCAAATTTACTGGTATCGTAGTTTGGGTATACCAACACCCAGTGGCTCATAGACATGGGTTTGGGGTGCAACTGGTGGGGTTGTGGGGGGTCAAGTAACCCAAAGGTGGGGCACACCATCCTCCCACATTAATGAAGAGGGACTCGACAGGTTGATCATTGGTTCCAACGCCTGGAAGATTCGGAGGTTACATCACCCCGATGCTACACGGATAAGACTAGCGAAGAATCCAACTAGGAGGGTGATTCCCAAGTGTGGTGGGATTAGTCGTGAAGCCTCAAGGACTTGAGGCAATGACAGAAGAGTTCCGCGGAGCTCTTCATGGACAAATATTTCCCGGCGTCTGCTCGACATGCAAAAGCTCGGGAGTTCCTAGAGTTGAAACAAGGAACAAAGACAAGCATAGAGCATTTACAAGTTCACCGAAGTTAGTCTGCTAGAAGATGACATGCAATAACCATTACGGCCAAAAGTGAGGGAAATATGAGGATGGTCCTAAACTCATCCATCCGAGGTAAAATCAGGACATCTCTTACAAGACATGGACTCGATGGTCAAGATGTGTTCTTCAGCTACCAGAGAAGTGGACGGGCACTGGAGCATCCGAGACTCGAGCTAGCGATAAGAGGAAGGGGGACCGACCTTCTTCTTTTAGCTCTGGAAAGAAGCAGAGGACTTCTAATTCCTGGCAAAGTCTGCCAGTGGACAGTACACACTCCCATCAAGAACAAGGCCAGGATAGATTGTTGCAAGGTATGCGACACTTCAGGACTCCTGGTCATCCAGGACAGGGGACATGTTACCATTGCCACCAGCCTGGACACTTGAGATGGAATTGCTCGCAGAGGAAGGGATCCTAGAGTTATGGGACACCTAAGTCCCAATCATCAGTGGGACATGCACAGACATAGTTTGTTTCTCCTCCCAGCATGGGCCAAGGGAACCAATATCATTCCTAGGGTGCTGCACAAGCACCTACTACTTCATAGACAAGCCGAGCCGTGGGCACGGGTCGAGGTCGAGGACGTGGCTCAGGCCGGGACTGGGACCCAGGGGCGTCTATGCCACATACACCTCGACCGAAACAGAGATCACCATTATTCAAGGTACCTTTCTACTCTTTCGCTTATGGGCAAGAGTATTGTTTGATTCTAGTGCATCTCATTCATTAGTTGTTGCATCTTGTGTGAAAAAATTGGGCTTAGAGGTTGAAACTTGGAAAAGCCGTTGCATGTGAGTTCTCCCCTGGGAACAATGGTGAGTGTCGATCGATATGCCTTAATTGCGGAGTTAGAGATCCGAGGATTCTTCTCACTACACCTATGTCGGGCATGTCGGAGTTTGACGCCATCCTTTTGGATGGACTGTTGGATTACTACACGCAGTCATCGTTGATTGTGATCGTAGGAGGTTACCGCCTACACAATCTTATGTAATGCTCAGGTTATGTTTTAGGATAAGCATAATATTTTAATCTCTGTGCCGTAATGAATTCTTAGACATGGGCAATGATGTTACTACAAGTCTACCTGTGGAGGATTCCAGGCTAAATAAGAGTAGTTCATTTCGGGTGGTTTGCGAATATGAGGATGTTTTTTCGGGACGAATGACGGATTACCCCTCCCAAAGGGATGTAGATTCCCACTATTAAGTTACACCCCGATACATCAAGCATATTTCTACGACCTCGCATAGAACGGCACTCCGCTGAAGCCGTTAAGAACCAAGGTCCACTACAAGAATTGTTGGACAGGGGTTTTATTAAACGAGCTCTTTCCCTTGGGGCGCTTCGATGTTGTTTGCCAAAAAGAAGGACAAAACCTCTTCCATTCCTTTGGTGACATATTATCATCAATAACAGGTTACTTATCAAGAATACAAACCTTGCCGAGGATTAATGATTTGTTTGATGAGTTGAGAGGGGCGCAAGTGTATTCTAAGATAGATCTCTACAATCGCTACCATCGCTGAGGCCAGTGGAGGCAGATGAATTTAACTGGTATAGACATTTGAGTTCATAGTGATGCCATTCGGGATAATTCAATGCCGAGTTTATTATCTATGGATCTCATGCATAGGGTGTTCCAACCCTACTTAGATCGGTTTGTTATGGTCTTCGTTGACAACATCTTGATTTACTCCAAGTCTAAGGAGAAGCATGAAGATCATTTGAGGATTGTTCTCTAGACGTTGAGAGATTATCAATTGTATGCCAAATTCAGTAAGTGTGAATTTTGGCTTACTAAGGTGAGATTCTTGGGACATGCTGTGTTGGCTTCGTGTATTCATGACCCTTATAGCGTCGAGGCGCGCTACAGCTGGTGAGACCAAGTCAATCTTCGAGTTACGCAGCTGGGACGGCAAGGAAGCCAGAGAGGTACATTATGACTTCTCTCGATCGGGTGTGGCCTAAGACAGATCGACCTGCAAAGAGGTCAAGTTCGGAGCACATCGACTGGTAGAGGCATTCCCAGAATTAAAGAGAAGGCTTACTTCGGGCCTTATTTTGATAATCCCGTAAAGGGGATATAGGTACGCAGACAGATGTTTTTAAGGACTCGACTGGGTGCGCTGATGCAAATCAGAGGGTCATAGTCATCGCGCTTAAAAGGCCACGAGTGAAAGCACCCATGCATGAGCATGGAGTTGATGGTCATTGTCTTTGCCCAAAGATTTTTAAAATCATCACATCAAGCACTGAGCGCCATGTTTCGGACCACAAGAGTCTAAAGTACACATTTACACAACAACAGATCTCACTACAGGCAACGCAGTGTGGATGGAGAGGAGGTGGATTACGATTTCACTTTCAGATACCACCCCAAGAAGGGCAAATAAAAAAATTATCACCAAATCACGAGGAGTGTTGGCTAGTGTGGCTTCCCAAGAGTGGAAAATGATCGAGACTATGGGACAGATTGAACTGCAGTATAGTGATCAGGCTCAAGGTACCTTAGGGAGTTTAGTGGCTACGCCTTCCTTACTGAGCAGAGTGATTAAGTCCCAAGGACAGGACATAGAGATATTGTCCATAAGGGATCGGGTACAGACAGGTACATACGACGAAGGCTGGGCAATTCACACGAATGGTAGTCTTGTGCTAGAAGAGTCAGGTTCCTAGTTAGTAGACGAGAGAGAGATCCTCAGGTAGTTCATTCTTTCTGCTGGTCAGGTATCCAGGCACCAAGACAAACACATCTTCTATTGCTAGTATTATTGGAGTGGGATAAAGAAACACGTTGGAGATTTTGTTCAACGATGTCTTACATGTCGACAGGTAAAGGTTGAGCATCAAAGGCCGCTAGGATTTACTCAACCTTGAAGGTGGTCGAAAGGGAAGTGGGAACATATCACGATGGACTTTATGACTACCACATGTGACCACAGTGTTACGACGCGGTGTGGGGTGATCGTGGATCTGCTTACTAAGCCCATTAATCTTCTAGTTGTGCAGATGACCTTCACATTGGAGGATTTCAAAAATGTATATATGAGATTGTCCTACATATGGAGGTCGGGCTTATAGTATCAAACCAGATCCAAGCCACGACTCATTGGGAGAATTTCCAGCGAGCCATGGGAACACAATTGAGGATGAGCACTACTTTTCATCCTCAGATGGATGGTTAGTTAGAGAAGACCATCCAGACTTTAGTAAACATGCTATGGGCATGCGACCTGGATTTTAAGGGTAGCTGGGAAGAACATTTTCCCTTAGTGGAATTCGCCTACAACAACAGTTATCAGGCGAGCATACAGATGACAATCTATGAGGCACTCTCATGGGGAGGCCATGTCAATTCTTAAGCCAGGACGGGGTGGGAGAGAGGACCCTACGAGTCCGATTTGATTGAGACACCCATATGCGATCCGACACACGCTTCACCACCAAACATGAAGAGTCACGCCGATGCATTTATAGAGACCTCTTGTAAGACTAGAGAAAATCCAAATTTTCTGAAAAAGGGTAAAAAGGTAATTTCGGTCAAAATCAAAAATTTTTCTAGATCTCGAATGATGAAACGGACTTCATCGTTGAATCGCCCTCGCGAAAATCTAGCTACCGTATCACCTCCTCGCCGGTCTCGAGACGACTTGCACGCTGGTAACTAACGATAATGGGATACTTGGGCACATTTTGAAAGGGCAATACGCAGTAATGCAGCCAGTGCAGATTGAGTCAACTTGAGCTCAAGTGTAAAATGGCAAAATACATGACATGATGCCATCATGAAAATCTCAAGGTAGATGGACAGGGATAAGGTGTAATCCCATGAACCACTTGTGAAAGTTGGACATGTGGCATTGAGAGGACTTTTCTCTTAACCTCAATCTAAACCAAACCGGTTTGGGAGGGAAAGGAAGAGAGAGAAAGACCAAACGAGAAAGAGAGAAAAAGGAAATGGATTTTTAGAGAGGGAGGCTCTACCTTCTCTCTAGAATTCGTGATCGGACCCTCGAATCCCGACTAGCTAAGAGGCAAAGTTGCTCCCCATGGCAAGAGCTACGCATGGGTACCAGTTTTGGGGAGTTTCGACAAACTCCGTGAGGTAGGGGTCTTCTTTTACTTGGTTTTTTTTTATTTAAGTGTTTTGTTAATGGTTTGGTTGATTTGAGGTCGTGAGTGGCCGTTTGATCGGTCCCAAAACTTGGAACCTAAGTGTGGAAATTTTTGGAGCCCATTTCGACACCATTTAATTGTTTTGGGCTAGCCAGGTGGATAATTTATGCATTAAATTATGTTTGGGTGTATGAGGCTAGAAATGGTTGAGGATTTTCCGTTCCATAAAGTGTAGAAACTCGATAAAAGCCAGAGTGGGTCGCTTCACTGACGCCCCACCGCTCGTTTAGGGACTCGGCAAAATAGTCCTGGGGCTTGTTTGGTTTGGACCGAATTGTCCATGTGTGTTTCAAGCAAAATATGGCTTGAATTGGATGACTTGAATTGTGTGGAATTTAATATGTTAATGCATGGAATTTGATTTGTTAACATGATGTGGTGATTTAATTTATGTTAATATAAGTATGTCAATATTAGTATGAAGGTTTGAAATGGCATAGTTGCACTCCATATGCACGGCACCATAGGAACAGTGTGAGTGCATGACATGAAAAGAGTCAGAAAATGAACATGATTGTGAAAGGAATTTCGATGGAAGATTTTTCGAGAATTAGTTGGGAGATGGCTTCAACATATCACTTCTCGATGAGGACCACACTTTGAAAGTTCTCCAAATCCAATTCGACTCGAGGGTAGTCCAATATTTTTACCGAAATCCCGCAGTGTGTTTTTGAGAACAAAAACTTTTGTTTTGAAAATTCGTGTTTTCTCATACATGGCTTAGGCAAGCACGTAGGGAAGCCGTGAGGACTCAAGACATGGGATCGGGGCATGTAGACATTCAAGTAGGATCACGATTTGTTTCGAAAGTATGTGCTTACATTGAATCATTGCATGTGCACTTTAGCGAGCAACCCATTTAGGTAATTCCACCATCGGGTACTCCAAGCCAATTTTGTCGAGGGAATATTATTTCAGGTACAAGGAGCGAACGGGAAGGCGACACTCATTAGAGGTCGTTTTGAGAAGAAAGCCGACTTGTGGCTTTGAAGTTTTGGTATAACATGTATTAGAACTCTTAATTTTAATATATGTTTGTATTAAGAGTGTAATCAACTCTTGAACTATGTAGTATAGTTGGTTGGATTTTTAGTGAGTATGGATGTATGGGCCAATATGGCCATTTTTACTCATGCGTGTGTCTCGTGATACAAGACGCGAGAGATTTTTCGCGGTCGACGCAGCACAACCCGACACCCCGGGTTTCAGCGCTACACCTCTGTAGTTTGAGGAGAGATCATGTCTTCTCGATAATGCCTGCAGCATGAGTGGTTAGGTTCGGTATGCGGGGAAAGCTGTCGCTGAGGTATATCAAGCCCTTCGAAGTACTTAGGAGGGCTGGTGCCAATTGTTTAGTCGACAGCACTACGCCCAAGTTTATCGGTTCATGCAAGATTCCATGTCTCCGCTGTTCGGGAAGACACCTCAGATCTAACTCATGTGGTGGATTGGGGAGAGCTTGTTGTTGATGAGGATGGAACCTTGAGGAGTGGATCGATGCGGATTGCGGATAGTCTGGACTGCCTTTGTGAGTATTAGTAAAAGTGTCAGGGCAAAGACCGAGGGAGCGCAGGGAAGAGGCGACATGGGAGCCAAGACACTATTCGTGCTAATTATCCTTGCTCGAAGAAGAATGCATAAGCTGGGTCATTGATAAAAATGACCGTTGTATGTGCATACTGTACTTAGAATATGTAAAAGAATTTTCGGTGATCGAAATTCTTTTAAAGGAGAAAGAATGTAAAACCCGGGAAAATTTGAATTTTTCTGAAAAATGACAAAACGGTAAATTACCGCTAATATACAAGTTACAAAACGGAATTTTCTAGATCTTGAATGATGAAACGGACTCATCATGGATTTTCTAGAAATCTAGTTACCTGCACGCGACTCGTGAATTCGACAATTCGAAATTTTCACGATTTTCGTGGCCGGTGCCCGGGTGTAATTCCCAAAAACGGATTTTGAGAAAAATCTCGAAAGTAGAAAAATAAATTAAGTAAAGTTCATTTAAAATAAATTAAACTTGAGCTGTGATGAAATAAATTGTTTCGGAGCATAAACGGACCCGGGCAAATCTTGGACTTGTGGCGCGATGTGGGCCAAGTCTTTAAGACTTATGTTAATGTAAAAAAATCAGTTTTTGGAGACCAAATAGCTCATTTTTCTGCAGAAAACATGAGAGAAGTGGAGAACGAGAGAGAGACCCAACTTCTCTCTCCCATCTACGCAGACCCTATTCGATTTCATCGGTGCCAAGAACGAAAAGTCCATCTACTCGACGAGAGCTACACGTGGGTACCGAAAACACAGGATTTCGTAGAGAATTCAAGCAAGGAGTTTCTAGAAAACAAAGGTTTCGGGATTAAGAAGTGTCCACGGGACTTCCTAGAGTTTATTCTACGCTCCAAGAGGTAGGGATTCTTTCTACTTTGGTTTACTTTACATTCTAAAAGCTGTTTGGTTGTGTTTTACGCCTTAAGGGGCTGTTTTGCCGTGTTTTACCCTAAGGGGCTATTTGGCAAAGATTGGGGATGTGGGAATAGTGCCCCTCTCGCTTGGACCCAAATGATGTCTAGTTTTTGGGGTTGATTGATGAAAAAGAGGGAATTTGGGCTAGTGTTCTTCATGGAAATTGTAGCTGAAGTTGTGAAATTGATGTTAAGAGTTTCAATCACTCAAATTGGACTTCTATAGGTCAATTTATGGTACATTTATTTCCATGATTGTCACGCCTAGTTGACCTGTATCCGTGTTTTGGGACCTGCTTTTCGTTGGGAAAAAGAGGGAATTTGACCAGCTTTTTCATGGAAATTATAGTTGGATCTGTGAAATTGATGTAGGCTTTTAAATCACCTAAATTTGACCTCTATAGCTCAAGTTATGGTCCATTTTCTGGGACTACCATAGGCTGCCCTGTTTTGACCTCATACACTGTCCAAATTTTGGGACTGATTTCCGATGGAGGAAAATAGGGAATTTGGACTAGTATTATCCATGGAAATTATACTGCATCTGTAAACTCTTGATGTAGGATTTTAATCACCCAAATCGACCTTTACAAATCTCAGTTATGTTCCATTTCTAGACTCTACAACTTAGGTTGTTTAATGGTTTCAGGTCCGCATTTTTGTGACTAGGGGACCAGTTTCGAACTGAGTTCTAACTATTATGTCAGTTTATTATGGCTTGTTGTGCGTAATGTTTTGTGGGCATCTTTATGCCACAACTGGTTCCCAGGATCAAGTCATATTGTTCAGTTTATGACATGTTTCGTTGTAAATTGATCGGTGTCAATATGTTTTGTCCTAATGTATTGACATGTGATCAATTTGCGTATATATGCCATTGCATGGTTTGTTTGTAGCTATTTGTGGACATGTTAAGTCATAATTCTGGCCTAGAGTGATGTGCTATGTCATCGCTTATCGGGTGATGACTTGTTAATGTTGATATATGTGTGTGCAAATATGTTGACATGAAATGTGTGATTGTTTGGAAATTTTATGCTGATTGATATAATTGTCCATGATGCATGGGTGATATGCATGAGTAGAATTGTCCATATAACCTTCATCATATATGTGACATGGTATAGGCATGAAATGGAACATCACATTGCATATGCATGGGACATGACATTAAATGGGTGTGAGTGCATGGTTATAATCAACACTGTGTTTGGTGTTTGATTGGGTGAGTTCGGTACGGTGGGAAAACGTCCAACAGGGTCTCACGGTTGTATACATGAAAATGAAAATATGTGTCGAATAATAGTAAGTAGGGATAGATACCCTCTCGGGTGAAAGCCTCGTTATTTTTGGTTATATATATGTGCCCAATGGTTAAAGCTCATGAAATTATAGGTAGGCTTATGAAGCATGCGGTGAGACCCCGGAAATTCGCTACCCACAAAAAGACACATGATTTTGAATATAAATGATCATTGAGGTGTAACATCCAAAAAGCTTTTGGTTTGAAAAACAAATGAACTTTGTTGTAAAATGATCATTGGATGTAATCCACAAATGATGGGTTTTATCACACTTTGACATCGCATGGTGTGGTAGGAGTCAGTAAGGAGGACTCAGGTGCATGGTACATGATTGAGTTTCATCTTATTTCATGACATGTAGGATTTCATAGTAGAAATTGTATGTTTTTACTTGGAATGTGAACATGACCATTGTATGTGTACTTAGGTGAGGAGTAGCCTTTGTAGGAGTTTACTCTACTGGGCGTATCTCACCCTCTATGGGATCCCCCATTCAGGTGCAGGGAGTACACCTATGGATGACGCTCACTTGAGGTCGCAATTGTGAAGAAAGTCGGGTTATGACTTTGTAATCATTTTTGTAAAGATGTTTGGAACGAACTAGTTCTAGCATGTATTTTTTGTATAAGAGTGTTGTAATTAAACTCTTAAGAACTAAGGTAATAGAGCCTTGTATATTTTTTCATATGGATAGATGAGCCCGTTTGGGCCACTTTTACTCATAAATGGACTTTGTGCGGTCATTGTGTTATATTGGGCCCCGGATGGGTCATGTTATTGTATATCCTATAGGTTGTATTTTGGGCAGAGCTCTCCGTATAAAGGAGACTCTATCCGATTTTTGTTAAATTCACGTCCCTAGAAAAGGGACACAACAAAGGTGGTATCTGCCACTAACATCCACAGCCACAGTCGACAATGGGTCAATGGACTCCTAAGCTGGGGCATCACGATAGTAAGGGTCTCGCCTTTACTAAGAAAAGGACATCGCTTCGCCCTAGGCTACCAAGAAACCATATCGATATTGTTGTTCACTTACTCGAATGAAATCGCGGGAGGTTGGACGACCTTCTATGGTTTCGGTTTATATTTTTCAATCTAATCAGTCGAGCGTGTTGGATACGTCGGCGTTTGACCGCCGCCGTCCGGCCTGCCGCTCAGCCTACGCATAACAACGCTAGTCGTCGGTG
The DNA here is from genome assembly GCA_016808115.1 of Tetrastigma voinierianum. NCBI lineage: Eukaryota > Viridiplantae > Streptophyta > Magnoliopsida > Vitales > Vitaceae > Tetrastigma > Tetrastigma voinierianum. Next base: position 166,395 of record JAEQBH010005583.1, on the reverse strand, counting down.
AAAGGCACGTCATTGGGCCCTGCCATGGGAACGACAGTTCCTTTACAACTAAAGTTGATCTCTCAACAACTGATGGTATCAACGAGGAATACAAGCAGGAGCCACGCTAATCCTTCCAGAATGCAAGACCAGCCTGGTGGGGTGGATAGCCGACCTCCCGAAGGCGCATTAGAAACAAAGGTGTGCCAACACGACGAGGTGCAGGCAATTCGCCTCACCAACCAACGCTGATAGAGGAATTAGAAAGTAACTCACCAGCAAGATGCAACGCCACGAAGCACGACAAGCTCAGTAGCGCCATAACACCACCCTCAAGAAGAGCAAACACACTTACTCCCTAGAAGGTATGTGATCCAAATGAGCCAGGGGTGCATGGGATTCCACCTAGCCCCCAAAGAGGAGCGCAACGAAGCAATACTTGGGGGGGACCTCGGAAACGATGAGCCAACCCCTTCTCAGCAAAGAATGGGGGAGTAATCATGGGAACAGAGGTTCAAGGGTATCCAACAGGAGCTCAGCCACGTGAAGGAAGTCGTAAAAGGCCGAGCGCCGGACTCTATGGACACCCTAGTGCAGCAAACTGAGTCATCGTTCACAGCCGAGGTGCGCAGAGCCTTCGCTATCACGCTAAAAGGCCCAACGCCGCTCGTTTAACAGCTCCCACCATCATCGCCTCCTATCTGCAGAGCTTCCATCGCTAGCTCGCCTCCCACTCTTACCGAGCTAGAAACATACAAGAAGTCGAAGTTATCACCGCCACCATAAAGCGTAGCCCATAGGAAAGCTCGAGGTCTTATGTCCGTGAGGTTCACGCCGAAGCCCAAGGTGACATACCGACGAGAAGTTCGCTTATCAACAGATTTATCACCGTTAGAGTGCAAATAAAAGACGGATGTTTTCCATCTCCAAGAATCCACAGTAAACATGGTTTGAGGTGCTCGCTAAAGCTGGTGGGTACATAAACTGGCCAAGAAGCCCTCATCCAAGAAAGAAAGCTCGACCCACAAAGAGAAAAGCAGGATCACAGACAATGTGGACGGTTCCCAAGAGACAAAGAAACCGGGAGAGATACCCAAAGAAAGACAGAGAACGGTCCTCGAAGAGACAAGAGAGCGTCAAAGATCACCTGGGACCACCTCAGCCCGAGCTGCGACAATAGTATTCACCACTACGGCTCACCGATGGCCGCAAGATCAGTCTCAGGCGAGGTAACATGAACGCTTCGAGATGACCATCCTAGATAAGGTAAGACCCCACCAAAAGAGATAACACGAGGTATTGTGAGTTCCATAGGGACCACGGGCATCGAACGGATGATTGCATACAACTCAGGAAGGAAATATAATATTTGATTCGACGCGGGTATCTCCGCCGCTTCGTAGCCTCTGAAGGTTAGAGTCAGGCGCAGCCACCACCACCTTATTAGACGACAACTTAGCACCAACAACCCTTAGGGGAAATCCACGTGATCTCGGGAGGATTTGTTGTGAGGCGGGAATCCAAATTTATGCCAGGAAGGCTCACTCATAACATCAAAGCTGGGAGGTAATGGAAGCACTGCTGCGGTCTAAACTACCGACTAACACAACCATAACATTCTCGACCGATCCGGAGGGATCACAACACCCCACGACAATCCTTTGGTAATAAGGGCACTAAGACAAAACAATCCACGGTCCACGATTAACGGAGTTCAGCCACATCATCTTCGCTTACTTTTGACAAGATGTGGCATCGAAAGGGAGAAGCCGAACCACAAGACTCCACCTACGAGGATTCTCCGAGAGAGCATACTACAATAATACATCTAAGGCTCACTTTGAGACCCTCGCCAGCAACAATCCAGCGGAAGTTTCTACAAGATGCCCCATCCGCTTATAACATGCTATTAGGCGCACTCTCTCAACGCTATAGCGCCATCCTCCGCCTACCATGATGATCAAGTTTACCACAAGTGGAGTAGAATGGTTTCGAGGAGACCACACAAGGCCGTGGAACGCCACTCAAGATCCATAAAGCAAAAAGTAGTCGACAACATATACTTGGACGAGCTCGACATTCGCGATGAGGTAAATACTGCACTGAAGCCTTCAAAGAGCTGAACTCCGTACAGCTGGGACGATAACCTCGAACACCTCACCTACACCTGGCCAAGTCATTAAGACCGTAGTTTCCCACCCACTTCAAACAGTAATCGATGTCTTCGCGGGAAGGTGGAGGATGCGAGGATCGATCCCGTAATAATCACTCACAAACTAAACGCTACCCATCCTTCAAAACCAGCCAAGCAAAAGAAGGAGTTTCGCTCCAGAAAGACAAAAAGCGATCAATGAGGAGGTCTGCAAGCTCCTCCTGGGCGACCGGGAGAGGGAGTGACCACCGGTTAGCCAACGTCAGACTGGGCCAAAAAGTGAACTAAATGGAGACTCGGGTGATCGATTTCACTGACGTCAACCGAGCATGCCCAAAAGATAGCTTCCTCCGTCACAGATCGAATCTCATAGTGATGCCACAGCCTGGCCATGAACTCCTCGGGGCCACTGATGCTCCGCTACAACCGTGACGCGATGGATCCCGACGACCAGGAAAAGACCTCATTCATCACAGGCCAAGGGACCTATTGTTATAGAGTAATGCCTGGGGCTAAAACGCAGGAGCCACCCTACCAGAGGTCAGGAATAGGATGTTCCGGCGCATAGGGGCATCCACGGAGGTATATGATGATGTCAGGAAATCAACCACGACCGAGCTCCACATAGCTCATCTGTCCGAAGCATTCCAGATCCTGAGAGAGTACAACATGAAGTTGAATCCGGGCCTAAATGCGCTGAGTCTCACCGAAAATTATTTGGTTTTGCTGAGTCTTAAATTTAAAATTCTTTGGGTTTTATAGTCAACGAACCGAGGACTCGAGGCAAATCCGCATGCATAAAAGCTGTGCTCGACATGCCGCCACCGTCAAACATAAAAGAAGTCCAACGTCTAACTAGAAGAATAGTCACGCTAAGCCGATTTGTGTCCAAGGCCAGCAATAAATGTCAACCCTTCTTCCAAGTTCTAAAGAAAGCTTTTCAATGGGATACATATCACAAGGCTTTCCTCAAGACTGGAAAATCCTACTTAAGCTCTCCCCATTCCGTAAGCCCCTCAATGGGAACTCCTTACCAGACCGACAGCCAGATTTCACGACCAACGCCGTCCTTATCAGAGACAAAGACCGAGTACAACATCCAGTCTACTATTGCAGCCTGAGCTCGAGAGGAGTTGGTGAGCAGGTATCCAAGGATGGAGAACTAATCCTCGGGCGCAAAACCGCACTGAGTCCCACTTATTTAGTGCTATACCTTACGAAGACTCTAGTCAGAACCTAATGGAAGCAGTACACACAAACTGAGATCTGAAGATCATGGTGATCTGAAATAATATGGAAATGACATCAGATATAAACCATAAACTCGTAATAAAGGGTAGGTCTCTGCATTTCATGGATTTCACCTCCCGACAGAGTTCATGAGGATACGCTGAGCGACGCTCCACCCCCCATTTGTGTTGACCGTAGACGGCCGGGCCAATGCTCAAGGGAGTGGTGTTCGCCAATTCTAACCTCCTAGAAAGAATGTGATATCGAGTATGCACTCAGATTTGGTTCCAAGCCTCCAACAACGAGGCCGAGTATGAGGTCGTCATCATTGGACTCAACCTCACCCATTCGATGGAAGTTGACTAGCTTGAGGTATGCAAAGGACTCCCATTCGGGTGGTAAAGCAAATGTAAGACACCTACGAGCCAAAGGTAAAAATGATCCTATACCTAAAAAGGTACTGAATTACTGAGAATTTCATGCTAGTTCAAGTCGACACATACCCAGAAAGCAGAGTTTCTGAGCGTATGCCTTAGCAAAACTCGGCAATGCCTCCCAAGAAGATCTCACCGCACTAACGCCCTCTGGCGAGAACCCGCAAAGACCCCATAGATCTTTATGACAAGAAAGTCTCCCACATGTCCGGTTGCTCGACGGACCCCATTTAGGACTATTTAATAGAAAGACTGCTACCCAACAACCCGAAAGAGGCTTCTAAGCTTAGGACGAGGTCGGCCGGATTTACTATTCATCGGGGAAGCCTTTACAAGTGAGGTTTTTTCACACCCATCCTCAAGTGCATTGTAGGGAAAGACGCCGACTACGTACTGAGGGAAGTACATAGGGGTATGCAGAAATCACACGGAGCTCTACGTCGCAGAAAAGCCTTAAGACAGTGGATACTACATCGCCCACAATGCTCGTAGACGCGGATGTAACTAGTCGAAATGCAAATTCCATAAGAGCACACCAAAATCTCTCACCTCTCGTCCGAGCCATTAACGTCACTCAAGAGCCCTTATCCCTTTTCAAGAGTTGGACACATATTAGACTCTACCCATCGAACGCGCCAAGTAAATTTATCATCGTATAAAGGATTATTTCACCAAATGGCCGTCAACCTCTTTGGCTACTATCATAGAATAGAAGATACGCAACATCGTCTGGTGTTCCATAATTTGCAGGTTTGGTATCCCGAGAGCTCTGGTGTCAGACAATGGAAAGTAATTCGATAACCTTAAGTTCAGGGATTTTTGTGCCGAGCTCGGGATCAAGAACTACTACTCATCCCTAGCTCATCCACAATCTAATGGGCAAGCAGAGGTCACCATCAGAACCCTTAAAACAACGTTGAAGACCAAATTAGAAGATCTTAAAGGCAAATGGGTAGAATACCTCCCCGAGGTGTTATGGGCATACAGAACTATGAGCAAGTCTACAACTCAAGAAACCCCATCTGGGCCTAAATTTTCGCACCGAGGCGGGCCCCCGCCGAGATCTGGACATTAAAGTCCCCAAGGATCGAATTAGCAAGCGTGGAACATAACGAAGAGGCTCTCCGCCTAAACCTGGACCTCTTAGATGAAAAGCGTGATCAGGTCCTAAAACGTACAGAAGACTACCAAAGGAAGACGACAAGGTACTACGACCAAAAAGTCAAACCAAGGAGTTACAAGCCTGGCAACCTAGTCTTAAAAAGCCCCGCCGGCGAGGAAAAATCCAACACACGGAAAACCAGGCCCAATCGGGAAGGCCTTACATCGTGGCCTCGCATCGTCCGACCAATACGAACCTGCATCTGAGGAAGGAAAATTTACCTCATTCGAATATCGAAAGCACCTCAAGTGTTTTATCAATAGACCGATTGTAATCTTTAATAAAGTATCACCAAATTAAGATACGTTTCATGTGTTCATTGATTTGCTTATTTAATATCCTTTATGGATCAAAAAGGAGGCGCACAAACAGTCAGTCATACCCGAAAATTACACATCGTGAGTACACGTATTTGTGCTCAAAAACAAAAGAGTATTGTTCTTTATTCCAATAAAGGTACAATCATTGCTAATCAACGTTGTCATCCTTACATCTCGAAAATAAACAAAGATGCAACTTCCTCAAAAAAAAAAAAAAAGTTAAAAAATATCTCAAGAATATAGTACGAAAAGAAGAGAGCGCAGAACGAGAAGGGTTGAGAAGGAAGTGCTGAGAAGAAAGGGAGAGGGAAAGAGAGGAAGAGAGAGTGAGAAAGAGAAGGAAAAGGAGAAGAAAGAAGGGAAAGAGGAAGAAGAGAAGAAAGAAGAGAAAGAGGAAGAAGAGAAGAAAAAAGAGAGAGGAAGAAGAGAAAGAAGAAGAGAGGAATGGAGGAAAGCGGTACCAAAAAGTACACTCATTTTCCAAACGCATCCTCAAAGACCCGGGGCTAGGAATAACATAACCCCATAAAGGGGGAACTAAAAACACAACTCCTACAAACGCAGGGCCATCGGGAATCCAAACGCCATCCCAGATCTCCGCACCTCCCTGTGAAGACGACTAAGCTCGGACGCATCGGTCCCACGCATTCCGCCACGACTCAAAAGGAAGAAGGTTTGAAGCATGAGCTCTATCAGCAGAGGAGCTCGCACTTATAAGGAGGTCAAGCACCTGGAATTCGCTGGGTCTAACTTCCAATTCTCCATAAGCCGTCCACTTCTCCATAAACCAGCATTAAAGATGTCCGCATCTTTCCAAGAAGTGAGTCAACTCAGCCGCACTCAGCAGCCTTCGCTTTAAGAGCTCGACTGGCTCAACTAAGGCCTGCAGCCCAGAACAGTTCCAAACAAAGTGTTTAGGCCCACGAAGCCTCGCGGCCTCGGGCTGAGGAGCTCGACCGGCTCAACTAAGGCCCGGTGTACCTCAAGATGTGCTTAGCTTCAGCAGACGCCCACTCGGGAGCCCGCACTTCAATTTTTGCGTAGCTTAACATCAGAAGGCCTCGCCATGAGCCTAGTAGCTCAATTTGCGTAGCTTACTCACTCAAGAAGGCCTCACGCCAAGAGCCCAAATGCACACTTCAAGAGCTAACTCGGCCAGAAAGGCCATATAGCCGTAGGTTAGTTCACCAGCATATCAGCCCACCTGAGCCCAAGAGGTCAGCTTTGCGAGCTTAACACCAGAAGGCCCCAGCGCCCAGAGCCCAAAGAGCTAAATTCCGCAGAGCTTAACAACTCTGAAGGCCTCTACCAGAGCCCAAAGAGAGCTCGCTGCAGCTTAACAAACTTAGGAAGGGGCCTCAGCCGCCTCGAGCCCAAGAGCTCAATCTCTACGCAGCTTATAACACAAATTATACCCTAACAGCTTTATAAATATGTTTGGGTATAATAAACGTAAAGGTATATTTATTCGAATAAATAAAGATAAAAACAAAAGTAGAATATGCATAAGTTAAATTACAAATAATAAAGAAGATTTGAGGCTGTTGTAAAATATTATAAATTGATTTGCAAATATTATAAGAGTTGGAGGACCAAAGTAAAATAAAAAGGGGATAAGATCAAATAAGGATAAGACCAAAAGAAATATCTTATTTTGGTCTTGGAAAAAGGGAGAGCAAATACGGACAAGAGAGAAGAGAGAAGAAAGGAAGAAGTAGAAGAAGAAGATCACAGGTATGGAATTACTAAATTTGAGTATTGGTATGGAATTTGAGTGCTGGTACTGATACATGTCTCTGGGGTTGTATGGAATCGAGTATAGTTTGTATAGAAACTATGGAGCATGGAAGTCTAATTTCTGGACTATAAAGTTTAGATACATGGTTAAGAACCCTATCTTGTATGGTTTGGGCTCGGGAACTCCTAAAACTCATTTCGTAGGTTGAGTTAAGAAGAGCTTTAAGGTTCCAAAATATGTGGCTCGAGAAGGGTCTAGTTGTGTTGAACCCGTAAAACTCTATCATTTCGATCATATGCGATCTCGATCTTAGAACGGGTTTTTTGGGTCAGAAATACAGAGAATCTGAAGTGGGTCCTTCTAGTAAATTGCAGCCATCACGAAATTGATGTTAGGCTTTCAATTTATCGATTTGGACCTCTCAGAGACAAAGTTATGGTCCTTTTACCGAGGTCACCCATTTAGATCCGGCCTGCCGCTTCGCTAATTGGGTCAACTAATGGGACATTAGGAACGGGCTTTGGAGTCAGAAATAAAGAGAATTTGAAGTAAGCTCATTCTGGGAATTGTATCCACATCAATGAACTTGATGTTAGGCTTTGAATTTCAATTCCGACCCCTCGTAGAACAAGTTATGGTCTTTTACCCCGCCAACAGTGAAGGGTCACCCATGAGGTCGGCCAAATGGGAGTCGTATCTCGTCTTGAAGAGCTCAACTCATCATGCAGAGCTCGACTCGTCATGCAGAGCTCAACTTGTCATGTAGAGCTCCACTCTTCATGCAGAGCTCAACTCGTCATGTAGACTGAGCTCGTCACTTCATAGTGCCCGTCGCCCAGCTACCGACAAGATCGACTGCGGCGACCCTCCAACTTCGAAGGTCAGATCTCCCCGCTTAAACTCCGATTTGCGTTCTGACCCCTATGGAAATCCCATTGAGCCAAGAATCCACCATGATATGCCTTAGGCGATATTAGATGCTCGACCGAGGTATTAGATTGAGCTCATCACTTCAGTGCAGCTCGCCGGGCCAGCCGCCTCGTCAAGACTGATTGCGCATGACCTCAAACTTCGGAAGGTCATAACTTCTTCGTCTGAACCCCGATTCGAGTGTTCTTGGACTCTATGGAAAGCTCATTGAGTCAAGAATCCATCCATATGCCTAAGGAAGATATTAGATGTCAGACCAAGATGTTATACTGAGCTCGTCACTTCGCAGCTCATCACCCGTGTCAGCTTGTCAAGACCGGACCGCGATGACCTCCATCTTCTAAGGTCATAACTTTCTTCGAACTCCGATTCGAGTGTTCTTGGACTCTGTGGAAAGCCCATTGAGTCAAGAATCCATCCATATGCCTGAGGAAGATATTAGATGTCAGACCGAGGTGTTAGACTGAGCTCATCACTTCAGTGCAAATTCGTCGCTCAGTCACCGTCAAGACCGATTGCATGACCTCCAACTCTGGCTGTCATAACTTTCCTATTGAACTCCGATTCGGTGTTCTCGAGACTTTATGGAGCCTCCATTGAGTCAAGAATTCATCAATAGATAGCATGATGCAAGATTGGAACCCATATTAGTCCTGTAGAGCATGAAAACAGAGTTCTCAGAGGTAACTATATGACTATATATGAATTCATAACAACCTATAAGCATATTGTGGTAAAGCATAGTTATTTATGCATACAATGAGACATGAAAATGAAAAGCTATAATAGTTTATTGTATATATATATATATATATAGTATATATATATATATATCACATATGAGTACCGAATGACAATAATTCGAATATGAGATATATAATCGAGCATAAAATACACATTAATTGTTCCGCTAGAACCCGGTAGAGGGATAGGATAAGTACGCCTATTAGGGGAAAAAATAAGTCCAGCATACAAGTTCGATATCGAGGCCTCCGCTTGTCGATGACATAGATCCCGCTTGATCACTGCGGCCCCGAAAGGGTCACCGCCCGGCCCTCATGATGGTCACCGCCTCGCATAAAGCATGATACCTCGTATATATCACACACGGCCTCTCATGGACCACCGTTTAGCACAAAGGAGTATAGCGTCTTGGGCCCTCATGGACCACCGTTTCATACAAGAATACAAGTGCCTTCTGCCTCATGCTCTCAGATCCACTTCTAAGGTTTATGCAGACATGAAACATAAAAGAAATGACAGGTATATGCAAAGGAAATGTAGAGAATATATGAAGAGAATATGAGAAGCATTAGCACTCATATGTGGATGATAGTATACGGAAGATAAGAACAAGAAGTAAAATACAAGATGATATGAAAAAGTATATGGATGATGATGAGAAATGGAACTGGTTATGATAAGTATATATATGAGAAATGATAAGAATCTGTAACTATTATATGTGTTATATGCATTTGTATAGAAGTGTGGTGACCTTAGTAGAGGTCATCCATGTGTATGATAATTCCCACTAAGGCGTAAAGCTTATGCAGTGTTCAATCGGGTGTGGGTACAAAAGAAGGAAGCCCGGAAGGAAATTTGAGACCCGATCCACATCGTGACAAAGGCCACACATCAATAGGTGCCCACTGGAAGACCTTAGGTCTATTTTGAATATGAAGTTTTGTAAACAATGTAAATATTGTAAATGTTAAACACTTCCATATATGGAGCTTGTATATATATATATATATATATTTTGTAATCATTGCTCTGAGAATATAATACAAGTTAATTGTTTAACATTATGAATATACAAGTGTAAAGGTTATAAGATAAAAAAAAAAAAAAAAAAGAAAGTGACCCTCACTTGACATCTGTATCTTAGAGATTGGGGCGTCACATTTAGTGGTATCAGGCCTAGGTTTGGCGTTTGGAAAAGCCTAGGTTTAGGTGGCTCACGGAATAGAGTATATAAGATAGAAAAGCACATTGTTTAGTAATGTATTGGCACGATTGGATGTCCTTGTGTGATGTATAGATGGATCGTCAGAAGGGGCTGCGAGAGTGTTAACCCCCGAGGAACAAGGGTTATCGGCTTAGAACCTTGATAATGTACCTAATAAGCCGAAGCCTTATTTGAGAATATCATGAAGACATGGCTCGGGTTTTAGATAGATTGGCCCAGCTCTAGCTCTAATAGACACGATAAGAAGACATGGAGCGGAAGATTCCATGGAGTCGAGCATGGAAGAGTCGAGAGGCTGAGATTTTGGTTAGAAAAGTTAGAAGAGACATTAGAAAGAGGTTAGATGTCCTCCCGATCAGAGAGTATCATGTGCAGTCTCACTATTACAAAGTGAGGCATATGATTGGTGGAAATAGTACTCAAGAGTCGAGGATTCCAAATCACGACATAGAATTCTTCGTCCAAGAGTTCGAGGACAAAGTATGTTCTTGCTGAGATGTATAGGGATTCCAAGTGGGAAAGCAGTTCCTAAATTTGAAAGCGAAAGGAGCTTATGGGTGGGCAGATACTGAGAAGATTGCTTATCTTAGCAAATATGCACGAGTGGTCCTCAGAGCATTTCGTGCGACGATTGAGGATGGTGCATGATTCCATCAAGAGGTATTTAGCACCTATGACTTCTCTGAACAGTGGATTTCTATCGGTTGGTACAAAAGGCTGCAATGAAAGTAAGAGCTAGAAATGAAGCGATGAAGATTTCAAGAAGAAGTTTTTAGAGGAGCTTAGTCCTCCTCGGGAAAAGATTTGAAAGAATCTCGGCTCGATCGGAATATAGTTCCATTACGAGAGGTAGAAGGTAAAGGTCGATGTAGCACGTAGTACGGGTAGAGGTGCTTGGTTGGAACGGGGAGAAAATTCGAATGCCCTCATTGCCATAAAAGGCATTTGGGAGTTTGCGGGATATGGCCGGTGTTTTTCGGTGTGGAAGCCTTGGGAATTTGAAGCACAGTGTCCCCGAGAGTTAGGGGATAATAGAAGCCAACAAGGAAGTGGCAGAGGAAGATCTGCGGCACCACTTCCGACTCGTGATCGTGGTAGGGGTCATAGTGGCCCATCTCAGCATAAAGGACGAGGAGGCATAGTGTCGGAAACAGTAGATCGTCCTATGCCTATAGCACCAGCACGAGCATATGCTATGGCTCGTGAGGGATCAGAAGATGTTCCTACTGAGGTTATAGTGGTATATTTTCTTTATATGATATAGAGATGCATGCATTGATTGATCCTGGATCTACTCATTCCTTATGTTGCATGGAGCATGTATTTGACAAAGTACCGGCAATGGAGAAATTAACTGACATGCATGTAACTAGTCGGGTGGGGCACAACGTTAGTGTGAATAACATATATAGAAATTGCTTGTTGTTATACAAAGAGAGTTTCTCGCTGATTTGATAACCACATTAGAAATTTGACTTGATTCTAGGCATGGATTGGTTGTCTAAGCATCGGTATGTCGTTGATTGTGAATGACGATAGTGTTGAAATGCTCACGACCCAGTTGAGTAATAGTATAAGGCATTGGATCAAGTGTAATGTCTAATGTCATCTCCACTATCTTGAGAAGCTAGGAGAATTATGAGGAAAGGATGTGAGACATTCTTGGCTTTGATACTTGAGCTCGAGAGAATTGATTGATGTAGAAAAGTCCATTAGTAAGGGAATTTCGGATGTATTCCCGAGTTACTCAGGTATTCCACATGAGAGAGGGGTGGACAGCCATAGAAATTGTACCGGGGAGCAGTCCGCATGTGAGGGCCTTGGTACGGGATAACTCAGCCAATTTGAAGGATTAAAGAGTCAATTGAAGAACTTTTAGATAAAGGATTTATCGGAGCCACGATTAATGTCCTTGGGAGATTGCACATTTTATTTGTGAAAAAGAAAGATGGCACTTTACGGATGTGCATCGATTATCGGCAAATCAATAAGGTGGCGGTGAAAATAAGTACCCATTCTTGGGGATCGAGATCTTTTGATCGGTTGAAGGGAGGCGGGTGTCTTTTCGAGAAGATAGACCTACGATCGGGGTATTATCGGTTGAGAGTAAAAGGGAGGAGATGTCTTAGAAATTTGCATTTAGAGCCCGATATGGCCATTATGAGTTTTTAGGTCATGCCATTTGGGTTGGTAATGCACCAAACGACATTCATGGATTTGATGAATAGGAGTCTTCGACCCCATGTGGATCAATTGTTGTGGTTTTTATTGATGACATCCACGGTGTATTCTAAGGATGCACGGGAACATGAACAACACTGAGAATAGTCTTAGAGCGTTAAGAGAAAGAATTTATATGCTAAGCTCGGCCAAATGTGATTTTTGGCTAAGGAAGTCTCATTCCTAGGCCACATTGTGTCTGGCGAGGGTATAAGAGTTGATCTGCTAAGATTGGGCCGGTTGTGAATTGGAAATCACCTCAGGTAGCAGGGTGGGAAGTTTCTTGGGTTTAGCGAGGATATTATTATAGAAGATTTGTCGCGAGGCTTTTCGGTCATAGCTTCTCCCAGCTCGCTGAGTTACTCGAGGGAAAGGAATAAGTTTGAGTGGACAGAATGTCGAGAATAGTTTTAGAGGAAGAAACGGTTAAGAAAGATCTTTGGTTGAAACACCGGTATTGGCAGCGACCTACTCGGGAAAAGAGTATACCTTGTATAGTGATGCTTCATGTATTGGTTTAGGAGCGTGTTAATGCGAGATGGGAAAGTAGTGGCTTATGCGTCGAGGCTGAGTTGAAGCCACATAATTCTATCCCACTCATGACCTAGAGTTAGCTGCTTGGTGTTAGTGTTTGCTTTAAAAATATGGTAGCACTACTTATACGGGAGAAAGTGTAGAGTTTACATAGATCACTTAATTTGAGTCTCCCAGTAACTAGCAGCGAAGAGTTAAATTTGAGACAGAGAGGTGGTTAGAGTTATTTAAGGATTATGAAGCTGCATCATAGATTACCATCCGGAAGGCTAATATAGTAGCGGAGTGCTTTAAGTCGAAAAACAATGGTAGCAATGTCCTTTCTGATGCAGGTGATTGGGGCCCAGGAGATGATGGGCTATGTTAACTCAACTAGAAGCGCAACCCATTTTAAAGCAAATGATTATAGATCTTGTGAGAGAAAAATGATGAAGAGATCTGAAAAAGTTACGAGAGGGTTAGAGATGGTATGAACCCGAGTTTTAGAGAAAGAAGCTGGAAGTTTGTATTTTCGAGCATAGATTATGTGTGCCAGATGATGAAAAGCTATAGCAAAAGTTTCTATTTGAGGCTCATAATACGGTGTTCCCACCACATGCATCCACGGAGGCAATAAGATGTACCGAGGACTTAGCAGTTTTATTAATTGAAAGGAATGAAAAGAGATGTATTTGAATATGTGTCTAAGTGTTTGACGTGTCGACAAGTCAAAGTGAACACCAGGAGTGCCAACGAGGTTTGTTAAATCCTTCCAATTCCTCAATGGAAGTGGGATAACATTACCATGGATTTTGTGTCAGGTTTTCCCCTCAAGCAACAAAAACATGATGACTACAATCACGGGTGATTGTGGATAGGCTCACAAAATCGGCCCATTTATACGATCAGGATTAGTATTCTATGGATCGACTAGGCCGAGTTATATGTAGATGAGATTGTGCGGTGCATGGTGTCTGTGGATTGTCTATTGTGTCGAATAGAGATCCGCGATTTACATCGGGTTGCGGAAGGAATTACGGTCGGCTTTAGGCAAAGCTAAAATTTTAGTCTGTGCATTCCATCCCTTAAACGGATGGACGGTCGGAGAGATTGATTCAGGTGCTCGAAGATATGCTTCGAGGTTGTGTCATGGAATTTTCGGGAAGTTGGGATAGGTATGTTCCATTGATGGAATTTGTCTATAACAATAGTTTTCAATCAAGCATTGGTATGGCACCATATGAAGTTTTATATGGCCGGAAATGTAGAACTCCTGTGTGTTGGACAGAATTAAATGAGCATAAGTGATGGGTCAGACATAGTAAAGATACGAAGAAAGTACAAGTTATTCGCGAGAGAGGTTAGGCGGCTAGTGATAGGCAAAGTCTTATACCAACCTAAAGAGGAGAAATATTGAATATACTTGTGGGGAGACAAAGTCTTTTAAAGAGGTATCACCATGGAGGAAAGTTTTAAGGTTTGGTCAAAGGCAGAAGAGTTGAGGTCAAGGTTCATAGGGCCATATGAGATTTTAGAGCGTGGTATTACGTAATATCGATTGGCACTCCCTCCGGAGTTAGCGAGTACACGATGTGTTTCGTAATCTGTCGATGCTTGAGGAGATACGTACGATGGAGTCGCACATACTACCAGTGTAAGAGATACAAGTACAAGAAGATTTATCATATGATGAGAAGCTAAAGACCATTTTGGCTCGAGAGGTGAAAGCGATTCTTGGAACAAACAAAGTACCATTAGTAGAAAGGATATATACAGCGACCTTACGGTAGAGAAAAGAGAAGCTACTTGGGAGCCAGAAGCAACTATGAGAGCACAATATCCGCAACTCTTTGAATTAGGTATGAATTTCGAGGGCAAGAATTCTTTTAAGGGAGAGTTGTAACACCCAATTATACCCTAGCAGTTTATAACATGTTTTTGGGTAATAAACGTAAAGGTATATTTATTCGGAATAAAATAAAGATAAAAACAAAAGTAGGAATATGCATAAGTTAAATTACAAATAATAAAGAAGATTTGAGGCTGTTGTAAAAATATTATAAATGGATTTGCAAATATTATAAGAGTTGGAGGAATAGAAGTAAAATAAAAAGGGGATAAGATCAAATAAGGATAAGACCCGAAATATCTTATTTTGGTGGAAAGGGAAACGAATACGGACCGAGAGAGAAGAGAAGAAAGGAAGAAGTAGAAGAAGAAGATCACAGGTATGGAATTACTAAATTTGATTATTGGTATGGAATTTGAGTATGGGTACGGATACATGTATTGGGTTGTATGGAATTGGAGTATAGTTTTGTATGGAAACTAATAAGGATTATGGAAGTCACAGTTTTGGACTATAAAGTTTTAGATACATGGTTAGAACCCTGTCTTGTGTATGGTTTGGGTTTAGGAACTCTTAAAACTCATTTCTTGTAGGGGTTGAGTTAAGAAGAGCTTTAAGGCTCTTTAAATATGTGTTTGAGAAGGGTCTAGTTGCAAGTTGAACCAGAAAATCCTATTGTTGATCATATGCAGTGGATCTTAGACAGGTTTTGGGTCAAATACAGGGGAATTCAAGTGCATCCTTCTAGTAAATTGTAACCCCATCAATGAACTTGATGTTAGGCTTTCGAATTTCTCGATTTGGACCTCTGTAGACCAAGTTATGGTCTACCGAGTTGAATCCATTTTAGATCTGGTCGAGGTCGGTTACGCGATTCGAATCAACTAGGGACCTTAGAGCAGGTTTTGAGTCAGAAAATAAGGGAATTTGGAAGTAAGAATCACTTCTGGGAAATTGTGGCCACATCTATTAGACTTGTTGTTAAGAACTTGAATTTCTTAATTCGAGGACCCCCTGTAGACCAAGTTATGGTCTTTTTACTCTGAGCAGTCAAATGGGTGAAGGAATTCGGCCCATAGGGTCGTCAAATAGAATCGACGAGATCTAGTCTTGAAGAAACTCAACTCGTCGTGCGGCTCGACTGGTCATCGCGAGGAGCTGACTTCGTCATGCAGAGCTCGACTCGTCATGCAGAGCTCAACTCGTCCATGTAGGCGAGCTCGTCGCCGGTGCGACTCGTCGATCCGGTCGGCTCGACAAGGTATTTGCGCATGACCTCGACCCCCCGGAGGTCATATCTCCTTCGTTTAAACTCCGATTTTGGTGTTCTTGGACTCTATGGAAAGCCCATTGAGTCAAGAATCCATCCATATGCCTGAGGAAGATATTAGATGTCAGACCGAGGTATTAGACTGAGCTCATCGCCCGGTGCAGCTCGTCGGTTCAGGTCGACTCATCAGGCGATTGCGCATGACCTCGACGGAGTCACCAACTGTACGTCGAACTTCCGTTCGGTGTTCTTGGACTCTATGGAAAGTTAATTGAGTCAAGAATCCATCCATATGCCTGAGGAAGATATTAGATGTTAGACCGAGGTGTCGGGCGAGCTCGTCGCGAGTGCAGCTCGTCGATCAGTCGGCTCGTCGAGGCGGCTGCGCATGACCTCCAACCGGAAGGTCATAACTTCTTCGTTTGAACTCCGATTCGGTGTTCTTGGACTCATAAGCCCATTGAGTCACGAATCCCATCCATATGCCTGAGGAAGATATTAGATGTCAAGCGAGGGTGTTAGGCGGGCTCGTCACTTCAGTGCAGCTCGTCGGTTCGAATCGACTCGTCGGGCGGCTGCATGACCTCCGACTTCGGAAGGTCATAGCCTCTTCGTCGAACTCCGATTCGGTGTTCTTGGACTACATGGAAGCCACGTTAAGTCAGAATTCATCAATAGATAGCATGATAAGATTGAACTCATATTAGTCCAGGAAACACTTAGAAAAACAGTAGGCTCTGTAGGTAACTATAGTTATTCTGTGTATGAATTCATAAATAACTCATAAGCATACGAAGTAAGCATAGTTATTTATGCATACAATGAAGACATGAAAAATATGAAAAGTTATGAATAAATGATTGTATATATATATATATATATATATATATATATATATATATATATATATATATATATATATATATCACATATAGTACGAATAATAATTAGGGAATATAGAGATATATGCGAGCATAAAATACACATTAATTATGCACTTAGAACTTTGGTAGAGGATAGATGGGCATGCCTATTAGGGGGGAAAAATAAAGTGCAGCATACGAGTTACGATATTGAGGCCGTTTGGGTCGATGACATAGATCCGTTTGGATCCGCGGTGGCCCCGAAGGGTCACCACGGCGCCTCGGGCCCTCATGGATAGTCAGCATCTCCTGCAGTGATGATACATCGGTATAATATATCCACGGCGCCTTCGGACCCTCATGGACCCTTGTTTCGTGCGGTGGTATAGCGTCTTCGGGCCTTCATGGACCCTTTGTTTCCTCACAGGTGAATACGGCGCCTTCGGGCCCTCGGTTTCTGTATCCCCTTAAGGTTTATGCGAGACATGAAACATAAAAGAAATAGCAGGTATATGCAAAGGGAAATGTAAGAATATATGAAGAGAATAACAAGGAAACTATATAGCTATGTGATGATAGTATACCGATTCTGAACAAAGTAAAATATAAGATGATATAAGAAAAAGATATATGGATGATGATGAAATGGAGCTGGTTATGATAAGTATATATATATGAGAAATGATAAGAATACGTAAGCGTATATGTGTTATATGCATTTGTATAGAAGTATGGTGACCTTAGTAGAGGTCATCCATGTGTATTAATTCCCCATAAGCGTAAAAAACGCTTGCGGGTGTTCAATCGGGTGTAGGTACGGAAGAGGAAGCGGAGAATTTGGGCTGATCACGTATTCGGCGAGGCAAGGCCGCACATTAATAGGTGCCTTTGGAAGACCTTAGGTCTATTTTGAATATGAAGTTTTGTAAACAATGTAAATATTGTAAATGTTAAACACTTCCATATATGGAGCTTGTATATATATATATTTTGTAATCGGCGCTTTCTGAATATAATCTGAGTTAGTGTTTAACATTATATGAATATGCAAGTGTAAAGGTTATAAGATAAAAAGAAGAAAAAAAAAAAAAACAAGAGTGACCCTCACTTGACATCTATCTGCAGGGTTGGGCGTCACGGCTGCGCTTCCGAGGAGGCCCTGGCTCCAGGAGCCCGGCCGAGCTGAGTTTAAGGCTCGGCCTTTCGGGAAGGCCGTATAGCCGCGGGGCCGAGTTCAGCTCGGGCGGATCAGCCCGCAGCGGGGCCTTCACACACCCCACCCCTTGAAGCGGCGGGTGTGCGTGTCACTTCCCATAGAAATCCCCAGCCGTTACCTCTAACGACTAGAAATCCTGTGAAGCGAAGCCGTATTTCTTGCTTAAACCTCGTATAAAAATTTTTCTTTTATTTTCTAACTTAGGATTTGGTAAAATCTTAGCAGCGGAAAAACTTCGGCAGCATGACGGCTACACATAGTAATAATTCCAAATCCTGTATACATCCAAATTTACACTATATCCAAACATGGCAACTAGCATACCAACACATTCTCACAAAACTACTCTATGTACATACATATGTTCCATTATACATATTCAAAGTCTTTTCTTACATAATATTCTTAATTTACAGCACTTGTACAATGTCAGGACAAATCCTATTGTGCTCCGGCGTCTTGCGTACCTGTACCTAGAAAATAGTTTTTAAAACACGAAAATAATGAGCTAAATGAGCTCAGTGAGTGTATGCTTTTATAAAAGGTTTTGCTTTTCCGGAAAACATCTCAAAATGTAAATCTCTCTTTTACAAATATTTTCCAGAAGCCTTACTTTGCTTTGCTTGCTTTAAAAGTTTCTAAAACTTT
Organism: Tetrastigma voinierianum; assembly: GCA_016808115.1. Taxonomy (NCBI): domain Eukaryota; kingdom Viridiplantae; phylum Streptophyta; class Magnoliopsida; order Vitales; family Vitaceae; genus Tetrastigma; species Tetrastigma voinierianum. The sequence continues at coordinate 147,899 of JAEQBH010005583.1, read as the reverse complement.
TCTTTGCTTGCTTGCTTTTATACTTGCTTGCTTTGCTTTACTTTTAAAAGCTTATAAAACTCTTATTGCTTGCTTGTTTAGAAGTTTATAAAACTTCTCAAAATTTCTTTTGCTTGCTTGCTTTATCTTGCTTGAAAAGTTTCTTAAAACCTTTCACAAACCTTTGCTTTAAAAGTTTCTCAAAACTTTTTTTATAAATATCTGGCAGGAGCCTTGAGAAACCAATCGCATGCTTTAAGAAATAAAATGGAGATTTGGGCTCAACCGTTTCTTGAAAATCCACGGGAGCTTGGCTCGACCGATCGTTTTGAAATCTATATACGGGAACTGGGGCTCGACCGTTTGCTTTAAAACTCTCAGGAAGCACAGGCGATAGGAATAGTTGATTTTCAAAGCGTATATTATGCTTATAAAACATCAACCACTGGAGGCCTATTTTTGCTTATTGTACCTTAGTGAACATGGGAGCCTGTGCATCGACCGTGCGGTGGAAGGACCTTTGTCCGCATCACCCTTTTCGGTGAATATGGTGGAATTGACCTCGTGTCGCCATCACCATAATTTAGTTAGAGCTCATAACCTTATATACTCCTATGCGTGCGCAGTCTCCTTTAAATGCATGATGTATGACCTAAGTTTGCCGACCGGGCAAAACTACAATAAATGTATGAAATCCTAACACCATCTTGCACGTCTGGAGATACCTCGAGCCGATTGCTTGCTTAGGGAAGACACATTTCACAAATTTTCTTTTGCTTGCTTGCTTGCTCTTTGAAAATGGTTTACAATTTAAAACCATTTGCTTGCTAACGAAAAATGGTTTACTTATTCAAAACCATTTTAACCTCCCTATGAAAAATGGTTTTACAATTTAAAACCAATGCTTGCTTTTCAAAAATGGTTTAACTCAAAACCATTTGCTTGCTTCTTGAAAATGGTTTGAAATCAAAACCATGAAATACCAGTATAAAACCGTTTATAATAATAATAATAATAATAATACACTAGTATTTGGAAAATGAGTTTAGAACACTCACCTCTTTGCTTGCTAAATTTGAGCACAGTTCCACACTTTTCCCCGCCTTTGCTTTTTAACCTACACACTCAACCGAATACGACGACAATTAATCACCTACTAAATCGCATAGCAACATGCTCCTGGGCTTAGTCCTCAACGTTTCGTCAGGAGTCCAATCTTATTTGAACCTATCTTAATCATTTCCTAAGGTTCCTAAACTATCGGTGTACGAATCTGGGCTTAAATACACGAAAACATAGCATTTTGGGCATTGGGCACACATGTATCGGTACACCCTGAACATGTACCGGTACACCCCTGTACGTGTACTGGTACACCTTGGCCTGCAGTGGGGTGTACGTTGCTACAATATGTATACGGTACCTTAGAAATTGTTGCCCAGTTTTTTCTATTTTTACTCTTAGCACGTTACAAATTCACTTCATACAACTATATAATTTCATAACACCTTAAGAATTATCATGAAATCATCGAAAACAACTCCCTTGACACTTGAATTGGTGCTATGGAACCTCAAACCTCAAAACCCTAGGTGAAAATCCAAGAACTCTACCTAAGGTCCACCAATTCTTTATCAAACCAAATAATTTGATGATTCTATGTTTATTTTCTCCCAATTGGGGTTTTACTCTCATAACCCCAACAATTCGAGACATGTGATGTCTTTACACAAACTAGACCAAATGAGCATCTAATCTCCATGCAAGCCTAGGAATCCAAAAATACACACTAGATTCTAGGCAACATGCCTTGATCTTCTTCTTCTCCTCCTCCTTCTGCTTCTTCCTTCTCTTCCTCTTCCTTGGCTCTCCTTCTCCTCTACGGTTTGCTAGGTAGCTTTTTGAGACCAAATGACATTTTGGTTTTATTTCCCATTTTTATATTTTCCACTTTCCCTTAATTGCAAATTTAGTCCTCAAGCATTTAATATTGCAATTGTAACTTATGTTATTTATATTGTGGCCCATCTCTAATTTGATTTTGATTTTCATATCCTTTTTGCTAATGACAATTGTACCCTTGGTTAATACCACAAATTCCGGGTTCCATACATTATCATTTCTCAATTTAGTCTCCAAAATACTATCATGTGACTCTTGGTACTCTTATACACCCCTACAGTATCATACTGTGCTCTCTCTCGGGGCTGAGGTGTTACAAGCCCCTAGTAGCTCGGTTTGCGGACTTTAACGGCTGGGGGAAGGCCCGGCGCCCGAGAGCCAGCGGCTTTCAGTTTGAAGAGCTCAGTTGCTTTCCAAGAAAGGCCATATAGCCGCAGGCAGTTCCTTCAAAACAGGATCATTACGGAGCCCAATAGCTTAGTTTGCGAGCTTAGCATTTCAGGGGAAGGCGAGCGCCCGGGAGCCCGGCTCGATTTTAGAAGAGCTCATTTGCTCGGGGAAAGGCCATATCTTAGTAGAGCGAGTTCAGCTCGAGCCGAGATCAGCCCACGGGCTCGATGCTTTCGGTTGTAGAGCTTAACAGCTCAGGAAAGGCCATATAACCCCGAACCCCCGGTTCGGCTCGGGGCGGGTGAATCCTGTAAGCCTCATTTTCGGTTTCGAAGAAACTCAAGCTGCTGAGAAAGGCCATATAGTCGTAGAGCAGTTCGGCTAAAGCGGATTATTACGGGCCTTAGCGGCTCGGTTCAAAAGAGCTCGGCGCCGAGAAAGACATATAGCCGTGAAATGGATTCATTTCAGGTAGATCCAGCCCATGAAGCCTCTCGTGGCCCGGTTGAAGAGCTCAAGCGCCGGGAAGAGGCCATTATAGCCGTGAGCCAATTCGGCTCAGGCGATTGGCTCGCGGAGCCTCCCAGCGGTTCGAGTTTCGAAGAACTCAAGCGCTCCGGAAGGCCATATGGTCGCGGGCCCGCCCGACCGGGCGAGATCAGCCCACGAAGCCCTCGGCTGACCCGGTTTTGAAGAGCTCGACTGCTTAGGAAGGCCATGGCGCGGGCGATTCGGCTCGGGCCCGGTCGGCCAGCGGGCCTCGGCGGTGAGTTTCGAAGAGCTCGGTGCTGAAAGGCCGTATAATATAGAGCCGGTTCATTTCGGAGTAGATTAGCCCGGCCTCAACAACTCGAGTTTCGAAGGCTCAAGCTTGCTCACGGAAAAGCCGCTATAGTCGCAGGCCGGTTCATTTCGAGCGGATCGATATGGAGCCTCGGCTCAGTTTGAAACTCGACTACTCGGAAGGCCATATAGCCTCGAAGCTGGATTCATTTCGGTGATTAGCCCAGAGCCTTAGCGGCCCGAGTTTTGAGAGCTCATTTGCTCGGGTGCGCCCCAAAAATACCCTATAATTTTTTATAATAATTTTGTGCCTTATGTGCAGGTATGAATTGGGTCAAACTTAGTTTTAGGAAATTTGATAAATTGATAAATTGTGAAATGTAAATTGAAAGTGTGAGCATATGATTTAATATTATATGCTAAAATAGAAAAGTTGATCGAACCGAAATAACTTGATGAAAAGGGCAAGCGTAAAATTTGTAAAATAAGGACCTAAGGGTCAAATGATAACTTAAATGTTAATGTGAAATAAATGTCTAAGTGAATAAATGATAAGGAAAGTGAAATAAAGAGTTAGAATGTCAAAAATAGAAAATGGGATTAATTGGGTGGCCAAACAAGGCCTTATATAGCTTAAGTGACTTAAGACAAAAATGAAATGGGTGTAAATAGTATGGCCCTTACACTTAGGAGAAGAGTAAGACCAAACTTGGTCTTAGGGCTCATATGAGCAAATCACGTTTTTGAGGAAGAGGAGAGGAGAAAAGGGAGAAAATCTAGGGTTTGCAAGGAGGAGTGGCTTGGGTTGGCTTTGCTTCTCATTTCTTGCTCCTAAGAGACCAAACAACATACAAGAAGAGATTTGAAGAGGTCCAAGGTAAGAAAAATCAAAACCCTAACCTCATATTTGATTTGGATTTTAGGGAAAAGCCACAGCTTGAGAGAAAGAGTTTTATTAAGTCTAGAAGCCACTTTTGGACTTGTTTTGGGTGGAATTCCATGGTGGATTTTGATATGGAGCAGATTGGAGAAGATTGTGGTAGATGAAAAATGAGTGAGAAATGCAAAATCCAGCATTTTTGGACAAAACCGTAGTGTACGGTCGAGTCAAGCTATCTGATGCAGATCAGTTCAATGACCCGTTTTGCTTATTTTGCACCCGTTAAGTCCCATATTCGTACACGATTGTTTAGGGACCCTAAGAAATGATTAATGGGGGTTCAAATAAAGGTTAGAGCTAAGTGAAAATGCCCACCGTACCTCGCCGCCTCGGCCAAATTCGTCTTGGCTTAGGGCTAGTGTCTTAACGAGACCGTTAAAGGGAATAAACTTGTAATTCACTAAAATTGTTTAAGAATGGATTATCCACTAAGAGTGTTGTGATTGTTATTGACTAGGGACGGGTGATGATCGCCTAACCTAGGATCGAGATCGAAGAGAAGGAAGCTAGATCCGATAGCTTCGGTTTGTTCTTTGACTCTATTCTTATTTCAAGTATTTTGGTAGTTTACTAAGTAACTATGAAATGAGTACATGAATGAGTATATGGAATAAGTCTACACTAGATTGAGTATATCTTTGAAAGATAATACGAAAGTGAATATGAAATTGAAATGTGATAATTGAAAACCGAAGATAAATGTGAATGATGATAAGGACGAGATTCATCAAGCGAGTCGAAGTCATAAATCATGAATTGAATGATATAGAGATAGAGCCCGCTGGCCGGGATGCGCAATCGACATCAATCCACGAAGGCACCTCCCTAAATTATCAATGTCCCACTTAATGGGATGCCGAATCGACATCCGTCATGGCGTATGGCATTGAAGAAATGTCCCACTTGGCGGGATGCAATCGACATCGCGTCGTGATGGCGTATGACATTTAAGTGATGATACCACGTATCGGGATCACGGCAAAGCGAATCCGTCATGATGGGAGATTGAATAAGTGATACTGCGTGTCGGGATGCACTAGCGACATCCGTGTGATGGGAGATCGAATTGTTGGTGTGTAAGCACATTCATAGAATGATAATAAGGCGGGATTCATCAAGCCGGAATCACGTCGGAAATGTGAATTGAATAGTCAAGGTGGAAATAACCAACATTGGCCAGGCATAAATGGGATTTTTATGTATATATACCTAAATCTCATAAATTGGTGTGAAATGAAATGTTGCATTGAAAATGCATGTTATTATGATATAGTAAATGATTTGTATATTGAAAGCATGCGGAAATGAATATCATGAGCATATGTTGATATAGTATTAGGCATGGTTTAAAGTTAAATGCATGCCGAGTTAAATTGAATATTGGAATAGAACTGTATAGAACCACTAAGCATGAAAATGCTTAGCGTGTAGTTTTATCTATGCGTAGGTATCGAGTAAGCAAAGAAAAAAAAGAAGACCAAGATCGCGGAGCGTAGAGTCATAGCGAGAGTATGGCGTATAAGTATATACTCCGTCATTTGCATATCATCTCTTTTGAACAAGTGGTATTTTGTAAACAAAGGGTTAAACCCTGAAACTTGATTTTTGTATATCATTTTGAAAGGGCATAGAATGCTTTTCTTTGTAAATGTATTTTGTTAATGTTTATGGGCTCAGAATTGCTTCAATTTATGTAAATGATTATGGGCTTTCCCAAAGTAAAAGCAGCCAATATAAACAAATTAATAAAATGTTTTGATAAGATAAATAAAGCTTGTCCAGAAATGCGCAAGACTCAGGTTCGGATCCATCGATACAGTCGGGCGAGGGGTCGGGTGTGACATTTTGAAAAAAGAAAAATTTAATAACCACGGAAAATAAAAGAAATGACCAAGCGTCCCGGGTTTAGTTCGGACTAATACATTCGGGTTGGGCCGGGCTCGAGTCTTCTATCGAAAAGACCATATAGCGATGGAGCGGTCAGCTCGGGCATATTAGCCAAAAGCCTCGGCGACTTAGTTTGAGGTAGGCGCTGAAGGAAAGGCCATATAGCGACGATTCGGCTGATGATTAGCTAATGGAGCTAGCATTTCGATTTCGAAGAGCTATTTTTCGGGAAAGGCCATATATTGCGAGCTAGTTCGGCTCGGTGATTAGCCCATGGAGCCTCGTATTTCAGTTTCGAAGAGCTGGCCTTTCGGGAAAGGCCATATGGCAGCGCGGCCGGTTCGGCTGAGGGCCGGATTGGCTCATGGAGCCTCGGCGGCTTCGGTTCGAGCTCGGCTACCGGGAAAGGCCATATAGCGGAGCGGTTCGGCTCGAGGTAGATCATTATGGGCCTCGATAGCTTTCGGTTTTGAAGAGCTCAACTAATCGGAAGGCCATCGACCACGAGAACCCTGATGGCTGAGCGGGTGTATGGAGCCTCATATTTCCGATTTCGAGAGCTCAAGCTTTGCTCAGGAAAGGCCATATAGCCCGTAGAGCCGGTTGCTTCCGGCGGTCTTGTGGAGCCAGCTTAGATTGCGAGTTAACTGCTTCGGATCGGGGGAAGGCGCAACAACCCGAGAGCGAATGACTCAGATCCAAGGAGTATAAACATTTCGGAAGGCGGAATAGCCTAGGAACCCGAGTCCGGCTTAAGCGAGATTAGCCCTGAAGCCTCGGCTGGTAGTTCTGAAAGAGTTCATTGCTTTCGAACAAAGGCCGTATAGCCATCCCAGTCCGAGTCGAGTAGAAGAAATAGCGGTATTAAAATAAATAAATAAAAGAGGCGAGGGGATAGAAAATGGGGTATTCAATGAGAACGACATCACATATATCCAAGGTTCAAAGCAGAAGCGTAAAAAAAAACAAAACAAACAAACAAACAAATGAAGCTATGAAGGTTGGACGTTGAAGAGAAGAGGGGAGCGGGGAGGCGAGGAGGGGAGAGAGACGTGTAGGTGTTTGGCTCTCCAAAACAGTCGGTGGAAAAGGACTCTTCCACCTCCTCATCGCTAGGGATATCAAAGTTAAGTTCGAGCCCGGTGGGCGGTGGTAGCCTTATAAAGTGACCATCCAGGAGAGCCCATTGAGTGCGGGCCTCATCCCTCGGAACTAGCTATGGCTCTATCCTTTGAACAACCCGGGGTTTCTTGCCTGCAGAAGCTCCCTTACAGCCCATGGCACTCTCGGTCGGGGGAGTTCAATAGGAGCTCACGGCCTCAGCTTCGTGACGAGCTCATCTAACGGCGTTGCCTTATTATGCGGCTCGTCTCTAGCGGCCGCGCCTTCTGCCGAGTTACATGGCTCGTGCAGGACAATTCGCGGCTCATCTGTTGCTGAAGCTCGTCTGGGAGGCCTCTGGCCCGTCCACGGCCCGCCGTGAATCATCTTAGGTAACTATGACTCGTCCACGACCTCTGAAGCTCGCCCTCGGCCACTCTTAGGCCATCTCAGGCCTTTTCTTCCCTACCCTCAGCCCTCGCTCGCGCCTTCATGGTATGCCTCAAATCGGACTTAAGCTTCACGACCTCCTCCGTCATATTACGCATCGATCTCATGACCTGGCTCTTTCGGAGTAAGCGACCACCCTCGCTGTAGACTGCGGCTTTGGCGTGGCCCTCGTTGATCTACGGCCGCTTTTTGCCCAGCTCTTGGATGGGTAGCCTCTTGTGACACCTAACATAAAGTCAACGCAACTCAGATAGATCCAGACACAACCAAGACACGGGAACTACGGAGGCTGCCCCTTGAGGGATAGAGCCAAGGCTTCCTCGATAGGCGGGTAAAGCGACCTCTTAAGATCTCGGAATCCACGAGAATGGGCAATTTGCGTGACCCGCAAGCTCGGCGGTAAACGAGAATCCCCATCTGCATCGGCTTTGGAGCGTTCCTCCTAACTTTTCCGCCCTCGAAGGAGAGGCTCGCTCTACGCGAGGGGGACTCAATGTTATAAGCATAACCTCAGACGGAGGCTTAAGCGACCCTCCACAGGAATCTTTGGCCTTTCGGCGGAGACTAGAGGCAGGCTGCGAGACTTGGGATTTAGGAACCTCGGTCGGAGGTAGACACTTTGCGCGGACATGGGTAGAAGGTGATGGCGAGGACATCCCGACTCTCGGACTTTGCGAGGGCGAGACGACCCTTCTCGAGAGAGTCAGGGCCTTCACACCGCCAGGACCGCCAGGACCAGCGTCTACACTTTGAAGCTACTCCTTAATGGGCTTGACAACGGGAGACCCATCATGAGAGAACTTCATAATGGAGGAGGGTGAAGGCCTCAAAGTAGCAGGGCGGGAGGACCTCGAACTTGAAGATCCGGGAATATCCGACCTGATAAGCTCAGAGTAAGCGCACGGAAGACACGTGGCCAGCTTCCGCTTTACGACCTTGTCTTGAAATTTGAGATCGGGCGAATGCAGCGCCCGATATTAAGAGTGGGACACCCTACGACACGGAACTGGGCCGAACTTAACCAAAGCAAAGCTCACGTAGATTCTCGGGAGTGGTCCAGACAGCCGGAACGCCCAGTGTGTCTTCCTTGTCAAGGAGGTCGTATTCCCAGTGTATTACTTAACAAAAAATGCGCTCTTTTAAAATTGCTGAAGATGTAGGAATCTGAGATGATAAGAGGCGGCACGCTTAGATAGGTAAAGAAATCCTGTGACTTCCTTCACACTAAAGGGTCCAGAATAGAGCTATCTTGGGAACACAGGGCCTTATCCGCAAGAAAACCAACGGCCAATCGAATACGAGAGGGAATTGGCGAGAGTTGAGAGGGCATACGGAAATGTTATAGACCTTTTATAAAGGGTGTAAAGGGAAAGCGAGGCCATTGTCGAAGGCCACCTCGAAAAGCACACCATCTTGGGCACTTAGACCCGTGGGAAATTCGAAATGTCGGGAGACCGGACTTGGACACAAAGAGGGCCTATAGCGCCTCGAAAGTTTCTCCATATAAGGCGACTCTTGCTGAGTCTCACGCGAGCGATACGCACGACTAACTTTAGATATTCCGATTCCACGGGGTATTTAATCTCGTCAATTCTACCCTTACCTTTATCCAAGGGGAGAGGAGGTTCTCCCGGGACGTCTCGAAAAGCAACCCCAGCTAAATGATTGAAGGCACCACTTGTCCGCCCTGAATCGGATACAACAGAGGAGTCACCTCCTATGCGCAAGGAAGAGGAACGACCCGGACCCATGAGAGTAACAGGTAGAAAGAACAAGACCTAACCAATCTAGCCCTAGCGTCTCGCTATTTTACTCGAAAAGACACGAAGGAAGAAAGACACACTAGTCCCCCAAGAGATAAAGAAAGCGAAGGCTACCTCAGGCAGTATGCAGACAAGGGTTCTGGGACGAGAAAATTCGAGGTGAATGAAGCCAGACTCGCGAAATTAAAAGCTTTTTAATACCGGGAAGGGGCATAATTTTAACGGTCGGAGGGATGTTCTTGGGAAGAGAAATGAAGGAACTAGAGTGAGGCGCGAGTCGAAAGTCATCATTATCGTAGGACGGTTGTGGTGACAAAGCCTAACCAAACCCATTTTGAATGACCGCATTGGAAATCGCGCAGTTCAAGAAGCGATACAGCCCTTGCTCGATAACGAGGGTGGGGGCAAAGCGATAAGTTTAAAATATGTGAGGCCCACTCCCACGAAGCCAAAAGGTAAGCTCCATTGAAACACTTTGGGCCACAGCACGGTGATCAGCAGAGCCGATTCGTTCGCCCTAAGGGCCAGTAGCACGAACAGCTTGAAAAGCCCATATCTTGTAAATCAAATCAAATCTCATCATTAAGGGAAGTAGGATAATTCTTAACTACTTATCGCATCATCAGAACAAATCTGCAGTAGAGAGTGAGATGTTCTATCATCTTTGCTCCTAATTATCCCTTATTAATCTGATATCAATAAGGGCAGAAAATCCCCCATCCAATGAGAGAGAATCCTTACCACCATCCAATTGGGAAAAAACATATGCTATAAATACAAGGCCACCCCATCGATGAAAGATGCAGCGAAAACGTTAAGCCTCTAGCGGTCAATCTTTTCTCGGGAGAAGGCCGAGCTTGCGTCGGAGCGGTAACGAGGCGAGACCCCCGCCGATCCTCACTGCTGTGTTTTGCGGAGAGTCCAACGTTGAGCGGATCGGCCCAGCCAATGAGTCAATCGCTCAACACGCTCGGCCAAGTTACGGTTGAAAAAGACACCATCGGTTTTCGCAGAAAGATCTCCAGAAGGGACTCTTGGGACTGCTATATTGCTTGAGTACCTCGTCACAATTACCTTGGTGTGTGGTGGGAGATTTTAATGACATCCTATTGGTGGAGGAAAGAAGGGTGGAAACCAACATCCTCACAATCTCATTTTGGGCTTTCAAGATGTGGTCCAACGGTGTGGTTTAATCAACATGCGCATCATAGGCCACCCTTTTACATGGGAGAAGGGAAGGGGTAATGATAAGTGGATAGAGGAAAAATTGATCAGATTATGGTTTTAAGCTATGGTTGGATCTCTTTAGCAAAGCAAGGACATGGAACCTAGAAGCTTCGTACTCTGATCATTCGCCATCATTCCTGGATTTCTGTACTCCAACCTAGGTATTAAAATACAAGCGCTTCCGGTTTGAAAAATTCTTGTTACGGGAAGCTCATTGAAAAGAAGTGGTAGAGGCCGGATGGAATGAGGCAGGGTCCGGGTCAATTCAGGATATATAAGATCTTGTCATGTGGATTAAGCTGGCGGGTGGGGAAGCAATCTTTTGGGTCTGTATCGCAGAAAATTTTGGCAGCCCATGCAGCATGCGCAAGGTGCGGGAGCAGTAAGGGAGCCTCAGGATGTCAGAAACGATGAGTAGGAGGAATTAAACGCCATCTTACAGTCCCAGCATGTATTTTGGAAATAACGAGCAAAGACTCATTGGCTAAGGGAGGGGGATGTTAACTCTCGTTTTTTCCATGCTACAGCCACAGTAAGACAGAAAAAAACACGTTCTCAAAGCTTAAGAATAATGCTTGTCAATGGAGCAAATCAGAAACGGAGGTACATGAAATTCTGTTTTCTTTCTACTCTGACCTCTTTCGATCTCAGGGGAGTGACTTCGATGCGGTGTTGAGAACTGTAGCTCCACGTATTACAGACGCACATAACCACATGCTTAACCAGCCATTTTTGGGGGAGTAGATAAAAGCAATAATTCAGTCTATGCACTGACAAATCTCCCGATAATTAGGATCAACGACACCAATATTATCCTGATCCCAAAGAAGAAAAATCCAGAATCTATAGGTGAACCTACGACCTATATCTTTGTGCAATGTTGTTAAAATCATCACGAAAACTCTGGCCAACAGACTCGAGTTGATTTTACCTGATATCATCTTCGAAGCTCAAAGTGCGTTTGTGCCGAGGCAACTCATCACGGACAATGTCATTTTAGCATTTGAGATTCAACATTATTTGAAAAGGACATGAGTAAGGCATACGATAGAGTCAAGTGGTTGTTTTTGCGGAAGATGATGAAATAGCTGGGCTTCTCAAGTAGATGGATCAGCCTTGTGATGATTTGTGTGGAATCAGTACGTTACAAGATTCTTCATGACATTTTAGAATTTGGCCCGATCATTCAACGGGGGCTAAGCTAAGGTGACCCTATGTCACCTTACTTTTTCCTAATATGTGCTGAGGGTCTAACTTCACTGATCAAAGGTTCTGAGCAGAGATAATTAATCCACGGTTGTTGTATTGCTCGTCAAGCACCAAGCGTGTCACATATGTTGTTCGCAAATGATAGCTTCTTATTCTTTCGAGCTAATACCATCGAGGGTAGTAGAGCACATGAAATCCTGAACTTGTACGAGCGAGCCTCGGGTCAGAGTATTAATTTCCAAAAATCTAGCATCTTTTTCAGTTCTAACACGAGATGGGAGACTAGAAAAGCAGTTTGTGGTATGCTCAATGTCAGAAGCCTTAGACACGATTTTTTCTAGGCCTCCCCCGCTGTAGTTGGACACGACAAGGGTATTTTTGGGTACATTAAGACCAAAGTATGGAATAGAATGTCAGGATGGAAGAGCAGATTTTTCTCCAAAGCAGCAAAAGAAATACTTGTCAAAATAGCGGCACAAGCCCTTCCAACATTTCTTATGAGTGTCTTTTACTTGCCTCTAGATTTATGTGCTAAGTTAGAGAGAATGTTAAATTCTTTCTGGTGGGGCAATGGGAGGAATCGGGAATGAGTTAAATGGATGAGCTGGGAGAGGCTTTGTATTCCAAAATGTCAGGGAGGGATGGGTTTCCGAAGACTTCACTAGTTTAATTTATCCCTCCTGGGTAAGCAAGGATGGCGGCTTCTCACGGAGCCAAATTCATTAGCTGCTAGGGTTCTAAAGGGCAAGTACTACCCCCACACTACCTTCTTGGAGGCCACAATAGGGAATAATACCAGCTAATCTGTCGTAGCATACTACAAGGGCGTCAGGTTTTTCAAAGAGGTGTGTTGAAGCGGATCAGAGATGGATGTGACATCATGAACATCAGGATCCATGGCTCCTAGAGGACAATCCATTATGTTACATCTCCAGTAGAGGGTCGTGCTAGAGGAACTCTCAGGATTAACTGCTTTCGATGTGCAGGTGGTCAAAAATGGGATGTCGTGGTGGTTAATGCCATCTTCAACCCACTGGAAGCTGAGTTAATCCTAAACATCCCACTTAGCCGACGAAGCATACCGGATGGCTGGATGTGGAAATGGGAGAAGAGGGGTCATTACTCGGTTAAGAGTGGATACAAGGAGCTCAGTATAGATAAAGATACGATGTGTAGGGGTATGTGTAACGCCTCAAAAATATTGTATAATTTTTATAATAATTTTATTATTATATATTTGGTATAGAATTGAGCCAAACTTTGGTTTTCAGGAAAAGCGATAAATTGTTAGGAGTGTGAAAAGTGAAATGAATATGTGAACATATAATTAAATATTATAATAACAAAATAAGAAATTGATTGAAGCTTTGGAAATAAGCGAGTGAAAAGTGGGAATTGGAAATTTATGGCGCGAGGACCTAAGGGTTAAATGATAAACTTAAATGCTAAAATGAATGAAATGATAAATGAAAGTGAAATGAAGACCAAAAATAGAAAAATAGAAATGGAGATTTGTGTAGTAAGCCAAACATGGCCTTACACTTAAATAGGTAAATAAGACCAAATGTGGTCTTAGAATGCTCATTTTGAGCACAAACCGTATTTGAGAAGAGAGTGAGATGAGAAGCTAGGGTTTTGGGAAGAAGTGAGATTTGGTGCAAAATCATTCCATGTTTGTGCAAGATCTTGCAAGAAGGAAGAAGGAAAAAGGCTAAGGCTTCAAGTGCAAGGGGATTTAAGGTAAGAACCAAACTCTAGATTTCTTTAAATGATGTTTGGGTTAGAAAAACCCTGATCCATCCATGGATTTTGCTCATGGTTGGTTTAGGATGACTTTAGAATGTTATTGGGAGTGATTCCCATGATTTGTTTTGAGATTTTGAAGATTTTTGGAGAAAATGTAAAAGGAAAAACAGAAAATCTGGGTAAAGCGAGATGGGTTCCTACCTTAAGCGTGGAACCCAAGCCCTTGGCGTAGGGAACCCATGTAGTGGGTGTAGACCTAGCCATGGCGTGGGATAATCCTCATCTTAAAGAGGCCGGGGTGCAAAATGGCACCCCTCGGGTCTGCTCACAGCGTAGCTTTGCTCTGGCAGAGTACAGATCTCTATTGCAGCGTGGCAATGTTACCTTGTGAGTGAACCTTGTTCATAGTGAGAAAATTTTGGATTTGTTTCCAAGCATCTCATATTCCATACCACTTGGGAGTAAGTTTTAAGGATAATAAGTGAGTTATTAGAGGTTCCAAAATAAGGATAAAAACTAAGTGGCGCATCCCCAGCATTTTTGAGCATTCCTCTTGATTGATGCGATTAATTGTTCCAACCACTAAGAGTGGAGAATTTGTATTTTGACTAGGTGCGGGTGAAGATAATGACCTGACCTAAGGCTAGTATCGAAAGAAGGCAGGGGATAAATCGAATTTGTTTGTTCTTTGTTCTCTGTTCTCTGTCTATTACAGTTCTCTTTGACTCAATTCCCATTTCAAGTTCTATTTGTGAAATATATATTGATTTGAACAACAGTATTCGAAATGTTTGTCAAATATACGCATGTGTGTGTGGCTGAGCTATAAGTGGTTACACTATGTGAGTAAATTGATTTGAAATGTAATTATTGGATTACCAAACATGGCCAGGATTCACCAGCTGGATTCGTCACTTAAGGTAACTTTTCCGTATTTGTTGAATGTAAAATCACATTACTCTTGGATAATAGACAAAATGAGATTCACAAGCGAATACATAAATGAATGTCGACTTCTATAGTCATATGTGAGATAAGTAATATTGAATGTACGAAAATCACGTTGCTATTGAATGACAACAAGCGAGCAGGATTCCTGTGAATTTGTCGTGAATGTTGACTTTTATAGTTATATGTGAGATTGTAATATTGAATGTGAAATCACATTACTACTGAATGACAAACAGGATAGGATTCACCAACTAAATCTGTCATGAATGTTGACTTCTATAGTCATATGTGAGATTGTAATATTGAATGTGAAATCACATTACTACCGAATGACAAACAAAACAGGATTCACCAACCGAATCTATCTTGAATGTTGGCTCTATAGGCATATGTGAAATCACAAATCGAGAAACGAAAAATGATATTAAAAAGGTGTATTTGTATAAGTATCTTTTACATTATACATAGGCATTGTATAAAAGCATTATTTTGACAAATGCATGATTCGTATTGAACTGAAATGGAATAGAGAACTGTATAGAACCACTAAGCATGAAAATGCTTAGTGTATTGTTTATTAATCTTGTAGTGCAGGAGTGATAGCGGTGATTGAAGCGGACCCGAGTCGAGGCTGAGTCATTCGAAAAGTTCACGAGAATAGCTACATCACATTGCATCCTCACTATTTTTAGAGCATTGTTTTGTAAACAAAAGGAGTTCAACTCTGAAATTATTTTTGTACCTATATGTGAATATGATTTTGGATATTATGTTGTAAACACTATTTTGTAAAGGAATTGCATTGAATTTGTAAATGTTTATGATTGAAATCGATTCCGTAAAGATTTGAGAACGAAAATGCTTATATTAATGAAATGTATTTGATTAATGGTTTGGTCGACGTCCCAGTGCTCAGTTAGGATTAAATGCTTGAGTCGAGTCGGAGCTCGGGGAATTCGCTATAGCATGTACCATCAAATCTCGATTTGGAACTCAATATGGTCGGTGACAGCTCCACCGAAATTGAAGAACTTTCTTTGGAAAGCATGTACGGGGAAGCGGCTTGCTGCAAATATGTATGCTCGAGGATGGTGGAGGTCTACGAGGCATGTCCTATATGCATGGGGCGAGTCGGTATTCCACATTTTAACCTCATGTCCTTTTGGAGGTGTTGGTCCTTATCACGTGTGGGTGTGTTTGTGTAAGGAATCAAACATTCCTATCTGTAGCAAATGTAATTTAAATAATCTATCACATTACATCTTTGTTCTTGAGGAACAACGACAGGTCCCCGGACTCGCAAAGCCGATCACTAGCCGCACACACGTCCGGCCTCCAAGGTATCCACAAGAATAACTCTCGGGATCCTCCACGAGAATTTTAACTTCGAAGCAATATGCTGGTTCATAGAGATCATCTCATGAGCATAACTTCAAGTTTTCACGATCTATTTATAGATCGATTCTGATCATAAATAATCCTCCTGCAGCCGGATTAACAATTTCCCATAAATAGGAGGAATTAATTCATAATTAATTATCATAAATATAGAAATTAATTGAAATTAATTCATAATTAATTTCCATAAATATTAGAAATTAATTCATAATTAAATTTTATCTTTATTTCTAATATTTATGATAAATTGTTCATAATTAATTATCATAAATATTATAATTATCAAATAATTATTTTTGTTTTAACCTAAGAATTATTCTTTTGTGTGTGACCCTTTAGGTTCCTAATCAACTGGCAATAAATATAAATTGTAATTCTTAGACTTATATTGGCTTTAATACACATAAAACCAACAAACTCCCACTTGGACTAAAGTTAATTGATATTGAAATTCTAAGATTAGATAAATTAAATAACATTAATTTATCATTAATTCAACATAATTAATCAATTTATATTTATAGAGTCAAGGTGGTCAGCCGAGACATCATGACCACCCAAATGTTAGGAAAGGAGTCAAGTGATCGACTTCACTGTGCATGAACTGTTCGTGCCATTATTCTCCTTTCACCATCCCATATGTATTAGTACCGCGGTAAGGTGTAAGTGTGACTCATTTGTACTAATTTTACCATTTGTTTCAAAAATCAACGCTCTTAAATAAATTTAGAACTTTTCTAAATCGTATTTGTTTGCAAACATTACGAGTTGACATTTCAACAAGTGGTTCCCTTTGAGATATACTCTCCCACTATTACGAGTGATGAATCCTATATTGATCATAAACTATCAATTCATGTTTTTCATTATACCCAACTTTCATTATTCATACATAGCATAACAAGTATGAACTAATTGAGTCAAAGCATAATTTCCAACACTAAAGATACTCTTATGATCTCAAGTCCAAGGATCAATTATACTACTATCATATAGAGATTATACCATTGACACTCAAATAGCTAACCTTATGAAAATATCTATGTGGGTCATTCCAGTAAATATGTTCTTCAACACATTACTCACATATCATCATATAACCATGTAAATCTATCTTGCATTAACAATGTCCTTTTATTATTAATACTACGGTCTAAGAGAATAACTTTAAGAATAATAAATATATTATTCTAAGGACTTTATCATCAAATATACATTATAAATGATAAAATGTCATAATATATTATTGCATAAATCAAAACACAATGAGTTAAATAAGTATAAGCTTTCATCCATATGACTACATCCAATTATGTTTATTCTTCAAACCATATGAAAATACATGACTATCATGTTTTTCCTGAGACAAAGGTTTAGTCAATGGATTAGCTATATTCTCCTCTGTATGAACCTTCTCTCTAAAGTAATTTATCCAAAACTCTCTTTTGGATACTACCCGCGAAAATAGCATTTATCGGGTTAAGATCAAGCATACATTCTACCCTTTATAAAGCGAGGACATCCCAGACTTTAAATGTTTAAGATTTGGTTTCCTCTTATACCATATCTCATATGGAGTAGAATCTGACTTTAGAAGGAGCATGGTTTAATAGATATGAGCGATGTTGAGGCATATCCCAAGGAAATGATTTAGGAAGATTTACATGGCTCATCATAGGCAGACAAATATCTAATAGGATTCGGTTCTTCTTTAAGATACTCCATTTAATTGTAGTATTATAGGTGAGTCCATTTGTGAAAGAATTCCATTTTCTTCGGATAATCTTGAAATTCTTAGCTTCAGTATTCACCACCTCGATCGGTCGAAGGACTTTATGCTTTCCAAGTTGGTTTTCAACTTCACTTTTATATTCCTTGAACTTTTCAAAGACCTGATTTATCTTCAATAAGTATACATGACCATATCTTGAATGGTCATGATGTGATGAGGAAGTGAAAAACCATTTTCTTGCTTGAGTCGACATAACATACATCGGTATGTATGAGACTTAATAACTCGATGAATCTTTTCACCCTTTCCGATAAAGGCGTTTTGGTCATCTTACCTAATAAACAAGAGATTCGCATATATCAAATAATTCATAATCAAATGATCCCCAAATAGCCATTTTATATAATTTGTTTATCGTTTCTCATTTATATGATGAAGTCTACAATACCATGAATAGGAATTTCTATAAGATCATACATTTTTGGTTTTTTGTGTTCTCTTAAGCGAGGATTTTCTAGATCAAGTATATATAAACCATTAGTTAAATGACCGACACCATAAAAACATCGGCCACGATATAAAGAACAACTTTTTATTCTTTGTAATAATCATTAAAAATAGATCTAAATCCAAACAAAGAAATAGATATTATATTTTCGTTAATCTTTGGGTT
This sequence comes from Tetrastigma voinierianum, assembly GCA_016808115.1. Taxonomy (NCBI): domain Eukaryota; kingdom Viridiplantae; phylum Streptophyta; class Magnoliopsida; order Vitales; family Vitaceae; genus Tetrastigma; species Tetrastigma voinierianum. The sequence goes on along the minus strand of JAEQBH010005583.1, from coordinate 129,768 downwards.
CAAAACAACAATCTTTTAGATCTAATTAATCCTTTGGGTAAAAAGAGAAGAGTGTATATTCTTACGGCTAATCACGCTCTTGCTCCATTTCCCCGTAGATCCACTTCCCCCTTTGGCCAATTTTCTCACTTTCTTTGGGCCACTGCATATTTATCACGAATATGAGATCCGAATCACAGTATCTAATACCCGAGAGTCGGATTAAGAAGTAGAAAGATTTAACAATCAAAACATACTGTGATAGAAGCTTCATTAAAGCTTCACTTCTACTTCAAGCTTTCTAGATAAACATTTGATTCCTCTTCCAATGTCCATCCTTTCCACAGTGGAAGCAAGTACCCTTTGGTTTCTTTTCTTTCTTGATTTTATACATTTGGTTTGAAGGAAGCCTTGCCAATGGTCTTTTTAGGACTGACTTGAATTTTCTTTTCTTAGAAGGCTATACCATCAGCACATAGCCCTTTTCCTTCCTGATTGAGTCTTACTCTTGTCTTAAAAGCATATTTAGCGACTACGGTAGTGTAGGAGTCTCAACTTAGGTCGGATTAAAATTCATCACAAGTTTGAAAAACTTGAAGGTAGGAATTGCAAAATCAAATCAACGCTTAACTAATGATGCAACATAAATCCAATTTTCTCTAATTTTTTCAATGAGTCCAATCATGCCGACACATGGGTTGCAGCCCAGAGTCACTTCCATCTTCTGCGTTGAAAGAGCTCTTGGAGATATCATATCTTTAATTCCTAGCCCCTTTATCATACAATGCCTTTAAATGATTAAGCATTGTAAAAGCATTCATATCCTCATGTTGCTTTTGCAAATCAGGACTCATAGATGCCAACATCAGACAACAGACACTTTTTGGAATCATCAAGATGTTGTCCCTTCATATTTGCTACATATCCATACGGAGGCGAGTTTTGAGAAGAATTGGGTTTCAAGAACATGTAACCTGCTTACATGCAGAATAATTATTAAGATTTTGGACCAGTCCGTAAATTGGAGCAGGTGAGGACTCATGGATGCCGACATCGGACAACAGAGACACTTTGAGAATCATCCAGATAGAAACACGTCACATCCTTATTTGCCATCATCATCTAGAGCAGGTTATGAAGGAATTGGGTTTTCAAGAACATATAACAACTTCTCTTGTCTAAGAATAATTCTTAGATTTTGGACCAGTCCATAAAATTGGAGCCAGTGAGCTTATTGTCAAACAGAATATTACGCAGATTCATGTTATTATTTCATTTTCTAACATAAAAGTAAAGATAAGTAAGTATTTATGCAATATACAAATCAAAATATTTTGTTTTGCTCCCGCCTAATTCATTCAAATCAATATCCCTTAAATTGATTTAAAATTTTTATAACATTCTTAGTGGCCTAGGATCTTACAATTATTTTAATCTTGAGTTAACTCAACAAATTAAAATAATCTCAATAAATAAACAATTGCTAATTACAACTTTTTGTAATTCCTAGATAATTAGGTTATCAACTTTTGATACACATATCACATATGTCTCCTAATCTTTTGTCTCAAAAAACACTTGACCTCAGTTAGCTCAACTTAAGCCATGTATTTTAGTTAGTAAACCCATTATTCCGAGATCTAATCTCATAGTAAAATTAAATTTTAGTAGAACAATCTTGAGTTAACTCAACAAATTATTCTAATAAAATTTATTTAAACTATAATAATGAAGACAACAAATGATTTAATATTTGATTGAGGATAAGTGAATATTAATAACTTTTAAACAATTAACATACAATATGTAACCGAATAAAGTTATAAATAAATATATTATTCAAAATAATGCAATAAAAGAATAATAAAAAAATTTAAATTTTAAATCATATCACATATGATGCATACTATATCTACGTAATATGAGAATACTTGCAGGTACCTGTCTACTGTAAGAATGAAACGTTCTATCACAGCCAAATGTAATTTAAATCATCTGTACATACATACGTTCTCGGCTCATATGAACTTGATTACGAATGTAAGCCGTCAGCTAGCCGCTGCATGATCCGGCCTCCCGAATTATCCACACGAATAACTCTCGGGATCCTCACGGGAATTTTAGCTGAGAAAGCTTATGTCTTGGATTCTTGAATCGTCATGATCGTAACGAGAGTAATACGATCATTTATAGATCGATTTTCTGGATCATAAATAATCCTCATAAATAGGATTATTTAATTTCCATAAATAGGAGGGTAATTCATAATTAATTCTCATAAATGTGAAAATTAATTGAAATTAATTGTAAATATTAGAGAATTAATTCATAATTAATTTTAATATTTATGATAAATTAATTAATTAATTATCATAAATATTATAATTATCGAATAATTATTTTTGTTTTGCCAAAAATTATTAACTTTGTGTGTGACCTTTTAGGTTCCTAATCAACTGGCAATAAATATAAATTATAATACTTAGACTTATATTGGCTTTAATACACATAAAACCAATAGTTTGCGGGCCAGTCACCGATCTTTCTCGAATAGCTGGAGGCCGTGCTTAACAAGGGCAATAAGGAAGCTTGTAGCGAAATCGCCATGCTATGCTGGGCAGTTTGGGCACATCGATATGGGGTTGTTAGGAACTCCAAGCTTTCTACTGCACATCTGGTACTATCACAGACATGACTCATGTTTCATCAATGGAGTGCAGCGCAACTAGGCATCAGTACACCTCTTCCTACCGCGGTGGATCCCTTGGTTAGATGGCAGAAACCAGCTTCGGGATGGACCAAATGCAATATTGATGGGCTCTATTTTAGAGCAACGGAAAGCCGGTTACAGGTTTGTAATTCGGGATTCACAGGGAGCATTTCAGGTGGCTGGACATGGCCTCCTACCATTTGTTGATGATGCTCAGACCATCGAAGCGCTAGGCTTGCGGGAAGTTTTGAGTTGGATGAAGAATCAGAGTAAGACTAACATCGTGCTTGAGATTGATGCTCCAGTCTATAGTAAAGGCTCCTGCCTTCTTGTACTACCTAATCACTTCTTACTTGGGGCATAATCCTTCCAGAGTTGTAATGGGTTCCTTAGTGCAATTAGTGAGCACATGTAGTGTTTGTTAAAAGGTCTCGAACATGGTTCCTTCACACTCTGGCATGAGGCGGCGTGTTCTCTGTGTCTGGCCTTCAGCAGTGGGCTTTGTCTCTACCAAATTTCATTGTTGATGTTCTCTTTGCTGATTTGATTCTATAATGAATGTCGTTGTCTTTTCAAAAAAAAAAAAAAAATTATTTCATTAATTATCGGATGTGTTTTTAAATAAATTGTAATTTTAACATGAAATATGTTATCATTAGTTTTATTAACGTTATTTTTAAAATATATTATAACTTCACACTTATTTTATTTTATATTTGCACTTTTAATTTTACTTATTTTTGAATATTTTGTTTTATAAATTCAAAACATAAAATTTATTTAAAATATAAATAAAATAAAATAAAATATTAAGATAATGTTTAATTATTTAAATAAATTAAAGTAAATAACCAAAAGTTATCATAGTAATAAAATGTTAGAAATTAAATATTAAAAAGAATTAAATTTATATTAAAAGGTGATAAAACACTTTTTAATAAAAATATTTTTTGAAATTTTAAAATAAATAAAAAAGATACATTAAAATAATTAATATTTTCTAATTATTAAGTTAAATTAAAACCACTGATTAAATTAAGAGATACTCATCTCACCTAGCTACATGATAAATTGCATTTGTAAAATAACTTTAACTTGTATTTTTGTTCGTTCCATCAATTTTAAAAATTTTAAAATATTTCCATTATATCCATAAAATTAAAATAACGGTATATACAATAAAATTAAAATAAGGATATACTCAAATACCGGTGTTTATCAAAATTTTCGTCCTTTCTTGAAATATGAAATTTTTTTTACTCTTGGATTTTTGAAAACTTCAAACAATGACATTTCCGGTTTTCCCATATGTAGAAGTTACAGGTAGTGGTGGGTCTCCTCCTTGGTTGCGTGTTTAAATGTGTTTAGTGGGATGCTAAGCCATGTGTTGGGGATAGCACCTGATATAGAAGACGTTACTGGCAGTTGAGTACTTCAATTTGATTAGTGGTGTCGGTGGTCCCGTAGAGGTGGAGGACTTGAATAAATTAGAGCATATTTTTGTTGATAATTGAATCTCTTAGAAACAGGATCTGTTCATATCAAATATTGATCTCTTAAAAATAGGATCTATTTATACCAGATCTTTAATCTCTTAAAAACAGGATCTATTCATACCAGATCATCAAGTATATCAAACAAATAATAACGGAGTATGCACGAGTCTCAGATTTGGTAAAATCTATCTTTGGAGTCTTGTGGTTTTGCCTTCCAAATTAGAATGCAGCTCTCAAATCCTCTTTGATGATGAGATGTCAAAAGAATAAGCATGCTTTTAATTTGGGGACCATAACCATTTATATAGGGTGAAACTCTAGGTTTGAAACCCTAGATTTATAATTTCTAGTCTAACCCATCATAGAACTAGAAACTATAGCCCGGTATGTACACATATGAGGTCCACACTTAAAATTAGATTGCATAAGCCAAAATCACCAATATATTAGATCGCTTTATTTAGTGGGGCTCAACCTTATTTGATACTTTGTATACACAATTATACACATATAAACCCATATGATAGATTAAAAATTCCCAGCGATCTCCTTGGGCTATATCGTTACCTTACAATTGTGTATTAGTATAACCAGGCTGGAATTTTGCCTATCATTCACGGGTGCATCTGCAAACAATCCGGTCCATTAATTATACTAACATAGAGGATCAGACTTTGCTACATTGTTATGGTAAATACATCAATGGTCACAAATGCGATATAACCAAATGACTATGGATCGAAGCATGGATGTGTAGCATAGAGTACAAGCGACATGATCTCGACATGCTTATTTCCAGCAAGTACACACTTATACCTTAGTGGATTAAATTCAATAAAGTTGAGACAAAATAAACCAAGCACTTTATAACTAAAAATGATCTCAAATGAATCAGCAGCGTATTCAAAATGACGGTATAATATCTAATAATCTTAAAAAATCATCTAAAATACAAGCTCCCACTTTGAAACTAAAATATCACGAAAATACCACAACACCCATATGGCAGTGTGATGCTTGGAAATACCAGCAGGTGGCACTCCCTTAGTAAGCGGATCCACAATCATGGAGTTTGTCCTAATGTGTTGAATAAACATTGTCGTCCACTACGAACTCTCCTTAACAATTACAAAGGAACTCAATGTACTTTCACTTTGCAGGAGCTCTTGTTGGAATATAAATGCTTGCCGAGTTGTCTACAAAATATCTTAAGTGGTATTTCAATGGTGTCGAAGGAATGTGAAGCCCCGAAGGCACAAAATTCGCAGCCATATCGCGTTTGGATGCCTCGAAACATCTTTATAAACTCTGCTTGCCATGGTGAAGCTATGAGTGCCTTAGCACTCTTCAAGAAATAGCTCCTCCAATAAGCATGTAGATGGCCCAGTGGATCTTCTATCTTGGCCTCCGGTATGAGTGTACCTTAGCACTCTTCTAAAAATAGCTCCTCGGTAGCATGTAAGATATAGCGAAATTGGATCTTCTATTATCTTGACATGAAGCCAATCGAGTCGAGAATAGCCAATGATCTCCAAATTGATCAATTTTCTATATGTGAGTATAAAATCTTTGTTCTCTGTAAATACCGCATGAACAGTTAATTTGTTTTCCAACCATTAATCCGGGTTACTTATTATCCTAGCATTCCCGACAATGTGCGCAATATACGGGCGTCTGAGCACAGAGCATACATCGGACTCCACTACAGCCGAGGCATAAAGAATCTTTTGCATTTCTTTTAGTTTCTAGTCATTCTTGGGGCGTGACATAGGCGGAACTTATCTCCCTTGGAGCACAAGGAATTGTACTTGGTTTCTGATCCTGCATACCAAACCTTTTAGAACCTTGCTCGATGGCTCTTTTGTGATAGTCTAAGGAGAATACACCTGAGAGCGATCTCAATATATTTGAATTCCCAAAACAAAGGCGTCACCAAGATCTTTCATTTCAAATTGCTTTGATAGAAATCTCTTGGTTTCGTGCAATAAGCCTATATCATTTGTGGCTAGCAGTATGTCATCAACATATAAAACCAGAAAAATGTACTTACTCCCACTAAACTTGTGGTATATACAATCATCCGCCAAGTTAAATCTTAAGAAAGCCTGTGAAGACAACAGTAGGGAATTTTTTTAATACCATTGACGAGATGCTTGCTTGAGTCCATAGATGGATTTCTTTTGTTTGCAAACCATTTTCTTTGCATCTCCTAACACAAAGTTTTCTGGCTGCACCATATAAATTGTCTCATCAATGTCACCATTGAGAAACATCGTCTTAACATTCATCTGATGTAACTCAAGATTAAAATGTGCCATTAATGCCATTATTATCCTGAAAGAGTCTTTCGAAGAAACTGGAGAGAAAGTCTCTTTATAATCGATGCCTTCTTTCTATGTAAAGCCCTTTGCGACAAGACGAGCCTTATACCTTTCTACATTGCCTTTTGAATCCTTCTTGGTTTTAAATATCCGTTTACAACCAATGGGTTTCACACCTTCAAGCAATGGTACAAGGTCCCAAACATCATTGTCCTTCATGGACTTCATCTCTTCATTCATGGCATCAATCCACTTTTGAGAGTTAGAACTTTCAATGGCCTGACGGAAGTTGATTGGATCATCTTCCACCACACCAATGTCAACCTCATGTTCTTGGAGAAATACAACATAATCATCGAAATTGCGCTTCTCCTCTCTCACAGTGGATGTATGTGAAAAAGCTAGTCTCTTGAGGTTGTGAGTTTGTTCTTCTTTAACAATTTGTTGAACTTGAGCAGGAGGATCCTGCTTATTGTCTTGATTTAGAATTGCTTCTTGAACAATAGCGAGGGAATAGAAGCACGAGCAGTCATTGTCAAGCAATTAGAGGAATTTCAACATGTTTCTCTTGAGAATAAGTCATAATCTTTTCTCCCCCTGGCTTCGGCATCTCAAAGAAGCTGAGCATTTCCGGGTGCAAAAATAGGCAACAGTAATTAGGATCATAAAACTTACCAACCTAGATCTTTCGAGAATATCCAATAAAGTAACTGGCCCATTAGTTCTTGAGTCCAGTTTCTTTTCATTTGGCCTATAAGGCCATGCCTCAGCTGGACATCCCAAAATGTGCAAATGCTTCAAACTAGGCTTTTTGCCTGTCGAAATCTCATAAGGGGTTTTATCAGTTGCTTTAGTTGGAACTCTGTTGAGTATATACATTGCGGTCTTTAATGCTTTACTCGAGAGTGATGTTGGTAAGGTAGAATGACTGATCATACTCCTTACCATATCCTTATCTCAGCAACACCATTCATGCTAGGCGTGCCAGCATATTACCTTTGTGGAATGATCTTGCCATTCCTCTAGGGTATAAGCGGTCGGATGTTATTCACCTGATCCATCATATCTGCCATAGTACTTGCCACCACGGTCAGACCTGACGCTTTTAATCCTTTTGTTGAGTTGATTCTCAACTTCAGCCTTATAGTTTTTAAACATCAAAGGCGTGATTTGTCATGAATAAGATAAAGGTAGTCATAAATCAGAAAGTATCTATGAGCGTTATAAAATCGTTTGACCATTCCAGAAGCGTAGGGAATGGCCCATAAATATCAGTATGTATAAGTTAAGACATCAAACCTATTAACGATCACGTTTGTTTGTTTCCCATAATACAATTAACACAGTGTCAAAATCCATAAGAAATCAAGGGATCAAGAATTCCACATCAGACACAAGTCTCTCAATTCTCCTTTTGGAGATGTGACCTAATCTCTTGTGCCATAATGAGGCAGAATTCTCACTGGTTAATTTATGCTTTATACCTACTGTACTTACATGCAAGGATTCATTAAATGAAACAATAGTGTCAAGTAAATATAGATTATTGTAATGTAATAAAGAACCGGAACAGGCTAAATTTGAATTTTGATAAAGAATGAAAGAAAGGAGGAGAGCGACTTTCCTTTTCGAATGAACAACAACCAGATGTGTCCAAAAGCAGGGAACATAAACGAATTTTGTCTAGAGACGGTACAACATGAGTCTCAATCGAATCAAATAAATCAGGTTCTTATGATAATCTAAAGTCCCAATTGCCTCTCAACTTCCAATAGGATTGCCATCACCAACATAAGATGTATCTTTCATCATCACTTGGGTTTTTGGCAACTCGAAGCAACCTTGCATAGACACGCTAATGTGAGTTCTTTACATTTAGATCTAACCACCATGTGTGTCTAGGTATCGAAGTCAAATTAACCTCAAAACAAACCAAACTAAGAAGCATACCTTTCTTTGCACGTATGTGTGATAATTGGTGCAATGCTTCTTTACATATTATGAATCCACAAAGTAGCCATTCAGTTTCATCTTTTTATGTTTCTTTGTGGATTCTGGAGTTTCAAACTTTGTAGCTTTTCTTTCTTTTATTCCTTTTGTCATTGGAATGTCGCGGCTAAAGTGAGCACTTTGTCTTATCAGCAACCTTTCTCTTCTTGGAGCCGCAGTATGATATGAGGCTCATTAGAAGACCATGTGCTCTTTTAGCCCGATTATAGCTCACTTTAAATTGATTGTACTGTGTCGGAAGGGATATCAAAACCAAATGCACTAGCAAGTCTTCAGATAACTCCAACTTGAGTGCTTTCAATTTTGAAGCAGTGTGAAACATTTCCATAATGTACTCCCTTATGTTTCCTTTTCTTACATACCTCATTGAGATAAATTTTGCCAAAAGTGCACTTGTTTCAGCCTTTTCATTTTTGGCAAACCTTTTCTCAATATCCTCAAACCCTTAGCCATAGTAATTTGTTCGGACATGGTGCCCTGAAAAGCTTTTGGAATGGCATGCTTCATGATCATCAAGTTCATACAGTTTGACCTTTCCCACTTTTCCATCTCCCTCTTTTGGTTAGAGGTACTCTCATGTGCAAGTGGATCTGCTTGGTCAACTCGTAAAGCAAGATCCAAGTCCATGATCCCGAGAACAATCAAAACGTTCTCTTTCCATGACTTGAAATTAGTTCCATTAAGCATTGGAATGAAATTAATATTGGCAGAGATATTTGCAGTAGAACCAGGAACTAAACAGAGAACAAAATAAATAAATAAATAAACTAAAATTACTCTGTATCACAAAACTATAATATGCAAAATTAATTAATCACAGACAATGGTAGGGCCCCATCACAAGATACCTAGTACAACATTAATATTTAGTCTTTGGACAAAAACATTAACTTGTAAATGGCACCTTGGTGTAGTGATCAAACACTGATAATAAAGCATGTCAAACACTAAACCTTTCTTTCAACTGACTTAATGTTCACATTTTATACCGAAGAATTACCACATGTTTACCACCACAGGTGTATATGCAATTCGGGCCAAACATTAACCTTCCTTTGGGCCAATTAATATTCGCATGAATCTTTATACACCTGAAAACCTTTAATATTCAAAATTAAATTAATTTCCATAACGAGAGGTTGCTGGCAACATATTGTTTTTGATTAATTTAATTCCTATCAATATATCCACCAATTACCAAAATCTAGAATAGCCAAATTATTGTCAAATTAATTAGGTCGTACAAATCAAACCATAAATTGTAAATTGAACCCTAAATCTATTTCCTTATTACCTTAATCTTTAATATACATAAAGCAATATATTTCTAAATTCTCAATAAAAATATAAGCTATATACATACATGTGTAATTCATGTATACCAAACCAAATTACAAATATGTTCAAGATCTTTAAATCTTGAAATATGTGATGGTAAAGAAAAGAAGCATAAAACCGTCATATTACACAAATTCAATAAGCCATATTGATATTCCAATGGAATCCATAAATAATTTCATAGCGAAGACAATAAGATCAACCATTTCACTTGATAACCTAATCATGAACCTAGGCTCTAATACCACTTATTGATAATTGAATATCTTAGAAACATGATTTGTTCATACCAGATCTTGATATCTTAAAAACAGGATTTGTTCATACCAGATCTTTAATCTCTTAAAAACAGGATCTGTTCATACCATATTATCAGGTATTTGAAACAAATAATAACGGAAGCATACCTGAATTCGCCATTGGTAAATCTATCTTTGGATTCTTGTGGTTTTGTCTTCCAAATTAGAATGCAACTCTCAATTCCTCTTTGATGATGGGATGTCAAAAGAATGAGCATGCTTTTAATTTGAAACCCTAGGTTTATAATTTCTAGTCTGGCCCATCATAGAACTAGAAACTATAGCCCCGTCTCTACATATGAGTCCACACTTAAATTAGATGCATAATGCCCAAATACCTAAACCATATTAGATCATTTATTTAATTGGGCTCAACTTTATTGGAAATCTTTTTATTATATACAATTATACACATATAAACTCATATGATAGATTGAAAATTCCCAACACTTTTATCTCCATAATGATATTTTCTCTCTATTAGAGATATTGAGACCAACATTTTTCACTTCTAATCAATATTTTAAAAATCAGATTTGATGGATCGGATAGTCAATCGACTAACTTTTCAGTCCAATTCCTTCTTTGATGTAGATCAAATTGCTGCGAATCATTAAAATTGACGATTCGGACGAATCGACAAATTTTCACTTAATTGAATTGCTCGAAGCTAGCAAACGCTTCTTGTAAATTTCTCCTTCCCCTATAAAGATTATCATCTCTAAAGTGCTAAAACCTCTTTGAACCAAAGTAGTGAACGTGAGATTAGAGGAATTATAAGTGTATTCGTACCTCAAGAACACATCATGACTCCATTTGAAATTAGAAGTAAAAGAATTCGACACCATTTCGGTGCTTGTGGAAATCATTGTCGGAGTTTAATTGATTTTTACGTTCTAAAAGAATTTACAACAAAGAACAAGAAAAAGAGAACAATTCCAATCTCAATGGAGGAGGAAGGAATCATAAAATTAGGGTTGGGACGTATATGTTGCTGCTTCCAAACGCCATCTTAGTATCGACATGATCTAACTTTTATTATAAAAATGAAAAGTTGCTGCTCAAGAAGCATGCCCCCTATGGGACATATAATTTTATTTAGAAAGGAAAATACAAGAGATTCTGCAACAACTTTATTAAGTCATACCACACTTATTTTAAAGTAACAATGTACGGAAAATACAACATTAATGCTAGCCGACACGCAATCATTATTTCACATTATAATAAACGGTAATACCAAATAGTGGGGCGGTGAATTAATTAACACCAATAAAACAGCCCAATGATAGGGACCCTGGTTACAATGCCATTTTTGTTGACCCAAACACGAACCCTGGTAGTGACATAATCAGTGGTCACAGATGATCCTTCTACCACGATGCTAACGGTGGTGATATGAGGATTCTCCTTCTTTATGGTGTCTGCAGCCACCGTTCCCTCAACTCCCACCAGCTCTGGCCATGAACTCTTACCTGCGTATCCTCAAAAAATAATTTAGCATTAAAAGATGTTTCTACACCCTCTCTCATTGAAGAGAGTCAAGCGAATTAAATGGACTTTCACGCATTTTCAAATATTCAAATTACACAGAAAGAATTACAGAGAAAGGTCTCGAACCCATAATCTCTAGTGAGACCAAGATATATATATGATATCATGTTAAACGACTAACTCTCTTAAAAACTCAAATATATAAAATTTGGATTTAATATAAATATCATGTTATTTAACATATGTATATGTTACCTGCATACCCCTTTGAAAATGATTTAGTATTAAGAGATGCAATGTTCCAATATATACAAATGTTAATATGTATATTTTCATGACATGAATAACAATTCCTTGCCAATAAGGTCGGACTCAAAGGTGATTGCACGAGGTATAGGGAAGAGATCAGATTCAAATATCTATAAGAATGGCATGTTATAATGTTGTAATTCAAAATGAATAAATATAAGTAATAATAATAATAATAATTCCTTATTTACCTGTGCATTCATCAGATGCCATTCTTTTTCCTTCACACGATTAATTACACTTTCCTTCAACTTCGGATAAGATTTGTTTGGGTTGTGATATGGGTATTTAAAGAGGGCATGTAGGTTGTGGTCGGTGTCCATTGACTTTCTTGCCTTTACGTATGTTTAAGGAAATGCGTGTTGCACGATATTTGTACAAAACATTTTGTAGAAGGTGGCAGTTGAAAGGTTGAAAATTAAATAACTTCAATGATTATCGTAAAGCCTCAAGTTGTTTTTCATATAGTCATTTAAATTACTCAAAATTTATTAGGTTATCCCATATCGGTTGTAAAAGGAGTTAATGATGAGTTTATAAGCATAAAGAAAAGCCTCATTTCATGAATTAACTTTTGGGATTAAGAAGACCTAAAATCACCGACAAACCAGTTGTTTAGAACCTAAGTTATCGATAAGTCTCGGCCCACAGGAGCTGGGTTGTCGCTCCTCAACCTAAGACACGATGTGTGAGAGGGGAGATTATTGGATTATCTTATATCAATTGAGTTTTTAGGATTGAGAAGACCGAGATGACTTAACAAAATTAACCTTTATTGTGACTTGATTTTATATACTAATAACATTTGGAAATAAGTTTCATTTAACGTCCATATTTTGAAAAACAATCTTAAAATGATTTACATGTAACTACTTAGTATATTAATGGATATGGAACGGTCATTGTATAGGCTTAATGGGGTCTCAATGGTTAGGCAGGCGTGGCTTGGAGAAATGAGGCCTTAGGCCCAAAAGTCGAGACGACCTTTAGGCTGGTGACGGTCGATAATGGGCGGGCTTAAGAAAATTTTAAGGCCCATGGCTCAGCCCATGGGCCCAAACAAGATAGGCCTGTCAATCCCATCTCTCCCCCCTTCCCCCCTTCTCCTCTCTCGGCCCGCACCCTCCCCCCCTCTCCTCTCCTCTCACCGTTGGAACCTTTTCTTTTTTCCCACTTCTTTTTCTCTATAAATCCACACATTTTGTTTACCATTTTTCATCAAATTAGTCTTTTAATTTCTCATTTTCTCTCTGAGTTCTCTCACATTCTTCATCTTCATTTTTCCATTTGTTCTTCACTTCTTCTATTACATGATATTATTGGTAGTGCAAAATTGCAAATTAAGCATTGGTGACAATAATTTGGATTTCTAAAGGAATTCGGTTTCGATCTTCCAATTGAGTAATGTTATCCACCTTTGCTTTTCTTTGTTGTTTGTTACATTTGTTTTGATTCATTTTTTTAGTATAATATTTTATTAATAATTTTTTAATGGATAGTGCATGTGCATCTTCTTCTAGTCCATAACTGCATCATTAAGCAAAAAATTTAGTTTCAAATATATGGAATTTTTTTAGTCGAATAGAAATAATTTTAGAAAACTAACAAAGAAATAAAACAAAGTAATTTGTAAACTTCTTAGTGGTGGATCAAATTCGGGCACAAGTCATCTAAAAAGACATAATGAGAGCAGTGTAAAGCTAAGCATAATGCTGCAGATATTAAAATTTTATGCAATTAGAGTAGAGATGAATGTGGAAATTAAAATTTTTTTTTATGAGTCTTTGTGTCGTGAGAAGGAATGATTGATTACATAAAATTTGAACAACCTTTTAATATGATGGAAACTCATGAATATTGAAACAATTCAAATATTGGTTAATCCTCAATAATTCAAGGTTGAGTAGAATCACATTAAAGAGGTATTATGAAAAAATTTCAAACGAGAAAGAAAATTTTAAAATATTTTCAAATTTAGAAGGAAAATTTGTTTAACTTGTCGATATTTGGACATCTTTAATGTATAGGGTTTTTAGGCTTTTGTATTACTCTTTTGCTCATTATATGAATCTTGAATGGATGTGCAATAAAAGAATAATTTCATTTAAAACAATAAATACTCCACATAGTGGTAAAAATATAGCAACTTTAATAAATGATGAAATTATAGATTTAGGTATTTGTGATAAAATATTTACAATAACATTAGATGATGCTTCTAATAATGATGCAGCAATACAAAGATTAAAAAGATTTTGGCAAATAAAAGAGGATCATGCAAAATTATTTCACGTACGTTGTTGTGCACATATTTTAAATTTAATTGTAAAATATGGATTAAAACAAGTTGATAGTACAAAAAAAATTAGAGACATTGTATATAATATTAATTGTTCCCAAGCAAAAAATGAATTATTTTTTTATTGTTGCAAATATGAAAAGAAAAAATATAAGTTTAGATATACCAATTAGATGGAATTCTACTTATAAGCTTTTACAAATGTACAAATATAAAAAAGGGAATTACAATTATACGGAAATGCAACTATCTAATAATAATAGTGATGTAGATGTTAATGTATTAAATGATTATGATTGACACATTGCAGACCTTCTACAAGATTTTTTTTAAATTTTTGATGCTTAAACAAATATTTTTTGTACTGTGTATTATCCAACTTCACATCGAGTCATTATGCAAATAACTAGTATTTATATGGTACTACAAAATTATTTAAGTTATAGAAATTTTTAATGATACAATTTTTACAATAGTAGAAAAGATTAAAATATTAGAGAAATACCTTTGATTTATTATATTGGTTTAATTGGACCATATATTAAAATTTGATGCTCTAGATGAATGGTTACAAGTTATTTACAATGAAGATCAAATAAAACTTAAAGAAATTAAAAATGAAGTAAATTCATTATTATATATTTTATATAATATTTATAAAGAAATATATGAAAATGATATTAGTTTGATAAAATCATCATCCACGACAAGCTCGTCATCTTTTTATAAAAACCCTTTAGAAATATTTAAAAGTAGAAAAAATGCAACAATTAGTTTTTCAAATAATACAACCGATATAGATAGATATCTTAGTGTGAAAACAATTCCATTTGAAGACAATGAAGATTTTGAAATTTTAGAATGGTGGAAAAAACAACAAATAAAATACCCTATATTATCTATTATTGCACGTGATGTATTAATCGTCTTTTGTGATCTGTGTCCAGTCGGAAGAATGCACTTTTAGTGCGGAGTGGAAGAGTGGATTATGTGATGTAATTTATCGCTGCAGAAGCAATTGAAAGCGATAGTATGTTTAAAAAGATTGGAATTTAGCGGGACAAGAGATTACGATCTTGTTCGAAAATTTGCACTAGTGGTAATCTGAACTTAAATTTATCAAGAATGAATAGATCCATGATAATTTGCAATACTGAAACCTAGTGGAGTTAAATATGTTGATAACATATTAATATTTTATTTTATAGTTTGAAAAATATAATAGATTGAGCAAATATAGGTAGTGACAGCGTTTATGATCATATCTTATTTGTAGTGATATCAGCTTTAAATGAACTTACAAATATGATTGTATTCGATGAATAAAATTTTAAATAAGTATTTTTATTTTGATTTGTTTAAGCTTACTTTTTATTTTTATTTAACTTTTGAATACAATTTAAATAAAAAACCTAACCATAAGTGGAGATTAGGGCTTTTAGTGGGCCTCTGGGTGGCCCTAAAGCCCATGAATCCAGTGGCCTATGGGTGAGATTTGGTTTAAATCAGTCTGGCCCCGGCCATTCTTAAAACGGGCTTGAGTACTAGCTCTGGGTTGGACTGATTTTAACCGATGGTGACGACCCAGGCAAGCAGACACGGGCTTTTTAGAATCACCTAGAACTTAGGATATTATTTGACTGTAAACATGGAGTTGATAGTATCTATGATCGGGAAGCCATTTTATTTGACCATTTTCGATGGCATTATTTTAGATCTGTCTTTTGCAGTATGAAACTTTAATATTACAATTGGTAGGACTGTTTGTACTTGGCTTGATCTTTATCTCAATCTTACATGGCTTAATCTCTACCAGATATGACTGGGTAAGTCAGAAAGAATTAATGAAACTTACAATTTCAATTCATCATATTTGAAAGTTCTCTCGATTGATTGTGGCTTTGTTTGTAACCGAACCAGTTTGGAACCAGAAATAATAGTTAAAGAAAAATTCAATTTAATAAAATTCTTTAAAACTTTCGTATTTTAAATTTCTTATATAATAGAAAAAAAAAGAGTGGTGGAATAACAAATAAAATTTATTTGATAATTTTCAGCTATTTTTATTTTAGTTTGTGTCCCATCAGGTTATATTCTTATGTTGTGTCGATATGATTCATGTTAGACATTAAGTCGACCTGGCAAATGAATAATAAGCGATGCTAAGACTAACAAAAGCTTTGAACCCATTTATTATTTATGCATTGAAACGGTCGACACAGTGTGACTAATTTAATTTGATTATTTAAAATAATAAGAATTATATAATTAATCATCCATATTTTAACACAAATAACTATTAAATTTAACATTTATTAATTTTATTATTTAAATATCTCTAAAATTATATTATAATCTATTTAACATAAATAACTTATTAAATAAGTTAATTAATTAATATAATAATTAAACGTATTAAATTCGTGTTAGATAGGTTAACACGAATATAACAAAGCCAACGATTATCTCCAATAAAACCTATAAAAGCTGTGTTAGATTCATATCGTGTTAAATTTTTATTAAAAACCCTACTCATATATTAGGTGGAATCTCCCCTGTACAGTATCCAATGGTAAGAGAGGAAGCTTGTTGTGACTACAGAGACACCCTTTAAACAACATTAGATCCTTTGTGATTTGTTAGATGCTTGATTGAAAAGGTATTTTTGGGTTTCAAATGGTGCGGACAAGTGTTAAGGAAAAAAAAGTGAAATAAAAGAAAATTATGAGAAAAATGGCCAAATAGTTTCAAACTTAATAAAATTAATTTTATATCTTTTTTTAAACTCATTTTATTTATTTTTTTCTAGCCTCACCCACGTCTTGCAAATCTACTGTGTATGGGGACCTCGTCAGTTTGTGGATATGCATGATCCAAGTTCCACACTTCCACTTAATTCATGGATTCATTTTCGTGACAATCCTTACCATTTCAACGTCTGGAACATGAAGTTATCACCTTTAGTAGTACTATTAATTCAAAAAATTCCAAATCCACAGTGCAAAATTCAACTAAATTAATGTCCATTTCTGACAAACATCAATATCATTATAATTTGAATGTAACTTTTATATTAATTTCATGTAATAATTTCCTTAATACTTTTTTGTCGAAACACTTCCCTTAATACTTTTATAACTTTCTAATCCTTAATACTTATATAAAGACTTGAGTTAAAATAATTTATATTTGGAAAAATATTGTACAGTAATTTGGAACCCACCATTTTGTTCACCCATTGTTTGTATCTATTTATATATCATTGAATTTTTTTTAAAATATATCAGTAGCATTAATAAGATGTAATTATTTAGAATTTTGGGTTTGAAAAATAAATAATTTGGGAAATTATATATTGTATTTTATTTTGTATGTTTAAGCCTATTTTGGCATGTAGACAACATAGGATTAAATTGAAATTTAGTCAAAAGAAGATCGAATAAAAGTGGAATTAATTGAGTTCTATCGTTTTCCACCTAAGGTAAAATTGATCGATATTATCAACATAAGTTTTTACCAGCACAACTTACAGACATGTATTTTGAGAAAATCTTGAACGACAAATACAAGACTTACTTAACTTTATTAAGTCATACAACACATTTTAAAGTAACAATGGATGAGAATACAGCATTAATACTAAATTGGGGCACGTACAATTTCACATCACAATAAACATTACAAATAAGGATCAGAGTGAATAAACACCAATAAATCATCCCAATGAGAGTCTATCCAATGATAGGAACCTTGGTTACGATGCCTTTTCATCGACCCAAACACGGACCCTAGTGATGATGTAATCTCGAGTAACAGGTGTTCCTTCTAGAAGGATATCAACGGTAGTGATACAAGGATTACCTCCTCTTATGGTTAAGCAACCTCTCCTTAACTCCCTTCAGCTCCCGGCCAGGAAGCTCTTACCTACATAATCTCATGAGAAAATGGTTAGCATTAGAGATGATATTCCAACAAAAGGAAAATATTAATTATATCATATATCAATGAAATGAACAATAATTTAATCCTTATAACGTTACATTCACATTAGATACCATTTCTCCTTCACACAATTAAATGCCTTTATTTCAACTTCTAATATAGTTTGTCGTTTGGCTTGTGATATATATGGGTATTTATAGATTGTATATAATAGCCTTTAATGACTTTCTTGCCTAACCTACATAAATCGCAACTGGGTTCTGTTAGCTTGTCAAGATTTTTATGTGTACATATTTTGCTAAAAACATTGTAAGGTCATATATAGTTAGCAGGGATGAAAATTGGACAGAAGCTTTAATAAGTATCAGAAAGCTTGAAGTTGTTTTTAAGGAAAGTATGTATATATTAAATTATCTCTTCAATAGAAAACCTGTTATTTGACTTTTTATTTACTAATTGTATTTGAATATAGGTTTCCAGCTCCCATGTTTTATAAAAACACTCTTAGAATAATGCTTTATTTGTTAAAAATCTCCTACTGCCATAATGGAAATGGAAATGGAAATTAGGCCAATTGGATCAACTACACTAAGGATACATCATTGGACAGGGTTTAGAGGCAACTGTCTTTGACCCGTAAAACATGAACTTATCTGCTCAAGAAAGCATATATAATTGATTTGCAGTATGAAACCTTAATGTACTTCAAGCAAACCTCTACCATGAGAGGTCCAGCAATTGGGCAATAGATTTGGATGTATCCATCAAACGAAAAATGCTAAATCTAGTCAGCATATATACCATTATTATCCTTGTTTGCCTTACTACTTGCAGCTAATATCAAAGAGACAAGAAGGGTCATGACCTTTTAAATTGTCAGCAAATGGCATGCAATTATCAATTTCATTATAAAGACAATAAAAATGGGCAAACTTCCATATTCAATTTTGATGGTGCTTTTTCTACTGATACTGGGTTGGAGCTTCTTGGGACCGTCGGGCCGGTTTGATGGATCGGATCGTCGGACAACCTGTAACCTGCACAAAAAAGGGTGATCCGGTTGGGGTGTGCCGACCGCCTCTCCGATGGCTAAGTCAGTTTCTTTCTTATGAGAAGGAAATAATTCAACTCTTTAGGGCGTTGTAGGCGCGTGGCACGTGGTGAAACGGGTTTGGTATTTATAAGGAAAATAGTGGTTCTTTCGCTGTTAGATGGTGATACGGTGTCTTTATTGGGTGGGGAGTTTTCTTCTTTATAATAGGACCCGACTTTGAAGGGATAATGGAGGAGCCGTGATTGTGAGATCTTCTTTCCTAATCCGTGGGGTGCGGATCATGAGTAGGCACCTTTCCTTTTACAGTGAGTTTGGAGGCCCACCTATATCACTTGAATTATCGGCAGGCGACTTCGATTTTGGACTGGGCCCGGTAATGCTGCGGCATGGGTAGGATCCCTCTTTGGGTGTGGTAGTTTTATTAGTGCGTGCTGACTCCCTTCATAAGGCGGTTTAGGCACATTGCCACACGGGCTTGCGTTCTAGGCTTGTGCACGTGTTGTTCTTTGCCCCATTAGTAGCCCCCCAGCCCTTGGCTGAAGCAGGCTTAGGCAAGGGCTAAAGCGTTTCTTGGATCGGTTGCGACTTCCACGTGGTTTGCAGGGGATGATCTGATCTGAGCTTTGTCGTAGTCGAACGTCTTGTGATAATGATGGCGCTTTTTCGGTTCTCGCACCTATTCGGATAGTTGCTTCTCCTGCCTTTAGAAACATTCCATGTATCGCACTTTTCCACTTTTTCTGCGGGTTTGGAAGTGTCTTTGATCAACGCTCAGAATTGCTTATAGTGCTTTTTGTCGTCCTATCTTCCTAGGAGTCGTTTTCCTTGTTTTCCTCCTTAGTTCGGTGTGTTTTCCTCCTTAGTTCGGTGTGTTTTCCTTCTTCTTCGCCAGTTTTCTTTTCCTTGTTTTGAATTTTAGGTTTTTAGGGCGTGTTGGGTTAGGGTCCCACCTCTTTCGTTGCTTCGCTCGTTTTCTTCCTCTGCCGTTTAATCATGCGTGCTTCTTCTGGGTCTTCTCATTCTGTCGGCCTGCACATAGAGGGAAGGCCGGTTGAGGATTTTGAGTCGGCTTGACCTGGCGACGGGCCCGGTTGTCCTGCTACTGTGGTTGTCGGGGTCCTTCCAATGGGTTATCTTCCTTTGCCAGGCAAGGGCAAGGAGAAGATTAGCGAGATTAGGTATCACTGGCTCAGAGATGTCGAAGGGGCTGAGTGAGGTAGAGCGAGATGCGTGGGCCTAACCGGGTTGGGCCTTCGTTTGATAAAACTTTCGCTACCCGTTATAGACCTCCTTCCGATGTTCGAATCTGGTGTCTCGATCTTCTTACACCTTATGTTGTTCTTGTTCCCAAGATGGTTTGCTTCTTTGAGGCAACCTTTGAGAATGGCCTCCGTTTCCCCTTACACCGTTTCATAAAAAACGTCTTACAACATTTCAATGTATGCCCTTCCCAGCTCTCCTAATTTTGGGAGGCGTCTTGAAAATTGGCCTTCTAGTTTTTCGGGATAAGGGCCTCGGGGTCCACTAGTATAGCTCTGTGTTTGGATTTTCTTGAGTGTGAGAAAGAGGCTTTGGAAGGCTTCTTGTATATTTGACGGATACTACCAGGACCTATCATTTCCGACTCCCTCTTCCATAAGCATTGGAAAGAGTGCTATTTCTTTGTCGAGGTTGACATTGGGAATCTGACCCTCACCGTCAAGGCAATGCGCTAGGAGATTCCCGACGGTATGGGCGCCACGAGAACACATGAGTTTTTGTCTATGCTAGTAGGGGTCAACTTTTTAGAGTCATGCCATGTTCTTGACTTTGCTTTGGTTGCGTTGCTTTCAGGTATCTGTCCTGACCTTACCCCTGAGGACTGGGAAGTAGAGCGTCAGTTGGGCAATCGTCGCCCTCGGGCATATTCCAATCTGATCAGGTCGGATATTCTCGGCTCTTCAGGTGTGAGCCCTTCTTGTTCCCCTTGTTCGACATCTCTTCTGCCTCTTGCTATGGAAACTTCTCTTGGGGGCCTCTTGTTTGTAAGAGGTAACTTCGAAGAGGAAGAACCGTACTGTGTCAAGTTCTGGCGAAGAAGGAGGAGCGTGCGAAGGCTGGGATCCTCCCGGTAGCCTCCTGGCTCGGGGTAAGGTCTTGAAGTTGGGAGTATCTGATCCCCGCTCGCACTCTCAAGTTTAGGTGAAGGGGCAGGTGTTGTCCTCTTTGGTCGAGGTGTCCGAGGTGGTGGGTGTGCAGCGTCTCTCGTCCTCTTCTATGAGAGTTAAGGGTTCTTCGAAGATCATAGGAGCCTCCTCTGAAAGTCCTTCCTATCTTTGTTTGGAGCCTTTCGACGTAAAACGCCTCGCCTCCCCTTCCGACACGGGGAGATGTGGGCGATGATCGCTTTGAAGTTGAGGGGGGTGAGGACTCACTACTCGCTAATGCGGAGCTCGCCGTCGGGGCTGTTTCGTCTACCATTCAGGACTCTGATCTCAAGAAGGTGGAGGCCACGGCTGGCAGGTTGGGGAGGCTCTTGTCCCTGAAGGATCGTCTACGTATCGGCGACTTTTTATTTGTCTTATTGTTGTTTTGATGTTATCTGCTAACTCCATCATGTTCCTTGGCAGACGACTACTTATATAAAGGACCTGGCGAGGAGGGCCAGTTTGGCCTAGAGCTCTGCTAAGGCGGCGAGAGCATACAAAGCTAAGGTCGCCTCCTTGACTTTCGAGAGGGCCGAGCTGCGAGCTCGGATACAAAGCTTTACTGATGATGTTTTGGGGTATAGATCCGATCTGAAGCATACCTCGACCGTAAAGCGAGAGGCGAGAGCGGAGAAGAGCCGTTAGGGGCCCTAAGGTTCTTAGAGGATAAGGCTGCGGGTGGTTAAGGAGAATTCCAAGTTGCTAGGGAAGAGCTGTTCACTAAAATGGCGCGTTGGATCCCGGGGCCGTGCGAGGGGCTTCGGGCGGGATCTTCGTGGAGCACTTGGTCGAGGAGTGCAACGCGTTACTCGGGGACCTCCAGAGGCGGGAGGCTATGATCAGCTAGAGGGATGGAGTAATAGCGGAACTAAGGGATAAGGCATGCACCTTATGGGCCTCCGGATGGCTTGCTTTCCGACTTAGAGCTGCTAAGGCTTTTCCGGGTTTGGACTTCAATCTTCAAGTTCATGATGAAGAGGAGGCGGAAGAATCTGTTTCTGATGAAGAGGTAGATCTAGGGTGCTCTCTTATACCCAGCTCGGTTCCTCTCCTAATTGAAGGTGAAAGTTCTGTCGGGGGCTAGCTCTTCCCTCACTTTCTTTGAGGCTTTGCCTTTTGATACGCATGGCTTGGAGGCTCGCACCACTGAAGCTACTTGTGGCTCTACCCCCAAAATCTAGGCCCCTTTGTGTAATCTTTGCTTACTCTGGCTAGTTGCGAGTTCTAAACCTCATACATTTGTAACGTTGACATCAGTTTCATTGTTCTATGGGTATCCGTCTTTCTTCCTTCTTCGTTTTCCGTTTTCTTTTCTTTTTTTACTTATGTTGATGATTAGTGCCCAAAAAGTGCAATTTTGAACCCTATTTATTATAGGTTTTGAGTGCTTTTTGTGTACTAATCATTGGCTCTTTAGTACCACATTAAGGTCCTACTATTCTACGATCGCATTTTATGGCTATTTTATAGTTTTTACAAGCTTTTCAGCATGCCAAGTTTGTCGAGTCATTCTAAGCATGAAGAATTATGGTCGAACTTCGACGTACGAGATAAAAAAATCGAGAAGAAAAGAATATCGAGGAAAAGGAAAAGAAAGCGAAAAGTAGCATAATTCGGATGAATGGTGTATGATGGGCAGTAACCATGAATAGTATTGATGAGCAGAGGATGAAACCGATCTTTGAATGAAAATTTTCGCTACAAGTGGAAAATTCGCTACATAAGCCAATTTTCTCTACTGACCAAAGAATTCCAGCTCTTCAAATGGCCTCGTTTTTGGTTTTTCTCCTTTCTACCCTCATTGTAATAGTTTTAGTTAGGTTAGTTTGGTAGTTCATTTTGATTGTAAGGCTATATAAGCCATTGTAATACACTATTGACCTAAGTATTATTTTGACGGAAGCAAATACGGGTGCTCTGTTTTCTTCCCAGTTTTCACTCTTATATTTTTCATTTTCTCTCACTACAGGAAACGAGCACTCCTTTGGGGATAATGACTGAAAGGATGTTTAGTAGATCTCGTATCCTTGAAGAAGGGTTGCTAGGCTTGGGAAGTAAGGTTGCATTTTTATTTGTTTTCACGCGTGGGTTTTGACATTTGGTTCCCAAATTTGCAACTCTAGGTTTAAAGCTCTACTCTTTGATGTACTTTCTTTGGCCAATATTGCAGCATGGCTTTTAGGGTTAAATCATTTTTTAGCTTTAGATACGCATTATCCATTAGTTGCTATTTACGAGCCCTTTGGAGGAGTAGAGTTAAAGTTATATTGCTTGTAGATCATCCTCATTGATCAATACTTGGTAATCTTTTTAGGGTTAGGTGGATGCTTATTATTAGATCCACGAGATTCGTGTAGTTGCCCTTCTACGAATCATTGTAGGATGAATTGAGTGATAATTCAGGAACCATAAATGCTAAATAAATATATAGCTATGAAAGAGGAAAATTATTAGGGGTTAGTTCATTTAAATTAAATGAAGATCAGGTTCGAGGAGTGACTATGGGGTCATCCTCCCAGCGCGAGGAAATGAACTTAGATGACCTCTTCTTGACACATCAACCCATTCATGACCTTGAGTTTCTTTTACACTTTATTTTAGTTTATTTCATTTTATTTTCAATTTCCCTGACATCGACTCCACACACTTTTTACGAATCCTAAAATCGAAACAAATTCACCATTTTAGACCTCTTTTGTAAATCTCATTGATCTGAAGAAAACCCATCCTGTGATATTCGATCCTGAAGCGCATTTATCTTTATGACGTGCATGTCTGATAGGAAATATTAGGTTATAATTGTTGATTCATAACACCCTGCGTGACACGAATCGAATAAACGTGGATCTTGGGGATGGTGCTAAGTCTTGAATGATGACTGTTGAACTTGTGATCCTCATCACACAGGATTACGTGCTTCTTGTATATATATATATATATCTTTAGTGTTTCGATTGTGTTTAATTTTGTTTCATTTTATTATTTTGTTTTCCTTCTTTACCCATTTTTGGTAGAGTTGTTTTTCCTTGTTTGTTGTTTTTCTTTGTTCTTGTTGCAGGGGTTCGTGTTCCAGTGGGATAGAGTTTCTTAATCAAGGTTGAATTTGAACCCAATGGAACAGGGACAGTACGGTCAGCATGTGGCAGGGGGTAACCCTAGTGCATATATATCCATGAGGGATTACAGAAACCAGCCATGGCAAAGTCAACAACCTGTGGAGAGGAATCAAATGAGATATAGATTACTTGAGGCCCATAGAAACCAATGTAAGTTCTGTAGTACAACCATAGTTGGGGGAATCACACAAATTCCTCTCTGAGACGAGACTCAAGTATGCACCTCCACGAACCTATATTATGCTTTAACTCCTCGGTCCTCCATTACCAGGTCAATCCCTCCATTTGAATAAGCCATTTTGGACCTTACCCAGATAGTGGATGACTTTGTAGCGAGAAGCATAGGATTAATGCCCATTCGAATTAAATTGTCACTATGAAGACAATTTGAACAAGAAATTAGATGGGCTGAAAAAGAGAAAAATGACTTTGAGCATAAATGGGACAACTGCAAGACTCAATTGAAAATCATGATCGGCGACAATGTCCACGAGAGGAAGAGTGCCAAAAGTGACACCACCATGGTGGGAAGCGATTGTCGACAACAGCCACACGGGGGCTTATAGAGGATTTTATTGAATTTTAAAAGGGTTGTCACGATCCTCGGATATGTGATGCGTGTTTTTCCAGGGAGAGAAGGCTTCCTTTATATAGTGGGAGGCGGTGGAAAGCGTGGAAGAGCCCGAGAGCTTGTTTTGAATCCATTTCCCACCTTGACCAGCCCACTACCAGTGAGCCCCTCATTGACGAGTGTACATTTTGCCTACACACGAGCACACCATCTCCAAGGCCACCCCACATTTTGCACTACCTTAGCTCCGAATTTTAGGAGATTGTTATTTGCTTTAACAGGCTGTAATTTGCCACTACATGAAGACATTGGTAGCTACAAATGTGCATGGCATAGTGGATGGCGCGAGGCTCTTCTGATTGAGTTTGGGCCTTTTTGGACCTCAATGATTCTACCGACTCACCGGTTCCTCTAGCACCCAGGACAGAGACACGAGCAGGTTTGTTGAACAAAGTTCACTCTCATTTTTGTTTTGATTTTTTCTTATTTTATTTTGTTTTATTTTAGTTTATTTTGATTTCTTTAATTTTTTCTTTTTTGATTTTCTCTAATTTTTAAATTAATATTAACTTGTTTTCACTTTACAATTTTTCTTGTATTTCAATTTTTGTAGTTTGTGTGAAAATTTTGGAAAGGAATGAAGATCGGAAGCGGGAAAAAGAGAGGAATTTTTCGCTCCTGTAGCGTTTTCGCTCCCTCTCCCTGTTTTCTCTAATTTTGTTTAGTGCATAACTTTCATCCGATATCGGTTAGGTGATTTTTGTCGTTGGAAGCTTAGAGAGTGTAGAATATAAATATGGCCAGAAAGAACACATTTGAAATTTTAAAAATGAGTAATATTCAAATGTTCCAACTGATCCTTTTTTTCTCTCTTTCTTCTCTTAACTTGTTCATCTTAAGCCCAATTAGATTATGAATAAGGTGTGGATGGAAACTTACAAATCTCCTATCCATGACAGTACATTTCATCGGAGGTAGCACTTCCTTCTAACTTTCAATCAGGAGCCCCATTCGGACAATGAGACATTTAGTTGGGGAGGATTAGCAAGGAAGTGACTGCATTTATGTTGTTGTTATTATTTTTGAGCAAGCCCATTTTGTAGTGTTAGGTGGCTTGCTGGTTTTGATACTGTGGCTGTTATACTATATACAACTTGCTTTTTCAAAAATTGGACCCATTTGCACCCAGATTTTTTTGTATTAGCAACGATGGTTTAAGTGAAACTTTGTCCGATTCTATTGATGTTAGATTGGTTCCATGTGCACATTTGATGAATAATAAGTTGAACTCTTATTGCTTTTCGACCATTTTCTTCCACCTTTAGCTAACCACCTTTTTGTCAGTTTCTTGATAACCTGAAAAACTACCTAGCCTCTTTAAGCCTTCTGATAACCACCTAGTTTCGTTGACCACCTTTAATAGGTTAAGGACCCCGTGAATAGAAGGCGATGTGTCTTCCCAGAATAAAAGTGAAAAGAAAAGAAAAAGAAAGATAAAAAAAAAGAAAAAGAAAGAAAAATTACTGACTTTGTATTTGAGCCTTGTCAGAAGAGGGGTATGTAGTAACCTCTAAGCAGTTATACAACTTATTTGGTTTGAAGTCCTGACTTAGTGTTGTTATACACAGTTAAGGTTGCTGAGAGTTGTAGGTCTTTGGAGGCTGAAATCATTCGAAGTCAGGGGTGAAACTATAGAGTTTGTGGTTTGAAAAATCCTTATGGCTTGGTGCCACTGAAGCCTTGCGGTTGGAGACATGGTGAATCGTTACATGGACTTTGACAGGTCGATTCATGCTTGTTACATGACCTACAAAGAGTTGAGGGAATAAGTCAGGTCTGATCTATTTAGGTTGGTTAGTGTCTGGTAGGCGGTAAGCTTGGTTGGGGGAGATTTGTTGCGTAATTCTTGTTGGCTGATCAAACAAACACTTAGGTTTTGGTGGGAAGTCTCGGATGATTTAGCGAGAAGGAAGCTCTTTTGATACTCCGTTTTGTATGACAGCATTCATTCTCTCGGTAGTTATTGAGGCTAAGTTTCGGTAATTTTCATTGAGGTTAGGCGTACTTCTTCATAACCTTTTGAGCTGCAACCTTGTAACATAATTTTGTTTATAGTTTATATATTTTTTATTTTCTTCTTGCATTGCTAAGGGATGTAGCAATGTAATGTGATTAAGTGTGATTCGGTACTACAAAGGTGCTATTTTGAACCACATTTATTATAGGTTTTGAGTGCTTTTGTGTACTAATCATTCTAGTCTTTAGATTTGCAGGTCTTCTATTCTATTGATCGCATTTAATGGCTAATTTTGTAGTTTTTGCAAGCACCCAATGCTTATTTGTTGGTCATTCCAAGCATGAAGAGTGCAGTTCAACTTAGCATTACATATCAAAAAATCGAAGAAAGAATGTTAGAAAAGGAAAAGAAAGCAAAAAATAGCATGAATAAGATGAATAGTGCATGATGACGTGTGAGTGGTGATGAGAGGATGAATAGTGCTGAATAGCAGAATTTTACAGCTACAAATTTGGAAAATTCGCTACATGGCCGAATTTTTCTCTATGTGAATTGCCTCAAGCGGCCGTTTTTGTTTTCTCCTTTCTACCCTCATTGTAATAGTTGGTTTAGTTTGGTAGTTCACTTTGATTGTAAGGCTATATAAGCCATTGTTACTACTTGATGACCTAAGTATTATTTTGTGGGCTCAAATCTGGGTGCTCTGTTTCTTCCAGGTTTTCTCTCTTATTTTTCCTCTCATTTCTGAAACGAACCTCCTTTGGGGATCAACTCAGGATGTTTAGCTAAGGTCTCGTATCCTTGAAGAGGGTTGAGCTTGGGAAGTAAGGTTTACATTTTGTTCCCTGTTTCACGCGGCGGGTTTGACCTTTTAGTTCCCCCAATTTGCAACTCTAGGTTTAAAGCTCTTTGATGTACTTTCTTTAGCCCAATACTTGGCAAGCTTTTAGGGTTGATGTTTTTTAGCTTTAGATACAACGATATCCGTTGGTTGCTATTACGGGCGTAACTGGAGGTAGGTTAGTATTTTTCACTTTGCTAGTGCATCCTCATTAGTGTGCCAGTAGTCTTTTGGGAGTTCCGGTGGATGCTTGTGTGTGAGATTCATTGGTTGCCCTTTACGAATCATTGTAGGATGGGTCAAAATGATGATAGATTTTCAACGTAAGTCATAAATGCTAATAAATGCTTTTACATCAAAATGAAAATTGACTAGGGTTTAGTTCATTTTAAACAGAAGATCAGGTTAGAATTGACATAGTAAATTCTCAGTGCAGAGAGCAGATGACCTCTTTGTAACCATCAGCCTTGACCCTAGCGACCCACTTCGATTTCTTTTACACTTTATTTTAGTTTATTTAGTTTTATTTTCAATTTCCACCATCTGACTCCACACACTTTTCAATCCTAAAATCGAAAACAAAATTCACTATTTTGAAACTGTAAATCTGTTTAATTTTGAAAACCCATCCACGTATTTCGATCAAAGCGCTATCTTTATGATGGTTAATATACGGCAGTAGGAGTAATTTAGGTTATAAATTTTGTTGATTCATAACACCTACTGTGGCACGAATCAGTTGAGAGATTTCCTAGTCATCCAATCTTCAAATGGTCGGGTTATTGCTGAGATATGCGGACCTTGATTGGTGAACTGTGCTTTCATGGCCATAGCTCCTTGGGCGTAAGTAACTCTAGATTGTTAGGTTCTTAAGAACTGAGCTGCATGGCCCCTTTAAAACCGAGCTACAAGGCTCTTTTGGAAATTGAAAATTTCTGAAGGCTCCTTGGCTGGTATAAGGCTCTTTGAAAGCAATACAGTGGCCTTTGAAGTGAGATGGCTCCCTTGGCTGTGGGCCTTTTGGATATCAGGTTCTTTAAGAACTGGCGCAGCCCCTTTGAGAGCCCCGACTCTGAGGCTCTCTTTTGGGGCCCGAGCCCTACGGGGCACTTTTTAGCCCAATTCTGGCCGCACCCAGGAAATTGAGCTACATATGGCTCCCTTTGTTATTGGGCCCCAGAGTATCTTCGGAGTTCTTTAAGAGCCGCTGCATATCCTTGAGCTATAAGGCTCCTTTAGGCTGGCTCCTTGAGCCCAGAGCTACCACGACTAGGCTCTTGGGCCTTTTAAGTGTCGGGTTATTTAAGAAGCCAGGCGCATGTGGGCCAGTGCGAGCTCTGAGGCTCTTAGCGAAACTCACGTGGCCCATTTGGCTTTCTTCATATGGCTCCTTGGCTACTGGGCTATACAGTTTGTCAAGTTCTTTGGGGCTTAGGCGCATGGCCTTTGGAATGAGCTCGTGGCTCTTTAAACATTCCCATGGCTCATGCTTCTGGAGCTTGGGGGCTGTCGGGTTCTTTAAGATCGGACTGCATAGCCTTGGAGGCTGAGATGTGGATCTTTGGGGCCGGGCTACATGGCTTTCACTTGGAAGGTGGTGAGCCTCCATGGCTCCTTGGGCGAGCTCCATGGCTCATGGCTACTTTGTACGGGCTGTCGGGTTCTTTAGAGCGGCTGCGTAGCCCTTTGGAACTAAGCTACGTGGCCCTTTTGAAACTGAGCTACATGGCTCCTTGGCTACTTGGCCTTGGTGTCGGGTTCTTTAGAGCGGGTGCATGACCCCTTTGGGCCAGGCCACATGGCTTCTTGGGCCAGGCTACATGGCTCCTTGGTTACTTGGCCTTTGAGGCTATCAGGTTCTTTAAAATTAAGCTGCTTGGCCCCTTTGGGGCGAGCTCGTGGCTCCTTGGGGAAGGCCCGATATACCACATGGCTCCTTGGCTGCTTGGCCTTGAGGTACATTAGTTCTTTAGGCCCATTTGCATGTCCCCTTTGGGGCCCAGGCTCGTGCCCTTTTGAAATTGAGCCACATGGCTCCTTCGGCTCACTTAATGCCCGGGGATGTCGGGTTCTTTAAGAATAGTTATGACCTAGGGTGGTTGCATGGCTCTTTAGTGTCGAGCTACGTGTCTGATGCAAGCTCACGCGACTCTTTCATCTTCACTCACACAGGGAGGCGCACGTCATGCGAGGCTCGACTCATCATGCGGGGCTGTTTCGTCATCTGAGCTCAGCTCAGTCATGCGGAACTCAAACAAGTGCGTAGGAGCTCAGCTTTCGTCATGTAAGGCGGGCTCGTCGCCCGGTCGCGACTCGTCGGTCCCGGTCGACTCGACAAGGCGACTGCGCGCGACCTCGGCCGGAAGGTGCCGCCAGCCGTTTAAACTCGGAGTTTGGGTGTTCTTGGACTCTATGGACCCATTGAGTCAGAATCCATCCATATGCCTGAGGAGATATTAGATGTCAGACCGAGGTATTATACTGGGCTCGTCACTTCAGTGCAGCTCGTCGATTAGTCGGCTCATCGAGAGTGACTCGCGTATGACCTCAACCGGAAGGTCATAACTTCTTAAATACGAACTCCGGTCCAGTGTTCTTGGACTCTATGGAGCTCATTGAGTCAAGAATCCATCCGCTAATACCTGAGGAAGATATTAGATGTTATACCGAGGTGTCAGACTGAGCTCGTCACTTCAGTGCAGCTCGTCGATCGAATCAGCTAAATCAGGCATTCTGCATGACCTCAACTTCATAAGGTCATAACTTCTTGATGCGAACTCGATTCAGTGTTCTTGGACTATATGAAGCCCATTGAGTCAAGAATCCATCCATATGCCTGAGAAGATATTAGATGTCGGGCCGAGGTGTGTTTGGGCTCGTCGCCGATTACGGCTCGTCGCCGAATCGACTCGTCGGTGACTGCGCATGACCTCAAACCGGAGGTCATAACTTCTTTGTCTGAGCTCCCGGTCGGGTGTTCTTGGGCTCTATCGACCAGTAGGTCAAAATTCATCAATAGATAGCATGATAAGATTGGAGCTCATAGTCCCAGGAAAACGCACTTAGAAAATCAGTAGGCTCTATAGTAACTATAGTTATTTATGTATGAATTCATAAATAATAAGCATAGGTAAAGCATAGATTTATTTATGCATACAATGAACATGAAAATGCAAAGTTATGAATAAATGATTGTGTATATATATATATATATATATATATATATATATATATATATATATATATATATATATATATATATATATATATATATATATATATATACTTTCTTTATATATATCACATATGAGTACGAATGACAATAATTCGAGGAATATAGGATATATATACTGAGCATAAAATACACATTAATTGTCTGCTTAGAGCACGGTAGAGGGGATAGATGGGCATGGCTATTCGGGGAAAAATAAGTCTGCGGCCTCCTGAGTTCGATATCGGGGCCAGTTGGGTCGATGACATAGATCCCGTTTGGATCGAGTGGCCCCGAAAGGGTCACCACAGCGCCTCCGGGCCCTCATGGATGAAGTCAGCTGTCTCGTCGGTGATGGTACCTTCGGGTATAATATATCCACGGCGCCTTCGGGTGGCCCTCATGGACCTTTACATTTGTCTGAGTGGTATAGCGTCTCGGGGCCCTCATGGACCCTTTATTTCATCTGATGAATCTGGCTGCAACCGGGCCCTCATGGTTTCTATCCACTTCTAAGGTTTATGAAGACATGAAACATAAAAGAAATGTAATTATATGCAAAGGAAATGTAGAGAATATAGGAAGCATAACCTTTGCTATGTGATGATAATTATCTGATTACAAGAGCAAAGTAAAATACAAGATGATATGAAAAAAAGTATGGATGATGATGAAATGGAACTGGTTATGATAAGTATATATATGAAATGATAAGAATCATGGCTGTTATGTGTTATATGCATTTGTATAGAAGTGTAGTGACCTTAGTAGAGGTCATCGTGTATTAATTCCACTAAGCTCAAAACATACGGATGTTCAATCGTGTAGGTCTGAAGAAGGCTTGGAGGAAATTTGGACAATCCACATCAGCAGACAAAGGCCACACATCAATAGGTGCCCACTGGAAGACCTTAGGTCTATTTTGAATATGAAGTTTTGTAAACAATGTAAATATTGTAAATGTTAAACACTTCCATATATGGAGCTTGTATATATATATATTTTGTAATCCGCTGCTACAGAATATAATACAAGTTAATTGTTTAACATTATATGAATATGCAAGTGTAAAGGTTATAAGATAAAAAAAAAAAGAAAAAAAGAGTGACCCTCACTTGACATCCTATGCCGAGTTAGCGCCACAATTTTTAGTGGTATCGTATTTAGGTTTAGGCGCTTTCTCGAAAGCCTAGGTTTAGGTGGCTCCTCGAATAGAGTATATAAGATAGAAAAGCCCGTAGTTTAGTAATGCCATTTTGATGTGGATGTCCTTATGTTTTGTATAGATGGGACCGCCCCGTAGTCGAGTGTTAACCCAGCGGAACAAGGTTATCACCTTCAACCTTCTAAAGTACTGTACCTAATGAGTTCACGGTGGCCTTGCCGAGAATATCGCAAGACATGGCTCGGGTTTTAGATAGATTGACTGCTCCTAAAGCTCCAATAGACACAGTAAGAAGACACGGAGCAGAGGAATTCCATGGGTCGAGCATGGAAGAGTCAGAGAAAGCAGAATTTTTGTTAGAAAAGTTAGAAAGGGTATTAGAAGAGGTTAGATGTCCTCCCGATCGTAGAGTATCATGTGTACCACTATTACAAAGTGAGTGCTGCTGATTGGTGGAAACTAGTACTCCAAAAGTCCAAGGATTCCAAACTCGATATTGGAATTCTTCGTCCGCTATTTAGGACAAAGTATGTTACCGAGATGTATAGGGATTCCAAGTGAGTCAGCCTTCCTAAATTTAGTGGCTGCATGAGCTTATCTGGTCGAATATGAAAAGAATTTAGCCGCTATCTAGCAAATATGTACCAGAATTGGTCCTCATCGAGGTATTTCAAAAGTGTGCAATTTGAGGGGATGGACTCCATGATTCCATCAAGAGGTATTTGGCACCTATGACTTCTCTCCAAACAAAGTGGGATTTCTATCGTACAAGCTTCAATGAAAGTGTAGAGACTAGAAACGAGCAAAAGAAGAAAAAGATTTCAAAAGAAGAGTTTCTAGGAGGAGCTTCATTCCGAAAAAGAGCTAGAGAATCTCCAAATTTTAATCTAATATAGTTCCATTAGGAGAGGTAGAAGGCAAACCAATGTAGCATCGAAATGTAGAGGTGCTTCTCACTGATTGTGTGGAGAAATTCGAATGCCCTCATTGCCATAAAAAGGCATTTGGGAGTTTGCAGATATTGACCGAGGGTGTTTTCTTGCAGGAAGCCTCGGTTAGCATTTGAAAGCACAAAGGTCCCCGAGAGTTGTGGGATAATAGAAGCTAACAAGGAAGTTGGGTGTAGGAAGATCTCGCACCACTTCTCGACTCGTGATCGTGGTGAATAAGTAGTGGCCCATCTCAAAGATAAAAGGACGAGGAGGCATAGTGTCGGAAATGTAAGATCGCCCCATGCCTACAAAGACCGCATTTGAGCATATTCTAAGTGAAGTGCTCGTGAGATCGAACGCTTCTCGAGGTTATACTGGTATATTTTCTCATATGATATAAAGACGCATGCATTGATTGATCCCGGATCTACTCATTCATGTGTGCATGGAGCATGTATTTGACAAAGTACCAAAGAATGGAGAAATTAGCATATGACATGCATGTAACTAATTCATTGGGGCACAACGTTAGTTTGAATAACATATATAGAAATTGCCCCATTGTTATACAAACAAGAGAGTTTCTCGCTGATTTGATAACCTTACCATTCCGAGAATCTGACTTGACTTAGGCATTGATTGGGTTGTCTAAGCAATCGTAGCTATCGCTGATTGTGGACAAAAGACTAAGAGTGTTGAAATGCTCGACTGCATCGAGGTAATAAGATAAGGCATTGACTAAGTGTAATGTCTAATGTCATCTCCACTATGCAAGCTAGAGAATTATGAGGAAAGGATGAGACATTCTGGTTTTGATATCAGACTCCAAGAGGTCAAGTTGATGTAGAAAAGATCCCAAACAGTAAGGGAATTTCCGCATGTATTCTCGAAGAGCTACTGCATTCCACATGAGCAGGACTTAGCCATAGAAATTGTACCAGAATCTTATGTCAAGGGCAATTCAGATGTGATTAGCCTTAACGGATTTTAAAGAGTTAAAGAGTCAATTGTAAGAACTTTTAGATAAAGGATTTATCCGACCCGGGCAGTCCCTCGCACCGCTTTTATTTGTGAAAAAAAGATGGCACTTTTACGATGTACCGACATCGGCGTATCAATAAGGTGACAAAGAAAATAAGTACCCATTGCCGAGATCAAGATCTTTTGACGCCTGAAGGGAGCGGGTGTCTTTTTCAAGATGTAATCTACGATCGTGGTATTATCGCTTGAGAGTAAGGAGGGAGATGTGCCGAAGACCGCACGAACCCGATACGGCCATTACGAGTTTTTGGTCATGCCATTTGGGCCGACAATGCGAATCGCAACATTCATGATTACGAATAGGGTCTTCCGACCCATGTGGATCAATTTGTCGTGGTTTTTACCGATGACATCCCGGTGTATTCTAAGGATGCACAGAACATGAACAACACCTCGAGAATAGTCTTAGAGACGTTAAGAGAAAAGTAGGTTATATGCTAGTTTCCAAAGAAATGTGATTTTGGCCAAAGGAAGTCTCATTCCTAGGCCATCGCAGGTCTCGCGAGGTTATAAGAGTCGATCCCGCTAAGATCGGGCGCTTAGGGAATTGGAAATCACCTCAAAATGTGTAACCGAGGTGGGAAGTTTCGGTTTAGCAGATATTATAGAAGACAGCGAGGCTTTTCGGTCATAGCTTCTTCCGCTCACCAAGCGCTACCAGAAAGAAATAAAGTTTGAGTGGATGTGACAAATGTCGAATAGTTTCGAACAAATAAAGGAATGGCTGTCAAGCACTAAGATTGACAAGAAATTACCTGTGAAAGAGTATAATCTTTGTATAGTGATGCTTCATGTATTGGTTTAGGAGGCGAGCACGTAAGATGGGAAAGTAAAGGGCTTATGCGCCCAGCAATGAAGCCACATGAACAAAATTATCCCACTCATGACCTGTAGTTAGCTGCGGTAGTGTTTGCTTTAAAAAATATGGCGACACTACTTATACTGAAAAGTGTAGAGTTTACACCGATCATAAGAGTTCAAGTACTTACACCGCATGGTAAAGAGTTAAATTTGAGACAACGAAGGTGGTTAGAATTATTTATGATTATGGACCCACTGACACATCCCAAAAAGTGCCAATATAGTGTAGCCGATGCTTTAAGTCTAAAAACACGGTAGCAATGTCACTACAAGCATGCTGACGGAGATCGAGATGATGGAGCTATGTTAGCTCAACTAGGCGAACCCGCTTTAAAGCAAATGATTATAGATGCTATAAAAATGATGAAGGAGATACGTAAAAAGTTACAGATATTAGAGATGGTGATTAAAGACCAAGTTTGTGAGAAAGAAGTCGGAAGTTCAGATTTCCAACATAGATTATGTAAAATTAAATGATAAAGAGCTAAAGCAAAAGTTGTTATTTGAGCTCATAATACGGATACTATGCATCCTGAGGCAATAAGATGTACCAGATTCTTAAAACACTTTTATTATGAAAAGGAATGAAAAGTATGTGACCCAATAAAAGTTCTATGTCACGCGCCAGCCAGTCAAAGCTTCAACACCAAGTCCAATGTGTTTGTTAAATCCCTTCCACCTCAATGGAAGTGGATAACATTACCATGGATTTTGTGTCAAAGCTTCCCCCACACAACAAAAAACATGACCTGTCAAAGTATCGTGGATAGGTTTCACAAAATCGCCCACTACACTAAATCAGATTCACTCATTCTATGGATCAATTTAACAGTTATATGTAGATTCAGACGTGTGCGTATAGCATGGTGTGCCGTTGTCTATTGTGTCTATAGAGATCCCGATTATACTCCAAGGTTCGAAGGAATTACAATGTACCTTTAGGCACTAAGCTAAATTTTAGTATCAAGATTCCATCCGCAAAACAGATGGACAAACAGAGAGATTGATTCGTGTGCTCAAGATATGCTTCGAGGTTGTGTCATGGAATTTTTCGGAAGTTTGATAGGTATGTTCCATTGCATGAATTTGCCTATAATAATAGTTTTCAATCAGCATTGGTATGGCAACTACAGAAGTTTTTATACGGCCGAAATGTAGAACTCCTCGTGGTCGGACAGAACTATTGGAGTTATAAACTGATAGGTCCGCATAGTAAAAGACATGCAAGAGAAAGTACAAGTTATTCAGAGGTTAAAGGCGTGCTAGTGATAGACAAAAGCCTATGCCACCTAAAGCAGGAGAAATATTGAATATAACGTGAGACAAAGTCTTTTTAAAGGTATCACCATGGAGGAAAGTTTTAAGGTTTGGTCAAAAAGGCAAGTTGAGTCCAAGGTTCATAGGGCCATATGAGATTTTAGAACGTATTGGCCCTGTGGCTTATCGATTGGCACTCCCTCCGGAGTTGGCCAAATTACACGATGTGCTCCATATGTCGATGCTTCCTTCGAGATACCGTCGATGAGTCGTACCACTACTGTGCAAGAGATACAAGTACAGCAAGATTTTATTATAAGGATTTATATTTAAAGACCATTCTCGCTCAAGAGGTGAAACAACTTATGGAACAAACAAGCACCATTAGTGAAAGTTCTCCGGCAACACCACGGTAGAAGAATAGCTGGGCTTGGGAGCTAAAAGCAACTATGAGAGCACAAGATTCAACAAACTCCCTGAGACTGTGCATGAATTTCGAGGACGAAATTATTTTTAAGGGGGGGAGAGTTGTAACACCCCAAATTATACCCTAACAGTTTTATAACATGTTTTGGGTATAATAAACGTAAAGGTATATTTATTCGGAATAAAATAAAAATAAAAACAAAAGTAGGAATATGCATAAGTTAAATTACAAATAATAAAGAATATTTGAGGCTGTTGTAAAATATTGAGGTAAATGGATTTTGTAAATATTGTAAGAGTTACGACCAAAGTAAAATAAAAAGTGGGATAAGATCAGCGAAGGATAAGACCAAAAGAAATGATTCTATTTTGGTCTTGGAAAAGTGAGAGCAACACTAGGGACAAGAGAGTAAGAGAGAAGAAAGGAAAGAAGTAGAAATGCCAGCGAAGATCATGGTGTATGGAATTACTAAATTTGAGTATTGGTATGGAATCTGGTGCATGGGTACCGATATTAAAGCCCTGGGCCAGCTGGAATTATATAGTTTTGTATGGAAACTACTATGGCGCAGTTCAGTTTCGGACTATAAAGTTTAGATACATGGTTAAGAACCCTCCTCTATCTTGTGTATGGTTTGGGTTTGGGAACTCCTAAAAACTCAGACTTGTAGGGTTGAGTTAAGAAGAGCTTTCTTGAAGGCTCCTAAATATGTGTTTGAGAAGGGTCTTAGTTGCAAGTTGAACCTTAAAATCCCCCTATTGTCGATCATATGCAGTGGTATCTGGATCTTAGAACGGGGCTCTCGGGTCGGAAATACAGGAATTCAGAAGTGAGTCCTCTAGTAAATTGTAGCCACATCAATGAACTTGATGTTAGGCTTCTGGTTTCCATTTGGACCTCAGACCAAGGCAGTGTCCTTTAATGAGTTCGCTCCATTTAGATCTCGCTCTGTGCCGGCTTCGCCCACCCGTGGGGCTCAACTGTAATGTGACCTTAGAATGGGTTTTGAGTCAGAAATAAAGAGAATTTAAAGTAAGTCCTGGGAAATTGTAGCCACATCAATGAACTTGATGTTAGGCTTCTTGAATTTCTCAATTTGGACCCTCAGACTAAGTTATGGTCTTTTTACTCCGAATACCAAATGGGTGAAGGGTCACCCCATAGAGGTAGTCAAATGGTAGGTCACAGATTCGCCTCAAGAGCTCAACTCGTCATGCGGAGCTCGACTGCCATGCAGAGCTCAACTCGCCATGCGCAGCTCGAATCAGCCATGCAGAGCTCAACTCGTCATGCGCAGCTCCACCTCGTCATGCAGCTCAACTCTGTCATGTAGACCGAGCTCGTCACTTCAGCAGTTTCGTCGCCCAGCCGCCTGACAAGATCGACCGCGCGCATGACCCTCCAACTTCTAAGGTCATATATCTCCTTCGCTTAAACTCCGATTTGCGTTCGACTCTATGGAAAGCCCATTGAGTCAAGAATCCATCCATATGCCTGAGGAAGTGGCTAGGATGTCAGACCAAGGTATTAGACTGAGCCTGTCACTTCAGTGCAGCTCGTCGGTCAGGTCAGCTCGTCAAGATCGATTACGCACGACTTCCAACTTCTCGAAGGTCACAACTTCTTCGCTCTGGGCTCGATTCAGTGTGTTCTTGGACTCAGCAAAGCCTATTGAGTCAAGAATCCATCCATATGCCTGAGGAAGATATTAGATGTCAGACCGGAGGTGTCAGACTGAGCTCATCACTTCAGTGCAGCTCGTCAGACCAGGTCAGCTCGTCAAGATCGACCGCGATGACCTTAACTTTGAAGGTCATAACTTCTTCGCCTGAACTCCGACTGAGTGTTCTTGACTCTATGGAGTTTCTCCATTGAGTCAAGAATCCATCCATATGCCTGAGGAAGATATTAGATGTCAAACCGAGGTTAGACTGAGCTCGTCACTTCAGTGCAGCTCGTCGCTCAGGTCAGCCTGCTCAAGATCGACCGCGCATGACCTCCAACTCGAAGGTCATAACTTTCCGTTCGAACCCGATTCAGGTGTTCTTGGGCTCTATGGAAAGCCCATTGATTCAAGAATTCATCAATAGATAGCATGATAAGATTGGAACTCATATTAGTCCCGGAAAACATGAAAAACAGTAGGCTCTGTAGGTAACTATAGTTATTCGAGAGTTATGAATTCATAAATAACTCATAAGCATGGCTAGGTAAGCATAGTTATTTATGCATACAATGAGACATGAAAAATGCAAAGTTATGAATAAATGATTGTTTATATATATTTATATATATATCACATATGAGTACCGAATGACAATAATTCGGGAATATGAGATATATACTGAGCATAAAATACACATTAATTGTCTGCTTAGAACCTGGTAGAGGGATAGATGGGCATGCCTATTAGGGGAAAAATAAGTCTCAAAGATAAAGTTCTGATATCGAGGCCCCGTTTGGGTCGAAGGACATAGATCCCGTTTGATCACGGTGGCCCCGAAGGGTCACCATTGCCGCCTCCCAAGCTCATGGATGGTCACCGTCCCATACAAATGGCGATACCTTCTATAATATATCACAAATACTTCGGCCCTCATGGACCAACGCTTTCGCATAAAGTATATCGCCTTAGGGCCTCATGGACCACTGCTTCATACAAAGGAATACAGCGCCTTCGGCTCCTCATGAGCCAGATCCACTTCTTAAGGTTTATGCATGAAACATAAAAGAAATGCATGTATATGCAAAGGAAATGTAGAATATATGAAGAGAATATGCGAGAAGCATAGCACTGCTATGTGATGATAGTATACAGTTACAAGAACAAGAAGTAAAATTACAAGATGATATGAAAAAGTGGTATGGATGATAATAAGAAATGGAACTGGTTATGATAAGTATATATATGAGAAATGATAAGAATCTGTAACTGTTATATGTGTTATATGCATTTGTATAGAAGTGTGGTGACCTTAGTAGAGGTCATCCATGTGTATTAATTCCCACTAAGCGTAAAGCTTAGCACGGGTGTTCAATCCGTGTAGGTACAGAAGAGGAAGCCAGAGGACTGGACAATCCACATCAGCAGACAAAGGCCACACATCAATAGGTGCCCACTGGAAGACC
Organism: Tetrastigma voinierianum; assembly: GCA_016808115.1. NCBI lineage: Eukaryota > Viridiplantae > Streptophyta > Magnoliopsida > Vitales > Vitaceae > Tetrastigma > Tetrastigma voinierianum. The sequence goes on along the minus strand of JAEQBH010005583.1, from coordinate 89,763 downwards.
TTAGGTCTATTTTGAATATGAAGTTTTGTAAACAATGTAAATATTGTAAATAAAAGCAAACACTTCCATATGGAGCTTTGTATATATATATATATTTTGTAATCCGTCAAGCATGTAATATAATACAAGCAGAATTGTTTAACATTATATATGAATATGCAAGTGTAAAGGTTATAAGATAAAAAGAAAAAAAAAAAAAAAGTGACCCCCTCACTTGACATCCTATGCCGAAGTTGGGGCCGCCACGCCAATTTAGATGCCGCCCAGAAGGTCCCAGCTCCCAGGAGCCCAGCCACTCGGGCTTTGAAGAGCTCAATCGTCAGAAAGGCCATATAGCCGCAGGGCCAGTTCAACTCAGGCAGATCAGCCCACGGAGCCTTGACACACCCCCACCCCCTTCAAACGGCGGAGGTCTCACACACCACGTAAATCCCCCAGCCGCTACCCCAATCCACTAGAAATCCCCCCGTGGAAGCGGCCGCATTGCTTGCTTTTAAACCTCAGATGTAAATTTTTCTTTATTTTCTAACTTAGATTTGGTAAAATCTAGCAGCGGAAAATCCCTATAGCGATGACTCGCTACACATAGTAATAATTCCAAATCTCAGATACATCCAAATAAATTTACACTATATCCAAACATGGCAACCAAAAGATACCAACACATTCTCACAAAACTACTCTATGTACATACATATGTTCCATTATACATATTCAAAGTCTTTCTTTTCTTACATAATATTCTTAATTTACAAAGACTTGTATGCAATGCTCAGGACAAACTCTTATCAGGTTCCTCAAGCAAATGGGCTCGCTGCACTGCATTTGCAGAAAATAGTTTTTAAACACGAAAATAATGAGCTAAACGAGCCTTTCGCTGAGTGTATGCTTATAAAAGGTTTTGCTTTTCCTAAAACATCTCAAAATGTAAATCTCTCTTTACAAATATTTTCCGTAAGCCTTACTTTGTTTTTGCTTGCTTTTAAAGTTTCTAAAACTTTCTTCGCTTGTTTGCTTTTATACTTGCTTTTGCTTTCATACTTTAAAAAAGCTTATAAACTCTTATTGCTTGCTTGTTTAGAAGTTTATGTAAAACTTCTCAAATTTCTTTGCTTGCTTGCTTTATCTTGCTTGAAGTTTCCTTAAAACCTTTCACAAATCCTGCCTTTAAAAGTTTCTCAAAACTTTTTATAAATACGGGAGCCTTGGCTCAATCGCATGCTTTGAAAATAAAACGGAGCCCTGGGCCTCAACCGCTTTGTTTCTGAAAATCCCCACTGGAGCTTGGCTCTCAACCGATCAAGCTTTGAAATCTAAACTGAGCCCGGGCTCAACCGCTTGTTTAAAACTCTCCCTAAGCCTCTGCGATCGGGAACCAATGGTCGATTTTTCAAAACCGTATATTATGCTTATAAAACATCAACCACCGGGAGGCCTATTTTTGCTTTATTGCATTCCTAGTAAACACAGGAGCTCCTGCATCGACCGTGCTGGGTGGAAGGACCTTGTCCGCATCACCTTTTCCAGAATATGGTGGAATTGACTCGTGTCGCCATCACCATAATTTAGTTAGAGCTCATAACCCTTATATACTCCCCGCACGTACACGCCTCCTTTAAATGCAAGACAGGCACCAAGCTTTGTTTACCAAAGTAAAACTACAATGCATGTATGAAACTTAACACCACCGCGTACATGGAATACCTCGGCCGGCTTGCTTGCTTAGAACTAGGGAAGGCCTGCTGGAATTTTCTTTTGCTTGCTTGCTTGCTTGTTTCCTTTGAAAATGGTTTCTACAATTTAAACCATTTGCTTGCTTGCCGTTGACTGGACTAAAACACACATGTACAAATTTCCACACTATTACCAAGGACTATTATCTATCCACAAGAACGGCGCCATAAAACTTGTTGACACCCAAAACAAAACACTTATAACCACTAATCTCTTAGAGAAATCATCATTTTTTTTTTAAAAGTGTTGTTTTAGTCCGATATTCCGCAAGTGCACATGTCGACAAGTAATAAAATGGATTTAAGTCCAGAGCATCGATCCCACAGAGATCCTAAGAATTTTAAATCAACTACCCCGACTACCAATTTCCATACTATTTGGACCACAAAATGATATTAAATCCAAAAGATTAAGGTGCCGGAACAATTAAACGAACAAAAGGAAAATAACCCCAAACTACCCAACATACTAAAAGAATAAGAATAAAGAATAATGAATTTCTAATAAAAGAACTCGACACGAACGCTATATCCTCGAAGACACATTAATAGAAACAAAGATAGCAAGAACCATCAATCTCGTAGTTACCCTAATAAATCTCGATTAACTCCGCTTCAAAATCCGTCCAAGGCGCTTGTAGCGCAGCCTTGATCTCCATACTCCACATTTCATTATCTAATTTTATGACCCGATTCTCTCGACACAGGGAATTAACTACTTTAAAGAGGGACTTCCTTTAACTGGGTATTTTTCTTTGCAATACTTCATACCCATTTTATGGACTCAAACCTAGCCCCCAAGTTATCGGTCAAGCAAGGATATACAACTTCCGCATTGCTCCTCCTCTAAATTAGAATAGATCGACCTTTCCTTGATTAGATCTCGCCTAACACGGGATTGGCTTTTCACCATCCGACCGAGGTGAACTCTTTGCTTGTTTAACATAACTCATTCAACTCGCTCTTGGATTTCAAGGGAGAAGAGGATTTATCTAAGTGAACTTACAAAGCCCAAAAGGATCCCTAATAGCAGTTAATATACCTTCAAAGAAATGTACATTACCTTCGTGAATGTCTTCCCGTGTCACCTGTGAGGACCTCCTTGAAATCAGCAATGACGCAAATCTTAACGTATAAGAAACTCGATATTCAGATCCCAAGAAAATAAACCCAAAACCGTAAGTAAATTTATTAACTCGAAATTAACAAGCTGCTGAAAAGACTACGGTAAGATAAATTTCGACTATAACGCTCACTTAATGAAGTCGGATTCTCAATTACTCGAATTACACGATATAATCACCTCCATCATAAGAATGGATCGCACTGAACCGAACAATCGTAATTCCAGAAATTTGTCCTAACTTCAAACATTTCGTAGTAATTTTTGAAAAATTAAATGAATTCCGTGATTCAGCTTCACCAAACGATAACATCCGTGATTCAGAAATACAACGAAAAATAAAAAATACGAGCATGATCTGCTCTAAAACGACGGGAATGAAAAATTAAGAAAATAAAGAAAAGAAAAATAAAGAAAGAAATGAGCCATCATCCAAACCTCTCGCTCCCGTGGCCGCCAAGCCGCTTGAATGAGCCGGATAGCCGCGTATTTATAGGGTTTTCCCAAATAGGCCCTAATCCCAATGTGTATTCTGCTAGGATTTTTGAGCATCCAGCCCAAGTCACCGCTCAAGTCGCGACTCCCGCTTCCTTGTCGCGGATTATCGCAGGTCGCTACCCCATCCTTACCGCCGCGATCAGCCTTACTCTATGTAGCCTTGATTTAGTCATTCTTGGTGTCGCGACATCACCATCTTGTCGCGACATCTTCTAAAAGAACCGTAGGCTTCAACTAGTTGCTCATGTTGTCGCGACATCAATATCTTGTCGCGACATCTCTTTAAGGCTCGCGACGCTGATTCGTCATTCTCGATGTCGCGATTTCTCGATCTCATGTCGCATCAAACTTAGTTCTCCGAGGCTTCGACCGGTTGCTTCCCGATGTCGCGACTTCGAAATGCTTGTCGCGGACCTCACTTCATGAAACTTCACCTTCAATCGAAAGCAAAGTCCGTGTCGCTGACTGGACCTCATGTCGCGACATCGCCTTTGTGGCTTACGCTCTTCTTCTGATGCGGTCTCATGCGTCGGACTTCAAATTTCTCGTCGCGACATTATCAATGTCGCGACATCAATCTCACGCCGCGACATCAACTAACTTAAGTTCCGTAGCTTCCATCGCCCAAACCTCTCATAGCTTAAAGCGTGTTTCGTTGTCGCTAATTCTCTTATCCTCGCCATGACATCAATTGTTGTCAGATCGTGAATGCCTTCGCCGCGACGCCGCTCTCTTAGCTCCCCGATTACCCTTCACCGCCGATTCCGAAGTACTTTACCGTCGCTACCGTGCATCAAATTCTTTCATTCTTCGGGTGTCACGACCACTCGACTGCAGCCACCCCAAACCGCATCAATGAATCAGCCAGCCTTTTTTATTTCCCCGCTCCTGCCATATCTCGACCGCACTCCTTTCTTCCACTTATTGTCGTATTTTTCTACTTCTTTCTCTTCCTCGCTTAATAACAATTTGGTGAGTTTCTTCATATTTCTGTATATTAATTATTCATTTCTAGATGAAAATAGAACAGAAAAATGGACTAAAAATAGATGACTTTTAAGCTCATCACTTGCTTGAAAAATGGTTTACTTATTCAAAACCATTTGCTTACTTGCTTGCTTGCTTGAAAAATGGCTTTACAATTTAAAACCAATACAAAGTTTTCAAAAATGGTTTAACTCAAAACCATTTTGCTTGCTTTCTAATTCATTGTCATTTTGAAATGGTTGAAATCAACCATGGTGAAATACCAAAGTGTAAAACAAATTTATAATAATAATAATAATACACTAGTATTTGGAAAATGAGTTTAGAACACTCACCTCTTTGCTTGTTAAATTTGAGCACAATTCCACACTTTTCCCCGCCTTTGCTTTTTAACCTACACACTCAACCGAATACGACGACAATTAATCGCCTACGCAATCGCATAACTTAACATACTCCTAGACTTAGTCACACTCAACGTTTTCGTCGAGTCCCAATCTTATTTGAACCTATCTTAATCATTTCCTAAGGTTCCTAAACTATCGGTGTACGAATCCGGGCTTAAATACACGAAAACATAGCATTTTCGGGGCATTTGCACACACGCATCTACACTCGAACATGTACGGCAGACATTGTGAGCCCTGGCTTGGGTGTACCTATACCCCCGTACGGTACCGGTACACCTTTGCCTGTGGTACTGCACTTCGTACATGTACCGTACACCTTCCGACTGTCTGCATTTTTTCTATTTTCCACTCTTCATACTAATTCACTTCATACAACTTCATAATTCATACCACTTTAAGAATTATCATGAAATCATCCAAAAACAACCCACAACACTTGAATTGGGTGCTATGGAACCTCAAACCTCAAAACCCTAGGTGAAAATCCAAGAACTCTACCTAAGGTCCACCAATTCTTTATCAAACAAAATAATTTGATGATTCTATGTTTATTTTCTCCCAATTGGGGTTTTACTCTCATAACCCCAACAATTCAAAGGTTTATGTGATCTTTACACAAAACCTAGACCAAAGGAGCATCTAATCTCCATACCAAAGCCTTAGGAATCCAAAAATACACTAGATTCTAAGGCAACATACCTTGATCTTCCTTCTCCTCCCCTCCTTCTTCTCCTTCTCCCCTCCCCTCCGGCCTCCTTCTCCTCCTACGGTCTAGGGCAACTTTGAGACCAAATGACATTTTGCATTTTATTTCCATTTCTTATATTTTCCACTCTCTCCCTTAATTAAAATTTAGTCCTCAAGCATTTAATATTGCAATTGTAACTTATGTTATTTATATTGTGGCCCATCTCTAATTTGATTTATGATTTTCATATCCTTTTTGCTAATGACAATTGTACCCTTGGTTAATACCACAAATTCCGGGTTCCATACATTATCATTTCTCAATTTAGTCTCCAAAATACTATCATGTGACACTTGGTACTCTTATACACCCCTACAGTATCATGTAATGTACTCTCTCTCGGGACGGGGTGTTACAAGCCTAGTAGCTCAGTTTGCAGACTCACAGCCTGTGAAGGCCCTGGCGCCCAGGAGCCCAACGGCCAAGCTTTGGGAAAGAGCTCAACCGTCGGGGGAGCGCCATATGCAGCCAGCAGAGCGCCTCGCCTAAGCACAGACCAGCCCACTGAGCCCACAGCTCGCTTTGCGCAGCTAACACTCAGGAAGGCCCCACGCCCAGGAGCCCAATGACCGGCTTTGAAGAGTCAACGGCTTTGAAAGGTCACAGCTAGAGCCAGCTCACAACCAGTGATATCAAATTTCACTCTGGAGCCTGCAAGAGTTCGCTTTGTAGCTTAACAGCCAGAAAGGCCATATAACCCCTGAGCTGCCAGCTCAGCAGATTAGCCTACTTAAGCCTCAACGGGTCAGCCGGAAGGAGCCTAACTGTCAGATCACTCTAAAATACCCTATAATTTTTATAATAATTTTTATTATATATTCTGGTGGCGAATCGAGTCAACCTGACTTTTCCGAAATGATAATTGATAAATTGTGAAATGTAATGGAAAGTGTGAGCATATGATTTAATATTATATGCTAAAATGAGAAAGTTGGATCGACGCGGAAATAACCCGCGAAAAGGGCAAACGCGGAAATTTGTGTAAAATAAGGACCTAATTTATCAAATGATAATCAGAATGTTAATGCGAAATAAACGCTCTGAATAAACGACATGAAAGCTTAAATAAAGTATTAGAATGTCAAAAATAGAAAATGGATTAATCATGGCCAAACAAGGCCTTATATACCATGACTTAAGACAAAAACGAAATGGTGTGTGCCAAACATGGCCTTACACTTAGGGAGAGAATCTTAAAAGTGGCCAAACCCATCTTAGGGCTCATATGAGCAAATCACGCTTTGGAGAAGAGGAGAGGAGGAAAAGGGAGAAAAATCTAGGGTTTGGTGCGAGGAGTGCTTGGGTTGGCTTTGCTTCTCATTTCTTGCTCCTAAGAGACCAAACAACATACAAGAAGAGATTTGAAGAGGTCCAAGGTAAGAAAAATCAAAACCCTAACCTCATATTTTGATTTGGATTTTGGGGAAAAGCCCTAGCTTGAGAGAAAAGAGTTTTTATTAAGTCTAAACCACTTTTGGAGTTGTTTTTGGGTAGATTCCATGGTGGATTTTTGATATGGGACGAATTGGAGAAGATTGGTAGATGAAAAATGAGTGAGAAATGCAAATCCCGCATTTTTGGACAAAACAGAGGGTGTACCGGGGTATTGTGTCAAAGCCGGTATCTTATTGGTAGTTCCCAAAGAACCCCGCTTTTGCTTATTTGCAATCGTTAAGTCCCGTATTCATACACCGATTGTTTAGGACCCAAGAAATGATTAATGGGGTTCAAATAAGTGCTGGGGAGCCTAAGTGGTAATGTACCGCACCGCCGGCGAGTCTGCCTCGGCGTACTTAGTGTTCCAACCCAAGACCGTAAAGGGAATAAACTTGTAATTCACTAAACCTGCTTTAAGAATGGACACATCCACCTTCAAGAAGCGTATGCGATTGTTACCGACTAGGACGGGTGATGACGCCTCAACCCAGGATCGAGATCAAGCAGAAGGAAGCTAGATCCGACAAATTTCCGGCTTGTTCTTTTGACTCTGGCTCTGTTTGGGTATTTTGCAGCGCCAAGTAACTAAGTGAAATGAGTATGTGAATGAGTATATGGAATAAGTATTATAGATTGAGATATCTTTGAAAAGATAATACGAAAGTGAATATGAAATTGAAATGTGATAATTGAAAACCGAATAAATGTGAATAATGATGATAAGGACGAGATTCATCAAACGGAATCAGTCATAAATGTGAATTGAATGATATAGAATGAACTTTCCGACGGATGCAACCAATCGACATCCGTCACGAAGGCACCCCGAAATTATCCACGTCCCACTCGACGGATGCACGACCGACATCCGTCATAGCGCATGGCACGGAAGAAATGTCCCACTTGCGATGTACCAATCGACATCCGCCGTCATGATGGCGTATGACACGAAGGATACCACATGTCGGGATGCGCTAAACGGAATCCTCGCCATGATGGGAGATCAATAAGTGCGATACCACGTGTCGGATGCACTAAACTAGCATCCGTCATGATGGGAGATCGAATTGTTAATTGTGTAAGCATATTACCGAATGATAATAAGGGCGGGATTCATCAAACGGAATTCGTCAGAAATGTGAATTGAATAGTCAAGGTGAAATAACCAACATTGACGAGCATAAATGGGATTTTTATGTATATATACCTAAATCTCATAAATTGAACTGTGAAATGAAATGTTGCATTGAAATGCATGTTATGATATGGTAAATGATTTGTATATTGAAAGTGATGAAATGAATAGCATGAGCATATGTTGATATATTAGGCATGGTTTAAAGTTAAATGCATGCCGAGTTAAATTGAATATTGGAATAGAACTGTATAGAACCACTAAGCATGAAAATGCTTAGCGTGTAGTTTTATCTATGCGTAGGTATCGAGTAAGCAAAGAAAAAGAAGACCAAGATCGCACAGCGCAGAGTCATAGCGCGAGAGTATGCTAGAGGCATATAATTCAATATCGTATTATCATCATCTCTTTGAACAAGTGGTATTTTTAGAAACAAAAGGGTTAAACCCCGAAACTTGATTTTTGTATATCATTTTGAAAGGGCATAGAATGTTTTTCTTTGTAAATGTATTTTGTTACGTTTAGGCCTATCGAATTGCTTTGAATTTGTAAATGATTAAGTGGGCTTGCCTAAAACTCGAAACTCCGTCAAAGAACTAAACAAAATTAATAAATGTTTTGGAGGCAAGAGAAATGGAAACGCCGGGCAAACTGGCTCACCCGATCCTCCATTCGGATCAGCCGTGGGATCTCTGGTCGCGACATTTTTGAAAAGAAATTTAATAACACCTTAAAATAAAAGAATAAACCAAGCGTCCCCCGGTTTCGCTCGACTACTATTCAAGTTGGACCTGCCTCTGGGTCGCTACATCGAGTGCTGGCCATATAGCAAACGAGCGTCTCACGCCGATTAGCCCAAAAAGCCTCAATGCCTAGCTCAAGAGTCGAACTCAAGCCAGAAAGGCCATAAGCCCGAGAGCGTCGCCGCCGAGCGGGCTCAGCTCATGCAGACAGGGGCCAATGGAGCCTCAACGACCCGCTCTTTGAAGAGCCTCAACCCGGTCAGAAAGGCCATATAGTCGCAGTAGGGGCCAGTTCAACAGCGGTGACAGCCCATGGAGCCCCGCAGCTCGGCTCAAGAGCTTAACTACTCAGGAAAGGCCATATAGCCGCAGAGCCAGTTCAGCTCAGGCAGATTAGCTCATGGAGCCTCAGCGACTCAGTTTCGAAGAGCTCAACTACTCAGGAAAGGCCATATAGCCGCGGAGCGGCCCCGCCTCAAAGTATCAGCCCACTGAGCCTCACTAGCTCGCTTGAAGAGCTCAACTGCCAGAAAGGCCATACACCGCAGAGGCGTGAGGCTCAGCAGACAGCCCATGGAGCCCTCCTCACAAATTGGGCCAAGAGCCTAACTCGCTCGTGAAAGGCCATAGCCGCAGAGCCGCTCAACTCAGCAAGATTAGCCCATGGAGCCCAACACTCGGGACAGTTAACTAACTCAAATCAGAAGGCGCAACAGCCCGAGAGCTAATGACTCAGATCCAAGGAGTATAAACATTTCGGAAGGAGGAATAGCCTAAGAGCCAGTCCAGCTTGGGCAGATTAGCCCACGAAGCCTCAGCAGCCTAGTTTACGAAGAACCCAACTGCTCAAACAAAGGCCATATAGCCATCGATCCGAGTCAGTAGAAGAAATAGCAGTATTAAAATAAATAAATAAAAGAGGCGAGGGGATAGAAAATGGGGTATCTCAATATATCCACATCACATATATCCAAGGTCTAAAGCCCGACGTAAAAAACAAAAACAAACAAACAAACAAGCAAAGCTATATGAAGGAGTCTCGATAATAAGAGGGAGCAGGAGGCGGGCAGGGGAGCGAGCATTGGAATTTTCAGAAACCACCCCTCCTCATCGCTATGGATATCAAAGGTTCCAAGCCCGTGTGTACAGTAGCCTTCCCTCCTAAAGGCAAGCCATCCGTAAGCCCGCCGAAAGTGTGCCCTATCCCTCAAACCATATAGCTCTATCCCTTTGAACAAATCCAGATTTCGCCTCAAGCCCCCTTGTAACTCCATGGCACCCCCTCGGTCGGAGTCCACAGAGCCTTCACAGCCCCAGCTTCGTGACGAGCTCCATCCAGCGCCGGCTGTCTCACATGCAGCCTCATCTCAAGAAGACGTAATCCCACCCGAGTTACCCGCAGCCCACTCCTCCGGGGACAATTGTGCAAACCATCCCCGACTACCCGAAGCTCACCGGGAGGCTCTAGCCCGGGTCCCCGTCACCGCCAGATCATCTCTTCTGGGTAGCCCGTAACTCCACCTCTCGACCTCCTCAAGCTCGCCCGCCCCACTCCAGCCATCTCAGCCTTTCTTCCCTACCCGCCGGTCGCCGTCATGGTGGCGTCCCAACCTGACTCTAAGCTTCCACGGCCTCCTCCCCGTCATTCCCGCATCCGATCTCGCAGCCACACCACTCTCGGGAGTAAAAGCAGCCACCCCTCTCTTTGTGACCGGTGGCTTCTGACGTGGCCCCTGCCGGGCCCGGCCTCACTAAACTCTTTAGATGGGTGGCCACTCTGCCTGGCCACTCCAACATAAAGCCAACACCCAACTCAAGATAGAATCATGGCTACCAAGACAATGTGAACTTACGTAGGCTACCCCCGGGAGGATGAGCTACAGTTTCACCCAAGTGGCACCTCGTAATTTTAAGATTCAACTCGAGAATGGACGAGATCAAGGCTACCCACAAGCTCAAGATCAAAAGCAGCAACCTCCACATTTGATCGCCTTTGGAGCGTTTCCTCCCCAACTTTTCCGCCCTCGAAGGAGGAGGCTCAGTGCTCTACGCAGGGGGACTCCAAACTGCTATAGGCATAACCTCCAACGGAGGCTCAACAAATCTCCCGAGGAATCTTGGCCTTTGGCAAGCAGAACTAACGAGGCCGCGAACTTGGGATTCGAACCCCGGGTCGGAGGGCGACACTTGCCCCCGCACTGACATGGGTAGAAGGTGATGAGGACGAGGACATCCCCAACCTCGATACTCAGTTCTCGCCTGGACGACCTTCCTCAAGAGAGTCCGGAGCTTCCGCTTCACACCCGAGACCTTCGATAACGCATGCTCTACTCCTAAATGTAAGCTCCCTAGTGGCTGACACCCGGAGACCCATCATGAGAGAACTTCATAATGATGCGATGGCCTCAAAGTAGGGCGGGAGGACCGAACCCGGGAAGATCCGGAATATCCGACCCGATAAGCTCGTAGTAAGCGCACGGAAGACATCGTGGCCGCCTTCCGCTTTACGACCTGCCTTCAGGCCGAGATCGTGGCGAATAATTCGAAAAACGCACAAACCAATGCAAACAGGACAACTTCTACAAATTAGCGAAAAACTAGGACCGAACTTATCCCCAAAGCAGCTCACGTAGATTCTCGTGAGTGGTCTGCACAGCCAGAACGCCCAAGCAGGTCTTCTCTTCCTCATTAAGGAGGCGGTATTCCCAAGTGTGGCCACTAACAAAAAAGTAACGCTCTTTCCAAAATTTATGAGAAGATGGGAGATCTGAGATGATAAGAGGGGCGCTGGCACACTTAGATAGGTAAAGAAATCCCTCGGCGACTTCCTTCACACTAAAGAGGTCCAAGAACAGAGCTATACTGGGAACACCCAAAGTTCTTATCCCTTAAAGAAACCAACAAAATTAATCGTAATATCCTTAAATCGGGCGAAAGTCGAGAGGGGCATACGTTGAATGTTGCAAGACCCTTTTTTATAAAGGTATGGAAACGGAGGCCATTGTTGAAGGCCACCTCAAAAAAGCACACCATCTCGGGAACTTAGACCACGTAGGAGGTCAAAACGCTGAGACCGACTGACACCAAAGTAGGCCTATAGCGCCCTCGCGAAAGCCTCCATATAAAGGCCCGACTCGCTAGGTCTCACCGCTGTAGCATTTTGCACCGACCGACTTTAGATATTCCCCGATTCCATCGGTAGATTAATCTCGTCAATTTACCCTTGCCTTTATCCAAGGTGGTAGGAGGTTCTCCCTGGACGTCTTCGAAAAGCTAGAACCCACTAATGATTGAAGGCACCACTTGTCCGCCCCTCGACCTGGATACAAACAGAGAGCCACCCCTATATGAAAGAGGAAATGTAACCCTACCCATGAGAGTAACAGGAAGAATACACCCGCAACTAATCTAGCTCCCAAATGCCTCGCTATTTTACTCGAAAAGACACCAAAGGAAGAAAGACACACTAGTCCTAGGAATAAAACGAAAAGGCTACCTCAAGCAAGGTATCACAAAACGCTAAAAGATTCGACGTAAGGTCGATTTAATGAAGTCTGTCCTTAAAGTGGGCAAGCTTTAATACCGCGGGGGAAGCAAGTACATACTAACTCGAGGATGTTCTCAAGAAAATGAAGGAACCAGAGGAAGTGAGCGAAGTCGAAAAAAAAAGTCATCATTATCGTAGGACTGATCTAAGGACAAAGCCCTAACCAAACCAGACCTGAACGGCCACGTGGAAGCCGTACCCGATTCAAGAAACGATACAACCCTTGCCCACGCTGCAAAGAACCAAGGGTCGGGGTAAGAACTCGATAGGGTTTTAAAAATAAGCCAAGCAGCCCACTCACCAAGCCCAAGAAAAAGGTAAGCTCATTGAAACGCCCGTCCCTGCGACCGCCCAAACGGAGCCTACCGTCGCCAAAGGGCCGCAGCACCCGGGACGTACCCGAAAGCCTATATCCTGTAAATCAAACCAAATCTCATCATTAAGGGAAGTAGGATAATTTTTAATAACTACTTATCCTGTAAATCAAACCAAATCTCACCAATGAGGGAAGTAGGATAATTCTCAATAACTGCTCCCTAATTATCCCTTATTATCCGACATCACCAAGAGCGCGTTAAAACCCCCATCCAATGAGAGAGAGAATCCTTACCACCATCCAATTGGGAAATGATATGCTGGTAAATACAAGGCCACCCCATCTGAAAAAGGTACGCAAAACATTCGGCCCCTCTACAACTAATCTTTCTCTCGTGGAGGAACCGACTCAGTGCATCTGAGCGGTAACGGCAACCCCCGCCGATCCTCTTCTTGTTTTTGGGCAGAGGAGTCCAACTGCTCGGGAGCAGCGCGGATCTACCAACAGCTAGCCCCAAGACTATCAACATCACCCACCCCGCCCGCTGAAAAAGACATCACGCTCCTGAAAAGATCCTACGCAGTGGAACCCGCTATATTGCTTCAAAAATTCCCCGGGTCACAATTACCTTGGTGTGTGGTGAGATTTTAATGACATCCTATCGGAGGAAAAGAAGGGTGGAAACCAACATCCTCACAATCTCATTTCGGGCTTTCAAGATGTGGTCCAACGGTGTGGTTTAATCAATGTTTAAACTGATCCGATCGTTGCACCGACCGGGTCGAATCGCCGACCGCCACAAACCGTTCGGTTCAATAAAAACCGTTTTGCATTGAACTCATTTGAAACCGGGTCAACCGGCTGTCGGATCGGTGGAACCGATGAACTGGTGCCGGTTTCAAATAACCGACCTGCTCAGCCGCAATTTTTTTTTTTTTTTAAAGTTAAATGACTTTTTTTTTACATCGAAACTCGTCGTTTTGCTTAGAGTTAGAAAGCATGAGGTTAAAGGCTTATAACTAAAAGAATTCAATTAAATAATGCAGGAGTCATGGATTTGAATATGGGAAGGAGATTCTGAGGAGCAGAACCTACTTCTTCATCTTGTCATTGTGATTATTTTAGATATTAACAAAATTATATATTACTACTAATTAAGTATTTATTTTTATAAATAAGTTTTATTCCATTTTTAATATGTTTTCATATATCAACATTATACATATTTTTTTAAAATAAATTTTAAATATTTTATTTATATAAAGTAATAAATAATATCTTAAATATTATTAATTATATATTTTAAAAATATAAATAATATATTTATTAAATCACGGTTCAATAGCGGTTCGAGCCGCGTCAGACAGTGGCAGTGAGCAGATAACACCAGTTCGGTCAGCCGTCAGGTTTTAAAACATTGGGTTTAATCAACATGCGCATCATAGGCCACCCTTTTACATGGGAGAAGGGAAGGGGTAATGATAAGTGGATAGAGGAAAAATTGGATAGAATTATGGTTACTAAGCTATGGTTGGATCTCTTTAGCAAAGCAAGGACATGGAACCTAGAAGCTTCGTACTCTGATCATTCGCCATCCTTCCTGGATTTCTGTACTCCAACATAGGTATACAAACACAAGCGCTTCCGGTTTGAAAAATTCTTGTTACGGGAAGCTCATTGAAAAGAAGTGGTAGAGGCGGATGGAATGAGGCGGGGTCAGGTCAATTCAGGATATGAATCTTGTCATGTGGGTCAAAGCTGGCGGGTTGGGGAGAAGCAATCTTTTAGGTCTGTATCGCAAGAAAATTGCAACGGCCCATACGCGCATGCGCAGGGATTGCAGAGACGTATTAAGGAGCTCAGGATGTCGAAGAACGATGAGTAGGGAGGTAAACGCCCTCTTACGATTGCTTATGTATTTTGGAAATAACGAGCAAAGACTTATTGGCTAAGGGAGGGGGATGTTAACTCTCGTTTTTTCCATGCTACAGCGACAGTAAGAAAGAAAAAAACACGTTCTCAAAGCTTAAGAATAATGCTTGTCAATGGAGCAAATCAGAAACGGAGGTACATGAAATTCTGTTTTCTTTATACTCTGACCTCTTTCGATCTCAGCGGAGTGACTTCGATGCGGTGTTGAGAACTGTAGCTCCACGTATTACAGACGCACATAACCACATGCTTAACCAGCCATTTTTGGGGGAGTAGATAAAAGCAATAATTCAGTCTATGCAACCCGACAAATCTCCCCAGACCTGATGGGATCCAACGGCCTGTATTGTCTGAGTCCCAAGAAGAAAAATCCAGAATCTATAGGTGAACCTACGACCTATATCTTTGTGCAATGTTGTTGTTAAAATCATCACGAAAACTCTGGCCAACCGACTCGAGTTGATTTTACCTGATATCATCTTCGAAGCTCAAAGTGCGTTTGTGCCGAGGCAACTCATCACGGACAATGTCATTTTAGCATTTGAATTCAACATTATTTGAGAAAGGACATGAAGTAAGGCATACGATAGAGTCAAGTGCGTTTATTTTGCGGAAGATGATGAAATAGCTGGGCTTCTCAAGTAGATGGATCAGCCTTGTGATGATTTGTGTGGAATCAGTACGTTACAAGATTCTTCATGACGGTACAGAAGTTGGCCCGATCATTCAACGGGGGCTAAGCTAAGGTGACCCTATGTCACCTTACCTCTAATATGTGCTGAGGGTCTAACTTCACTGATCAAAGGTTCTGAGCAGAGATAATTAATCCATGGTTGTTGTATTGCTCGTCAAGCACCAAGCGTGTCACATATGTTGTTCGCAAATGATAGCTTCTTATTCTTTCGAGCTAATACCATCGAGGGTAGTAGAGCACATGAAATCCTGAACTTGTACGAAACGACCTCGGAGTCAAATTAATTCCAAAAATCTAGCATCTTTTCAGTTCTAACACGAGATGGGAGACTAAAGCAGTTTGTCGTATGCTCAATGTCACACCCCAAGCCTTAAGACCCGATTTTTCTCTAGGCCTCCCCCGCTGTAGTTGGACGCGACAAAGAGGCTATTTTTGGGTACATTAAGACCAAAGTATGGAATAGAATGTCAGGATGGAAGAGCAGATTTTCCAAAGCAGCAAAAGAAATACTTGTCAAAATGGCACAAGCCCTTTGTATTTCTTATGAGTGTCTTTTACTTGCCTCTAGATTTATGTGCTAAGTTAGAGAGAATGTTAAATTCTTTCTGGTGGGGCAATGGGAGGAATGGGGAATGAGTTAAATGGATGAGCTGGGAGAGGCTTTGTATTCCAAAATGTCAGGGAGGGATGGGTTTCCGAAGACTTCACTAGTTTAATATATCCTTCTTGGGTAAGCAAGGATGGCGGCTTCTCACAGGAGACCGGTCATTAGCTGCTAGGGTTCTAAAGGGCAAGTACTGCCCCCACACTACCTTCAGGCCCACAATAGGAATAAGAATAATACCAGCTAATCTGTCGTAGCATACTACAAGGACGTCAGGTTTTCAAGAGGTGTGTTGAAGCGGATCAGAGATGGATGTGACATCATGGTGTATCGGGATCCATGGCTCCTAGGGGACAATCCGTATGTTACATCTCCAATGAGGGTCGTGCTAGAGGAACTCTCGGTTAACTGCTTTCGATGTGCGGGTGGTCAAAAATGGGATGTCGTGGTGGTTAATGCCATCTTCAACCCACTGGAAGCTGAGTTAATCCTAAACATCCCACTTAGCCGACGAAGCATACCGGATGGCTGGATGTGGAAATGGGAGAAGAGGGGTTATTACTCAGTTAGAGTGGATACAAGGAGCTCCAGTATAGATAAAAAAAGAAAAAAAAGAAAGATACGATGTGTAGAGTATATGTAACCGCCTCAAAAATATTGTATAATTTTATAATAATTTTATTATATATTTGAATTATAAATTGAGCCAAACTTTGGGTTTTCCAGGAAAAAAATAAATTGTTAAATTGTGAAAATTGAAATGAATATGTGAACGTAATTAAATAATATATCTTCAAATAAGAAATTGATTGAACTTGGAAATAAACCCAAGTGAAAAAGGGCAAATTTGGAAATTTGTAAAATGAGGACCTAAGGGTTAAATGATAAACTTAAATGCTAAAATGAATGAAATGATAAATGAAAGTGAAATGAAGACCAAAAATGAGAAAAATGAGAAATGGAATTTGTGTGTAAGCCAAACATGGCCTTACACTTAAATAGGTAAATAAGACCAAATGTGGTCTTAGAATGCTCATTTTGAGCACAAACCGTATTTGAGAAGAGAGTGAGATGAGAAGCTAGGGTTTTGGGAAGAAGTGAGATTTGGTGCAAATCGTTCATGTTTGTGCAGATCTTGCAGAAAGGAAGAAGGAAAAGTAAGGCTTCAAGTGCAAAGGATTTAAGGTAAGAACCAAACTCTAGATTTCTTTAAATGATGTTTGGGTTAGAAAAACCTTAATCCATCCATGGATTTTGCTCATGGTTGGTTTAGGATGACTTTAGAATGTTATTGGGAGTGATTCCCATGATTTGTTTTGAGATTTTGAAGATTTTGGAAAAATCGTAAAAATGAAAAAACCGGAAAATCTGGAGTAAAGCGAGATGGGTTTCACCTTAGCGTATGAGACAATGCGGCATTAGGGAACCCATGCCGTGGTGTAGACCTACGCCGCAGCGTGGGGGTGTCTCATCTCGGCGGTAGGGCAATGGCACCTTCAGTGCCTTCACAGCGTAGCTTTGCTCTGGCAGAGAGTGGGGTCCTACGCTACGGCTAACAATGTTACGCCGCGAACTATTCCGATGAGAAAATTTTTGGATTTTGTTTCCAAGCATCTCATATTCGTACACCGATAGTTTAAGGACCTTAATAAATGATTAATGAGGGTTCAAATAAGGATAAAACTAAGTGATAAACATCTGAAATTACCTTCTGCCTCGCGATGTCGTTTAGTACAATTAATTGTTCCAACCTGGGTGGAAATTTGTATTTGACTAGGTGCGGGTGAAGATGACAACGACCTAAGATGGTATCCCGAAAGAGATAAAGGTCGATAAATTTGTTTGTTCTTTGTTCTCTGTTTCTCTGTCGGTCTGGAGTTCTCTTTGACTCAATTAAATTCGAGTTACATTTGTGAAGTATATATATTGATTTGATTATTAGTATTCGAAATGTTTGTCAAATATCTGCATGTGTCGTTGTGTTGAACTATAAGTATTTTACTATATGTGATAAATTGATTTGAAATGTATTGTTGAATTACAAACATGTGATTCACCAACTAGTCGTCATAAAGGTGGCACCGATATTTGTTGAATGTAAAATCACATTTACTCTTGAATAATGAGCAAAGGCAAGGATTCACAGTAGATCACATCGTGAGATATCGCTTCTATAGTCATATGTGAATGTGTGAATGTGAAATCACATTGCTATTGAATGACAAACGAGCGGGATTCGCAGTTGAATTTGTAAGTGAATGTTGACTTTATAGTTATATGTGAGATTAGCAATATTGAATGTGAAATCAGCATTCTTCTTGAGATAGCCAAGCGAGGATAGGATTCGCTTGAGCTAATCTGTCATGAATGTTTGACTTCATAGTCGGTAATGTGAGATTGTAATATTAGATATGAAATCACATTGCTGCGAATAATGAGCGAGCGGGATTACGCCGTGAATCTATGCGAGATGTTATTTATGGTCATATGTGAAATCCACCGTCGAGAAAGCGAAAATAATATTAAAGGTGTATTTGTATAAATTATCTTTTACATTATACATGGGCATTGTATAAAGCATTATTTTGATAAATGCATGATTTGTATTATTGAAGTAGAATCAAAAGCGTATAGAACCGCTAAGCATGAAAATGCTTAGTGTATTGTTTATTAATCTTGTAGTCACAGGAGTGATAAGCGGTGATTGAAAGCGGACGGTCGAGGAACGAGTCGTTAAAGTTCGCGAGTAAGCTCCATCACATGCATCCTCACTATTTTTGAGCATGACATTGTTTTGTAAACAAAAGGAGTTCAACTCTGAAATTATTTTTGTACCTATATGTGAATATGATTTATGATATTATGTTGTAAACACTATTTTGTAAAGGAATTGCATTGAATTTGTAAATGTTTATGATTGAAATCGGTCGTAAGGAATTTGAGCAAAATATATATTAATGAAATGTATTTGATTAATGGTTTTGATCAGTCAGGGAGTATGGATTCGGATCCCATGGCAGAGTCGGGTCGGAGCTCGGGGTGCCTCGGCATGTCTCATCAGCTTCGGTTGGAGACTCAATATGGTCGTGTGACTCAAGGAATTAAGAACTTTCTTTGGAGGGCATGTGCAGGCAGCTTGCCTACCAAACAATCACTACAAGAAAAATGATAATTAGTGACGAATTTTCAATGTGGATAAATAAAATTGTCACTAAATGTTTCTATTAGCAACGAAATTTAGAAATTGTCGTATAATTACTCCATGTAATAATTTTAGAGACGAAAAAATGTAATTTTTGTCACAAAAATTGTCTCAAAGAGATTTATTAGATATGTTCTTCATAAATAATTTGCAACAATATTCAAAGGTGAAATTTCGTCACAAATCTATGTGTTAACAATGAAATATATTATTGAATTTATTTAGCTAAAAAATAATTGCATAGAAATTCAGAGACAAAATTTGTTTGTCGGTCATATTCTCTATTTACTTGCAACAACATGATATTTTCATCTCTAAATATTATTATTAACTTTTGTATTATACATTAGCTAACATATTTGATAATGTATATAATTTCAAATATATTTATTGTTATATTTTACAATTTATATATTGATTGAAATATAAAATTTTTTAATATTTTTCATAATAAATTATTGATTTGAACTATATTTGTAACACTTGAATAATTTGATTTTACAAGAGAATGAATGAAAAATTGTTATTCTAGATTTTAATTTCTAGATCTACTTGGTGATGGATTGGGCTATTCAAAGTGAGTATAGTTGTTGATGTAAAAAATTTGCATCATTAATATTTTTCAATGGCTAGTTAGTCATTGTTCTATATATAATCTTAAAAATTTAGTATACTTAACATCCAATTGTAATAAATATTTTCTATGTTAATGTTATATTATTTAAAATAATATTATAAAATTGAATTATGAAGATAATATATCAAAATAGGTTATTAAAGTCACACATGTTTTAAAATTGACAAAAATATATAATAAATGCTATAATACAATAGTCATACATAATTGTAAAATAATTATGATGTTGTTACATTAAGTGGTGACTTATTATCTAAAATACATCCAATCAACACCGAATTTTTGCATCAAATGCCTTTAAGCATTGACTCTCAATTTTGTTTCAACTATTGCTTTGAAACTAATTTTCTTTATCTATTTGTTTCAAACTACCATCATCCAAAATTTTTAAATAAATTTCTATTTTAGCATTTGATATATTATGATGGTT
Organism: Tetrastigma voinierianum; assembly: GCA_016808115.1. NCBI lineage: Eukaryota > Viridiplantae > Streptophyta > Magnoliopsida > Vitales > Vitaceae > Tetrastigma > Tetrastigma voinierianum. Next base: position 69,587 of record JAEQBH010005583.1, on the reverse strand, counting down.
TATAAATTATAAACCCTTCTTTTATTTCAAAAATAACATAACCTAAAAATTTCACTTTAGGAATAAATGAAATGCTCCTTAAAAATAAGCAAATTTACTAAAAAAAATAAAAATATATAAATAAATTTCTATATATTGAATTAAATGATTTCACGTTCACCAATTTAAAATTTAAAAATACAAGTAGACAAAAATGACATTGCAAAAAAATTAACATATCCATATAAAATAAACATATGGTTGATTGCAAGATAAGGTAATAAAGCATATAATGATTAACTGTTTTGAGATAAATATCAAAAGAATAATCACGTTCATAATAAATACTACTTTAAGTGCTTCATATTTGTTTATCAGTCATGTTTAACATTCAATTTATTGGTTACTAAAATGACAACATTTTACATTTGTTTATACACATAACGCTAAACAACTTTGAATGTAAAATATACATAGAAAATACATTATAACTAGTTAATTAGATCTTCCTTCCTCAGTTAGCTCTTAGAGTTGATCCTAGTTGGAGTATTAAAATTGCAGCGCTAAATCCGCGAGGTGTTCGTTATTACGAATCGCCTACGGAAATTCTATACATACCGATATCGAGGCAGCATCTACGGAAGTAAAATAAGCGCGTCAGACGGCGTGTCATCTTCGTATAACAAAATCTCGTATATTCTGTAGTTTCATGTTTGTTCTAAAGATTTATACGTATTACAAAATATTTCCTTAAAGCGCATTGACTTTCTTACCAAAAAGATCGCCTGCTGGCGTCTGATGCGGATGATGCGTATTGCACGAGAAAGGGGGTCCTGACGGGGTGAGCAAAGCCAGTAGAAAATTCTCTACTGGGATTCTTTCATGCAAATCGTATGCAATGGCGTATATAAAACAAGCGATCTCGCGTTAAATGTTATTTTACATATGAAATATGCATGTCGTGCGTGAGATGTGACCATAAATGCTCGCCCATCTGAGTCCCAGCCAGACTCCTCACACCGGAATCACGAGAATGTGAAATGGAAACTAGTCACACCTAATTGCAGTTTGGAAAACCATAAATTGTTATCAAAGCGATTTTGATTCTTTTCCTTTATTTTGTGGAGCCCGCAGTTTAAGGTTTACCGTAGGGTGGCGCACGCCTTTTCAACATTTTCACGACTTACGTGTAGGGATTCATGTAGCAGTAAATAATATGTGGGACTTTACCGCGGAGGGATCTACTGACTTGCTCATGAAACATGTAATTTATCGTTGATCGTTCTGTGTTTCGTGAATCTCAAGCTGGACTTGAATCCCATTTTCCCAGTTCACGACCGGCTCCACCCGACCGCGATGAATAAACCTTACCGCACCCACACGGGCGGCGGCGATGTGACCGATGCGTATGAAATCGTGATCTTGTCGTTTTATAAGTGATACGTCATGAATGAAGCCTTTACATGAAACGTCCCTACCTTTGCTGGCGACGATTATAATTTATCACGTATAATACCTCGCCTACCAAAACATAATACATCAAAAAGCATGCATCGATATCACGTTCCCGAACAGCGTGTTATTGAATAGCTATGTAGTAGCAACGAGTCTCAAGCTTGGGGCCAATTCAGCGAAGTCACCATGACAGCTACGAACATGAGCCATTTGGTTCCGATCCTTATCATCACATCGAACAACCATGATACACAGAAACTTTTCGGTTCCAATTAAAATACTAACTACGCGGTCAGTGCAACCAGGTCATGAATCCAGTACCCATTAATTAAAGCTTGGGCTGTCTACGCATATTTCTGTGCCTTTCATGGCGACACCTGCCAATTTATAAAGCCTTTAATTTAGAAATGCGCCGATGAGGAAATATCCGCCTCTTGGAAGTTGAAAAACTCCCAACTTAGGAGTCCACGCGTTGTCGCTCAGTATAGAGCGACTAAAGCCTTTTGTCTGAAAGAATCCAACGGTCGGATCGAAAAACATAATCTGAGAGGAAGAGCGTTACCTGCAAAATTGAAGAACAAAACCTTTGCGTCCGTTCTTTTCTTCACTCTTTCCGTTTTCCCTTCCTTTTGTTTTGTTCTTTCTTTTCTTTTCTTTTCTCTTTTATATACCGTTTCATTTCGTTTCTCGCCGTTTAATTTTCTCTTCTCATGCACTTCTCCTCGCTTTTGAATCGGTATCATTATGAAGCCAGCGTGAGAAATTTCCTCCTCTCGCCATGAATAGGTGTGGCCTTCCTTTCTTCCATCATTTTCCTTTATTTAATAATTCTCTTTTGTATTAAATCGTTCTGGTAAAACGATGTGAACCATGGAATCACTTCCACATGTGGCTCGATGTGAGCCGTTCACTTTATGCCAAGTGTCGCGCATTTTGAGGGGTCTTGAAGTGTGGCGTCTTCTTCTATCTTGTCATGTGTCGTCAGGCCTTGCGTCTCGGCGTGAAATCGACGCGCCGGAATCTAACGAAGTCGGCGTGGTATTAAATTCGGGCGATTTGTGAAAGAGTCCGTTCGTCATCAAAGATCACAGAAAAATTAGGATTTTAGCAAATTTATTATTTTACGTTTTGAAAATTGGATTTTAAGGTTTCGCAAGAATCAAATCAATTGCTCTCACTAGGTGCACAAGGACATAAACTTTACCTGCAATTTCATTGTACAAACAATTAGAATAATGCAATATTATATCATTCAGCTACTAAAAACACTCAATAACATAATTTATCATTACTCTTTAAATCTAAAGTAATTGTACTGAAAGAGGAATTGCAACATGATAATTACACCTTGAATTTTTCATTTAATGTCAATTTCTAAGAATAAATACAATAAAGAAAACAGACTAGACCACATAGTTTTTTTTTTCCAAAGGGTTGCTTTAAAGCATGGTTGAAAGCTTACATTTTCTTTTAATAAAGTTGAATGCTGACACTTTTTTTTTCTAATTAATCAAAATTAAAAAAAATAAAAATGAAAAATGAAAAAGAACGTCCTTAAGGGAGAAAAAAGTTGAGCCTTTCAAAATATTAAAGATCAACTTTTTTGTACTCTAATTTAATTGGAAGTCTTTGTTTTCTCTATTCTTGATAATGCTAAATATGATTTTAAAAAAAATTAACTTCATTTTTTTCATACATTTTATAAGAAATATTCTACTAGAGAGTGCAGAATAAAGAAATGCAATCAAATCTATTCAGATTTTTCATGTAGCGATAATTGGGTAAAGCAATATAATCCAATAATTTCAGCAGCAAGGTCAATGTCCAACTCAAGTGACACCATAGCCCCGTTTGATTGCAAAGAAAAAATTCCTAGGAAAAAAAAACCATACTAGTCAGATCTTTGGACTGCCTGGGACTCATAAATTCAACCTCTCCATCAAACCTCTTTCTCATTCATTCGGGATCCATGCGAGTTGTAAATCCATCCATTAATCCAATTCAAATGAAATAAATTCAAAAAGATTCATCATGTACAAGTCCATCACACACGAGACAAGTTTCACGTCATAAGATGCAATCCCATAACTATCAAAATCACCTCTGATTGAAGAAAATTTTCCATTCCATTATCAATTCCAAACCCTAGATCAAAACTAAGTCCTAAGTTAACAAATCCAATTATCTATTAAAAAAAAGGTTAAGAAATCCAATCCAAAACCTCAGACGACGAAGCCAACCTGGGCGATCAGTCAAATCCCGCACATCGATAGACCAACTGTAAATTGTGAACCAATTGAGGAAGAAACCGGTGTACAGTACCAGAACCCAAATCGGAGTACACAGGCGGCGAGACCCAAACCGAGCATCCCTCCCCTGAACCCCTTCAATCACAGTACCTCTCCCGGTGGACAACACCGGCGGCAAAACTCCGAGCCTGCCCAACCACAACGCCCCGATCTCTCGAAGACGTTTGGCCCCAACATATCCCCTTTTCTAAGCACGGTGGACTCGAGTAGTATCCCCGAACGCTTGTTCACCACGATTCCGGCCATGGCCAGGGTAAACCAGACGGTCGACAAACAAAGACCGCTCTGGATCTGACATTCCTGGCGCTACACCGTCCGATCTGGAAGTCTCTAGCGCCGGCGCCTTGTCGCCTACGTGGAATCCCACCCACCGATCGGCCTTGACGCGCCTTTAACCCATGCCCACGCCTGGATCTGGTACGGAACAGACCCTGCCGTGAACATTCCAGAAATCCAGTCGTCGGCGTCGATTCAATGTGAACTCCGGCCTCCCCTGGAATCCGCAGTCGCCAGCGCCTTCGTATCTTTAAGGGACCCCAAACTCCAACCTCCATTGACGCCCTCATCCAACCCTTCGAATGGATCTGAGACGCAATATTCAGAACCCGCCAGATCCTTTTCCGGAAAAATAGGTCCCAATATTTGGGCTCCTCGCCACCACTTGCCTGGACAGGATCTCCGGCTCTGATGACGCCCGGAACCTGCTGGACAGAACAAGGCATCGTTTCTCGCTCCTGATCTGGATACGTCGCGACGGCTGCGAAATTCCAGCCCTTTGCTTATCGCCAGGCACGTTCCAATAAATCAGCTTGGTAGTGATCTTCGCCACATCTGATCAGTCGTCATTCTTCTTCTTTACGTTCGCTGTTTTAAATGTTTAAAAGTTCCCAATGGACTGATACCGGCTATATCCGGTCTACTCCATAGATGACCAAAAAAAATAAAGATCAATAATACATACAGAAAAAGAAAAGATCAATAAGCATCCACATTTTTAAAACAAATCTCATTTTTTTAAAGATCAGGTTCTAAACGGCCCTAGTTTGTACCACACGGTTAAACCTTGTTTTGCTGGGTTTGATTTGAAATCTCATTGATAATTATTTTTCAAAGTTTCTATTTTTGAAATAAAAATAAGTAAAAATATAATTGAAAATCATAAAACATAAATATTTTTTTGTTTTTAAAATAAAAAAATAAATGTTTCAAGAAACATCTTGTAAAATTTGTGTTATTTGTATATTTTAAAGTCAAATACAAGAAAAATAAAAAATATATTTAAAATGAATGTTATTTTAAGAAACTATTCTAAAATATCAAACGGATAATATTTTAGATTATCATATGAAATTCTACCCTAAAAACACCATTTAATGGTTAATAATAATAATAATAGTAATATATATATAATAATTTTTCAAATAATAATAATAATAATTATTATTTATTATTAGTCAAATAAAACCTAGCCACAGTGGTTAAAAACTTAAGCGAGCAAAAGAGAGGAGTCCAAGGTTTGAATTCCAATGGAAAAAAATTTATGATGAATACAATTTTATAATGTAATACAAAATAAATAACTATACATACCAATAATAATAATAATAATAATAATAATAATATTTCCTTCGACTATAATTTTTAAAATAATGAAACCTTAACTTTGTTTTTTAAGTTAGGCTAACACAGAGATAACTTCTCACTACTAATGAAATTCCCATCAACAAAATACATTTGTGCGATATGAACCTTTGACTTAATAATATCTACTCTTGATTGATTATATTTTATAAGATCAATATTGCTTGATCCTATCAAGAATAGTTAACGATATTTTATAATAAAGCTAATTCTATTTATATCTCCTACAAATACATTCAATCGCCATTAGTTTATATTATATTAGTTGTATTCAATAAATTTATTTTGTTGGGTTTAGAATTTGCACTATTTTCGCATATAGCATATTTTGAAGATCAATACTGATGAAGAATTGAGGTTTTACGGAAGTCCCATTGAATAAGGCATGTCTAGTGTATGACGATTAGAGCAAGAGTTAGAGGCCGAGTAGGACTCTAACATGACTCTGACTATTGATCTCGTGTTTTAAGAGGAAGAGAGACTTAGAAAGGCTTGGACTTCTCTAGATCTTATGGATGTTGTTAAACGTCGGAGAATCCGTGTAGGAATAATCTTTTAAGCTAGATCAAACTAGAGTTGGAATCTGGTAAGTTTAAGCTCACAAAAAAGTTATTGGTCTTGAGTCTCTTAATTCCTACTATAGTAACTTTGAAGATAATCTCGGTAAAGAGATAATGTTAGAATCGTAATTAGATAATGAGTCTGCATATCGAGAGTTCAAATCCCAAGTTTCATGAAGAATTTATTTAATTCAAATTATGGAGCAAACCTTAACCTGACTTGAAGAATGGATTATAGATCGATAGCAAAGTGTTGAAGAGTGCTAAGTAGAATCTTTGAGAATGCGAATTGAGGTAATATGTGAGAGATGATACTCTTTATTTAATATCAAAATTGAGGGTAATATGTGCAATGTTTGTAAATAAGGGAATGAAGGAATTCATTTTGAATTATTCTATGGGTGATTAGGTTAGAAAAAGACATTGGATTGAGAGGGAGATCTCATCCATATATATGACTGTTGTAATCCATTTTAAAATAATGAAAATCCTTGCATCTGGGCATAGCCCTATGGACTTAGGCTTAATCGAATTGCATAATCCTTATTGTTTCTTTGCATTCCATTTGGAACTTAGGAAAGTTCTAGGAAAGGAAAAAATATTAAGAAAATGATTTTCTTATGTTTGGTTTCATTGTGGAAAAAAAATAAAGTAGACATATTTTATTTCTTAATGCTTATGTAACATAGAGAAACAAATAAAATGAGTTTGAATAAATAAATATAATTTATTTAATAAATTTAAACCTATTTTTTTATTTGTCTATAATTTTTCTTTCCTTCCTACTTTTTATTTTTTCTTCTTTATTTTATTTTATAATATTTTTCAAGTTTCAAAATGAAACCTTAAGTTTATTTGGTTATTTTGAAAAATTATTCTTAAGAATAATTTTAGAAAATATTTAATTCTTTAAAAATTATTCTATTTTTAATTTAGTATTATATTTTCATATTCATTTTCTTCTTGTTTTTTATAACAACAAAAAAAAAGAAAAAAAGAAAAAAAAATTGGAATCAAATATGACTTTAGAATTTTTGGAAATTATCTTTCAAATTTAGACTAAGTTTAAATATAATGAATGAAAAAGGAAATTTTGATAGGAAAATGATTCCTAGCTATATCGTACTTTACATTAATTGATTGAAAAGATGTGATAGTCTTTGTCATATTATGGGCCATTTCCACCTCTACTTACATGACAAGAGAGAGAGTAGTTCATTGAAAAACGTGTCAATGTCAGTCATCATCTATTTCCATAGGAAATGATGTTTGATATCAACTTTTTATTTCATCACTCTTTTCAACATTTTCATTTTATCAATTAAAAAAATGTAAGACAAGTGTGTTTGGCATGTAGAGCCAAATTCTTTAAACTGATCACAAGTTACGTATGCCTAACTTGTTTTTCAAATCTATTATAAAAGAATGGATCCTTTATTGTTTTAGAATATTTAGAAATATTTTTAAGTTTAAAATATTATTTCTTGGGATGATGCACAGTGGCTATCATTTCACACAACTTGTTTTCAAATCTACCATTAAAAGATATCGATCCTTTAATGTTTTAAAATATTTAAATATATTTTTAAGTTTAAAATATTATTTATTAGGACATGTAAGGGACGCTATCATTTCAAAGCTAGTTCCTATCAAAACAAATTGTTCCCACCAAAACGTTGTGGGTTCCCACCAAAACCAATTTGCTTCAACCAAAACCCAATCTATTTCCCACAAATTTTTTTGCTTCCTTTGTGGCTTTTGTCTGAATTTTTCATGTCTTCTATGAGACATTGCTACCACTACAACATATTACAATGGTTTACAAACACAAAAGGTTCTTTCTTGTCTCTCATCTCCTTTCTTTTAGTTATCAAAATATCATCACTTTTCTTTAATTTCTAAGAAAATGCAAGTTTTCATTTTAGAGATTCCATGTTCACGTTTTTACATTTTTACCAGATTTTTTCTTATAACTTTGTGAATCCATTAGAGTTTGTTATTTTAGGCTTTAGGGTAAGAAAATGTAAGTTTTCATTTTGGAGATTCCATGTTCATGTTTTTACATTTTTACCATATGTTTTTTTTCTTATAACTTTGTGAATCCATTAGAGTTTGTTGTTTAGAGCTTTGGGTTTGAGGCTTAAATTCAAGGTTTATAGTGGATATAAAGAAATTTATTTTCATTAGTTTTGGATAAGAGAGAAATTTATTTTCATTAGTTTTCGATTATTTTTATCTTTAGATTATTCATTGATTTTATTTTTTGTCTATGTTTGGACGGTGAGAAAATAGATGTAAAGAAAGCAAAAATACCCTTTTTCTGACTAGTAAATTTCTAGTCAATATTCAATACTTTATTAGTATGTAAGATAAAAAGAAAGTACGAGCAAAAGAAAAAAAAAACTGCAAGTTATAATTTACCTAAGGTGGAGGATTTGAAATTGAGACGTATTAGCATGTTCTTGAAATGAGAAATTTCCTATTATTTATATTTCTTCCTCATTTGAAATTAAAACTAGTTTAGTGTTAAAAATACCTTAATTTATTTTCTATAAGTCTCTTTCCATGGAAAATTAATAAAGTAGAAGATTGCTATATGATAAATTCTAAGCATTCTTTTATAAATGTGTGAAAAAGTTTTAAATATTAAAATTATACCGTATGAATTGTGACTCCTTGATTCAAAGTTATCTTCATCTTTAATATCAATTTCATAGTTGAAATTTAAATTAAATATTGGTTTGCTGGCAACCTTCTAACCCAATTTCCCTCTATATTTGTTGATTTGTTTGTTCAAAATTATTTATTGTTTGATAAGCAATTGAATTTTTACTATAAAGCTTAGTAGTATAAGCTCTCTTTCATTTAGTGTTTGATTATATACTCTTAATTTTGATTTATGAAGTATGTTTTTCTCCTTTATGTTGTGTATTGAATTAGTTGATTGATCATAATATTTTATTTATTTAAACGTATAGTTAAATTTTAAACAAAGTGAAATGTATTGAGCAACTAAGTTGTCATTTGTTGATTACTTTGTTCATTTTTCGTAGTTATTTGCACATACCTTTTATGTTATAGAACAAAACGTATTTGTTCTATCTCTCATATTACAGATGTTTTATTTTATTTCAAATAATAGAGTTTATCTTGTAAAATTTTGCATATATAGCTTTCTTTTTCTTTACACAAAATTGAGCTTTAGAATTTGTTTTTCATTTTCAATTAGACAATTTATTATGAGTATTCCTATTTTTTGATTGAAATTTTATAATAGAAAAAAATTCTAGAATAATATTAAAATATGACTTAGATTACTAGAAATGTAAAATAAAAAGTTTTGTTGTTTGACTTAAATAGAGATCTTTCTTACATTATTTATGAATATTGCATGGATCGCATTTATTAGAGAAATTATAAATAGTTTTTTTTCCATAAAAATGCTCATATTTTATTAATTTATTCTTTTATTTTATTACTTAAACATAATATATATATATATATATATATACTATATATATATATATATATATATATATATATATATATATATATATATATATATAGAGAGAGAGAGAGAGAGAGAGAGAGAGAGAGAGAGAGAGAGAGAGAGAGAGATAATTTATGATTTTTGTTGAGAGATGAAATCTTAACCACTTTCAAATAAGAGTTTATACTACATGGTGTGTTAACATGTTTTTAATTATTTTAGGACATTTCCATCGTTTTGGTTTTTTTTTCTATTGTATATTTTTCCTGTTGTTGGTGGTTGAATTGTTAAATCTAAAACTCATATTTTTTCTTATGATTTTCATTTCTTAGAGTGTTGATCTTGTAAAGTTTAGAATATCTAAATTTTTCTTTTCTTTATGCAAAGCATATATCTTTGGGATTTTTGTTTTAATTGAACCAATTTATTATAAGTATTCCTAATTTAGGTTGAATTTTTATAATATAACAAAGAATTTATGAGTAAAATATTTAAATAAAAGTTTGGCTAGTAGACTTGAATAAAAATATCTTACACTTATTTATGAATTTTGATCACCATTGATACAAATTTATAAGAGAGTATAAATAGTTTATTGTTTCCATAAAATTTTTATTCGTATTTTTTATTTATTCTTCATGTTGTTAGGCATAAGGATAGCTTGTCAAGCAAAGTAAAACTTTTGAGTTAATCATTGGGAACTCTTTCACCATGGTTAGAATATCAAAGGCCTAGGCTTTCTTACGTGTATTCATAAAACTTTCATTTGCTTGCTTATTTTTATTTAAAGGGTTCCACTTTTTATGTAATTTAGAATAATTGAATTATATTACTATTAAACAATTGGTTTTTCAAAGCAAAAAATTTATGATTTATAAATTAATTAAATTACTTTTATGAAATTTAATAATTCTATAGTAGGAATTTTTTTTGAAAATTTTATAAAGTGATATGAATCTTATAAATTTAGCCAAATCATAGAAGAATATCTTATGATACATAATTAAATTGTTAGATTTATTTATGCATGTCTCTTTACCAATAAATTATAATTAAATTAATAAATTGCTTATTGATTTATATACATGCTAAAAATTTTTTTATTCCTATATACTTTATCTTTACAACTTTTATTTATTCAATTAGGTTGTGTTTTATATTATCTAACTTTTGTTTGTATTTGTAGGATAGAATGCTGGAATTGCAAAGGCAATTAGTGTTTGATGATGATCAAACCTTGACAGAGGTTGATATAATGTTGAAGTGTAAGGTTCAAGACATGGATACATCAAAGAGGTTTGGTCATGGGCATGTATCATCTCGACATATGCTAAAGGAATGTGAAGAAATATAATTGAAGAATAGAGCTTAATCATTGGAGAGTTCATCTAAAGTCAAAGTCAAGATCCATCACTATCAGTACTAGATAGATCAATGAGTTTGTTTTATTAGTGAAATTACTCTGTATATGGTATTTCAAATTCAGGCTCAAGAAGTTTACCTTCCACACATGTTCATCACCCTCACATGAAATACCATTCTTAGATTTCTAGTTATACTAATGGATGATGATTGCAAAATTTCTTTAAATTTTAAAGTAATCAAATTTAAAAAATATGGACATAAATTATTATTATTTTATGAATGTTAGTTTAAACAAAGTTCTTTTGTACTTGGTAGAATGTTTATTAGTTATGTATTAAAAACTATATTTATCATCTAATTGACTTATTTATTTATATGTTATAAATGTGAGTAGATAATAAAATCAATGTATCATAAAATTTTTATTGTTTAGTATGTTTTATAGTTTAAAATTAAATATGAAAAGTAAAATATATCAACTAAATATTTAGATATAATGATTAAATTATTACACGAGATATTTAGTGATGCAATTTTATATTTTATAGACATTTATTTATTTTTATTAAATATGACAAACTTTTAGCAATGAAATAAGTTTTGTCCCATAATCTCTCTTACAACGAAATAACAATTTCATTGTTGTATGTATAATTCAACAAGAAATTAATTTATTATTGAGAATTTTTAGCAACCAAAATTTTAAACATTTAACAACAAATAGTTTTGTTGCAAAAAATTATTAGAGACAATAAACAAATGATGTCTCTATAAACAATTAGAACAAACATTATATTTGTCGTAAAAGCTTTTCGCGACGAGATAAGACGACGTTCATGAAACAAAATTTTTTTTGTTGCAAATATGTTTTTGCAACAATATTTACTTTTTTACAACAAAAATATTTCGTCACTAATAATCTTTTTTCTTGTAGTGAATGCTTAATATCGAGGATGGTGGAGGTCTCTGAGGCATGTCCTATATGCCATGGGGGAGCTGAGTCAGTATTCCACATTTTAACCTCATGTCCTTTTGCCAAGGAGTGTTGGTCCTTATCACGTGTGGGTGTGTTTGTGTAAGGAATCAAACATTCCTGTCTGTAATGAAATGTAATTTAAATCATCTATCTGTCTGTCTTGTTCTTGGCTTAATCGAGAACCCCGTTAGAATCGTAAGCCGATCATTAGCCATGTGCGTCCGACTCCAAGATATCGAATAAGCTGCCGAGATCGCCATGGGGAATTTTAAGCTGAGAACGTATGCTAGTTCGCCGAATCATCATGATCATATAACTTCAAAGTTTACGATCTGTTATAAGATCGATTTTACGATCACAAATAATCCTCATAAATAAGATTGTTAATTTCCATAAATAGGAGAATTAATTCACTTAATTAATTATCATAAATATGAGAAATTAATTGAGAATTAATTCATAATTAATTTCCATAAATATTAAATTAATTCATAATTAATTTTAATATTTATTTCTAATATTTATGATAAATTAATTCCTGGTGGTATCATAAATATTATAATTATCAAATAATTATTTTTGTTTTAACGAGAATTATTAACTTTTTTGTGTGCTTGACCCTTTAGGTTCCTAATCAGCGGCAATAAATATAAATTGTAATTCTTAGACTTATATTGGCTTTAATACGCATAAAACCAACAGAAGCTCCCACTTGAACTGAGTCAATTTAGTCGTGAAATTCTAGATTAGATAAATTAAGCAATTAATTTATAAATTAATTAATGATTAATCAATTTATATTTATAGGTCAAGGTAGTCTCTAGCCGGACATCATGACCACCCAAATGTTAGGAAAAGTCAAGTGATGGAGCTTCACACGATGCATGAACTAGATTCCATTATGGTATTCTCCTTTCACCATCCCATATCTCTTATTAGTACGGTAAGGTGCAAATGTCAACTCGTAGTATAATTTTTACCAATTTTGTTTCCAAAAATCAACTCTTTAAATAAATTTAGAACTTTTCTAAATCTACGTATTTGTTTGCAAACATTCTGAGTTGACATTTCAACAAGTGGTTCCCTTTGAGATATACTCTCCCACTATTAGGAGTGATGAATCCTATATTGATCATAAACTATCAATTCATGTTTTTCATTATACCCAACTTTCATTATTCATACATAGCGTAACAAGTATGAACTAATTGAGTCAAAGCATAATTTCCAACACTAAAGATACTCTTATGATCTCAAGTCCAAGGATCAATTATACTACTATCATATAGAGATTATACCATTGACACTCAAATAATGGCAACCTTATGAAAATATCTACGTAGGTCATTCAGTAAATATGTTCTCAACACATTACTCACATATCATCATATGTGCTAATCTATCTGCATTAACAATGTCCTTTTATTGTTAATACTACGATTAGAGAATATTTAAGAATAATAAATATATTATTCTAAGGACTTTATCATCAAATATACATTATATAAAATGATAGCCCATCATATTATTGTGCATAAATCAAAACACAATGAGTTAAATAAGTATAGCTTTCATCCATATGACTACATCCAATTATGTTTATTCTTCAAACCATATGAAAATACATGACTATCATGTTTTTTCTGAGACAAAGGTTTAGTCAATGGATTAGCTATATTCTCCTCTGTATGAACCTTCTCTAAAAATAGTATCCAAAACTCTCTTTTGGATACCCCACAAAGTAGCATTTATCCGATTTCGAATCAAGCTTGTTTGACTCTACCCTTTTTATAAAAGCAGGACATCCCCAAACTTTTAAATGTTTAAGATTTGGTTTCCTCTTATACCATATCTCATATGGAGTAGAATCTACAGCTTTAGAAGGAGCATGGTTTAATAGATATGAAATGATGTTGGGCATATCCCAAAATGATTTAGGAAGATTTGCATGGCTCATCATAGAACGAACCATATCTAATAGAGTTCGGTTTCTTCTTTTAGATACTCCATTTAATTGTGGCGTATAAGATTGGAGTCCATTGTGAAAGAATTCCATTTTCTTTAGAGATAATCATGAAATTCTTAGCTCAGTATTCCACCACCTCGATCGTCCGAAGGACTTTATGCTTTTTCGAGTTGGTTTCAACTTCACTTTTATATTCATGAACTTTTCAAAGACCTCGATTTATACTTCAATAAGTATACATGACCATATGAATGGTCATCGGTAAGCGTGATATGAAAAACCATTTCTTACTTGAGTTGACATGGGTCCACATACATCGGTATGTATGAGACTTAATAACTCAGTAGATCTTTCACCCTTTCCAGTAAAGGGCGTTTTGGTCATCTTACCTAATAAACAAGATTCGCATGTATCAAATGATTCATAATCAAATGATCCCAAATAGCCAATTTTATATAATTTGTTTATGCGTTTCTCATTTATATGAGCAAGTCTACAATGCCACAGATAAGAATTTATAAGATCATCTATTTTTGGTTTTTTTGTGTTTATATTAGCGAGTTTTCTAGATCCACCTTATTCACACACCACACACACCACCACACTACCACACACACTTACACACCTTTCACACACACTTTTACACATTATAAAACCATTAGTTAAATGGCCGGCCCACCATAAAAACATCGATACGATATAAGAACAACTTTTATTCTTTGTAATAATCGTAAAACCGTCTAAATCCAACCAAGAAATAGATATTATATTTTTCGTTAATGCTGGAACAAAATAACAATCTTTTAGATCTAGAATTAATCCATTGGGTAAAGAAAGAGTGTATATTCTTACATTAAATAAAATGACTCTTGCTCCATTCCCACGTAGGTCCACTTCCCCTTTGGCCAATTTTCTACTTTTCTTTAGACCTGGTATTTATGTATAACAACAAAAGAAGAAAAGTTGAACTTTTACATGTTTTACTTTCGTGCCGAGATCGGTCTGGTATCTAATACCCGAGTCCAGATTTAGAAGTAGAAAGATTTATTTCAATCATAAACATACACGAAATAGAAGCTTCATTAAGCTTCTTCTACTTCAAGCTTTCTAGATAAACCTTACAACATTCTCACCAATGTCCATCCTTTCCATAGTGGAAGCAAGTACCCTTTGGTTTCTTTTCTTTCTTGATTTTGTCTGTTGGTTTGAAGGCCTTCTTAATGGTCTTTTTAGGACCTGACTTGAATTTTCTTTTCTTAGAAGGCTATACCCATCCCGGCTATAGCCCTTTTCCTTCTGATTAGGTCTTCTGGCATCTTAAAGCATATTTAGCAACTCTGGTAGTGTAGAGGAGGTCTCAACTTGGGTCGGATTGAAATTCATCACAAGTTTGAAAAACTTGGAGGTAGAATTGCAAAAAATCAAATCGCAGCTTAACTGATGATGCAACATAAATCCCAATTTCTCTAATTTTTCAATGAGTCCAATCATCTTCAGCACATGGGTTGCAACTGAATCCATCTTGCAGTGAAAGAGCTCTTGAGAGATATCATATCTTTCATTCCTAGCCCTTTTATCATACAATGCCTTTAAATGATTAAGCATTGTAAAAGCATTCATATCCTCATGTTGCTTTTGCAAATCAGGACTCATGGATGCCAACATTAGACAACGAACTTACTTTCGAGTCATCAGAATGTTTCGATCACATCCTTAGCGCTACATCATCATCTGGAAGGCGAGTTACGAGAAGAATTGGGTTTCAAGAACATAACCTTCTCTTGTCTAAGAATAATTATTAGATTTTTGGACCAGTCCATAAAATTGGAGCAGTGAGGACTCATGGATGCAGACATCGGACAGGACACTTTCGAATCATCCAGGAATGTTTCGATCGCATCCTGTTCTTTACATCGTCATCACAGGCGAGTTACGGAAAGGAATTGGGTTTTCAAGAACATATAACAACTTCTCTTGTCTAAGAATAATTCTTAGATTTTGGACCCAGTCCATAAAATTGGAGCCAGTGAGCTTATTGTCAAACAGAATATTACGCAGATTCATGTTATTGTTCATTTCTACAACATAAAGTAAAATAGAGTAAGTATTTATACAATATACAAAAATCAAAAATATTTTTGTTTTCTCCCCTAATTCATTTCAAATCAATATCCTTAAATTGATTTAAAATTTTTTATAAAATTCTTGAGCTGGGATCTTATTTTAATTATTTTAATCTTGGGTTAACTCAACAAATTAAAATAATCTCCAATAAGTAAACAACAATTGCTAATTACAACTTTGTAATTCCTAGATAATTAAGTTTATCAACTTTTTTGATACACATATCACATATGTCTCTAATCTTTTGTCCTCCAAAAACACTTGACCTCGAGTTAGCTCAACAAGCCATGTATTTTTTGAGTAAATCAAACCCATTATTACGAGATCTAATCTCATAGTAAAATTAAATTTTAGTAGAACAATCTTGAGTTAACTCAGCAAATTATTCTAATAAAATTTATTTAAACTATAATAATGGAAGACAACAAATGATTTAATATTTGATTGAGAATAAATTGAATATTAATAACTTTTAACAATTAACACTTAATATACTTAACGAACTCAAGTTATAAATAAATATATTATTCAAATAATCACATTAAAATATGCAAAAAAATTTAAATTTTAAATCATATCACATATGATGCATGCTATATCTATGTATGCAGAATAGCACAGGCTCATTACCCTTGTAAGGAATCAAACATTCCTATACCTTAGCGGAAATGTAATTTAAATAAATCATAAATACGTATTGTTCTTGGCTCATATGACTTCGATTACGAATCATAAAAACCTATCACTAGCCGCACACATGTCAGGCCTCAAGGTATCCTGCAGATAACTCTCGGGATCCTCCACGAGGTACAACTTCGAGCTTAATATGCTAGTTCTTCGTCATCTCATGATCATAACTTCAAGTTTCTGATCTATTTATAGATCGATTTTACGATCATAAATAATCCTCATAAATAGGATTATTTAATTTCCATAGGAGAATTAATTCGTAATTAATTACTCGTAAATATGAAAGTGGTGAGAATTAATTCATAATTAATTTCCATAAATAATAGAAATTAATTCATAATTAATTTTAATATTTATGATAAATTAATTCGTAATTAATTATCATAAATATAATTATCGGAATAATTATTTACTGTTTTAACGAGATTATTAACTTGTGTGTGGCGCAGGTTCTGTCATTTGGAAATAAATATAAATTATAGTGCTAGACTTATATTGGCTTTAATACACATAAAACCAACAGTTGCGGGCGGTCACGATCTTCGAATGGCTGGAGCGTGCTAACAAAGGGCAATAAGAGGCTTGTAGCGAATGCATACTATGCTGGGCAGTTGGGGCACATCGATATGGGGTTGTTTGGAACTCCAAGCTTTCTACTGCACATCTGGTACTATCACAGACATGACTCATGTTTCATCAATGGAGTGCAGCGCAATAGGCATCGGTACACCCTCTTCCTACCGCGGTGGATCCCTTGGTTAGATGGCAGAAACCAGCTTCGGGATGGACCAAATGCAATATTGATGGAGCTCTATTTTTAGAGCAACGGAAAGCCGGTTACAGGTTTGTAATTCGGGATTCACAGGGAGCATTTCAGGTGGCTGGACATGGCCTCCTACCATTTGTTGATGATGCTCAGACCATCGAAGCGCTAGGCTTGCGGGAAGTTTGAGTTGGATGAAGAATCCAGAGTATGACTAACATATTGCCCCGGAATTGATGCTCAGTCTATAGTAAAGGCTCTGCCTTCTTGTGCTACTGATACTTCTTACTTGGGCAAAATCCTACAGGATTGTAATGGATTCCTTAGTGCAATTGGCAAGGCACATGTAGTGTTTGTTAAAAGGTCTCCGAACATGGTTGCTCACACTCTGGCATAGGCAGCGTGTTCTACGTCTGTGTAGCAGTGGGCTTTGTCTTTCTACAAATTCGTATTGATGTTCTCTTTGCTGATTTGATTCTATAATGAATGTCGTTGTCTTTTCAAAAAAAAAATAAAAATTTATTTCATTAATTATCGGATGTGTTTTTTTGAATAAATTGTAATTTTAACATGAAATATGTTATCATTAGTTTTATTAACGTTATTTTTAAAATATATTATAACTTCACACTTATTTTATTTTATATTTACTTTTAATTTTACTTATTTTGAATATTTTATTTATAGAAAATTCAATATAAAAATTTATTTAAAATATAAATAAAATAAAATAAAATATTAAGATAATGTTTAGTGTAAAAATAAATTAAAGTAAATAACAAAGTTATCCCACAAGTAATAAAATGTTAAGTAAATATTAAAAAGAATTAAATTTATATTAAAAGGTGATAAAACACTTTTTAATAAAAATATTTTTTGAAATTTTAAAATAAATAAAAAAGATACATTAAAATAATTAATAATTTCTAATTATTAAGTTAAATTAAAACCACTGATTAAATTAAGATATACTCAACCATCTCACCTAGCTACATGATAAATTGCATTTGTGAAGCCTTTAACCTGTATTTTTGTTCGTTCCTCAATTTTAAAAATTTTAAAATATTTAATTATATCATAAAATTAAAATAACAGTATATACAATGAAATTAAAATAGGATATACTCAAATACCGGTGTTTATCAAAAATTTTCGTCCTTTTTTGAAATATAGAAATTTTTTTTTTTTTTTTTTTTTACTTTTGGATTTTTAGAAACTAGAAACAATGACATTTCCAGTTTCCCATATGTAGAGATTACCACAGGTAGTGGGTCTCCTCCTTGGTTGCGTGTTTAAATGTGTTTAGTGGGACGCTAAGCCATGTGTTGGGGATAGCACCTGATATAGAAGACGTTACTGGCGGTTGGGTGCGCTACACCACCAGTGGTGAGAGTGGTGTGTGTGTCTTTACGTTGAGTTGTGGAGGACAGAATAAATTAGAGCATATTTTGTTGATGGTGGATCTGCTTAGAAACGGGATCTGTTAAGCTATCGGATCTTGTCTCTTAAAAATAGGATCTGATTTATAGGATCTTGTCTCTTGCTTGTGATCTGTTCATCACCCAGATCGTCAGTATCTGAAGCAGTGTCACGGACGTCGCGGATTCTCTGTTAGTGGAAATCTGTCTTTTGGTCTTGTGGTTTTGCCTTAGAGGTGGGAATGCGACTCTCAGAATTCTCTTTGATGATGAGATGTCAAAGAATAAGCATGCTTTTAATTTGGGGACCGTAACCGTTTATTTGAGGTTAAGCCTAGATTTATAATTTCTAGTCTAACCCATCATAGAACTAGAAACTATAGCAGGTCTCTATAGCATGAGGTCAGCCTTAAATTAGTACATAAAAATTACAAAATACCCTAATAGTATTAGATGCATTTTATTTAATTAGACAACCTTATTTGATAACCTGTACACACAATTATACACATATAAGCTAATATGATAGATTAAAAATTCTGACAATCTCCCCAGCAGAATTTATGTAATTACCTTACAATTGTGTATTAACCTTATGAGCTCAAAATTTTGCTATCATTACCGAATGCAACTGCAAACAATCCGGTCCATTAATTATACTAACATAGGATCAAAGCGACTTTTGCTACATTTAATTGTAATTAAGCCCATCAATGGTCACAAATGCCGATATAACCAAATGACATGGATCAAGCATGGATGTGTAGCATGGAAATTACAAGCAGCATGATCTCAGCATGCTTATTTCCAACTAGTCCTACCTTATGCCTTAGTGAGATCAATTTTAAATAAGTTCAGAGACAAAATAAACCAAACACTTTATGGCGAAAATGATCTCATTGAATCCCAACCAGAAAGATTGTATTCAAAATAATGGTATAATATGTCTAGTCTGAAAATCATCTAAAATACAAACTCCAGCTGAACTAAATATCTGAGAATTACTCTGACACCATTATAGAGCAGTGTGATCATGAAATACCTTGGGTGGCACTCCTTAGTAGCGGATCCACAATCCTTAGGTTGTCACACAATGTGTTTGAATGAATATTTGTCGTCCCTCACGAACTCTCTCATAACAATTAGGAACTTTCAATATGCTTTCACTTTGCCGAGCTCCTGTTGTTATTGGGCCCTAAATCTTCTTAGAGTTATTGTCTAAAAATATCTTAAGTGGTATTTCAATAATTGTCCGAATGCACAGCCCCATGACAAAATTTCGCAGCCATATCCCATGGTTGGATGTGCTGCCATGGTGGAAGAAGCTATGAGTGTCTACTTAGCACTCTTCCAAGAAATAGCTCCTCCATCAAGCATGTAGATATAGCCCGAAGTGGATCTTCTACTATCTTGACATCCGGTATGAGTGTCTGCTTAGCACTCTTCCAAGAAATAGCTCCTCCAGCAAGCATGTAGATATAGCCCGAAGTGGATCTTCTACTATCTTGACATCCGGCAAAATCAGAATCAGAATAGCCAATGATCTCCAATTGATCCGATTTTATGTATGTGAGCATAAAATCTTTTGTTCTCTGTAAATACCGCATGAACCGTTTGGCTGCTTTCCAATGATCTAATCGGGTTAGCAAGTATCTCCCTAGCATTCCAACAATGTCACCTTGATATACGGACACATTACAAACACGAGCATCGTGAGACTCACAGTAGGGCATAGGAATCTTTTGCATTTCTTTGGTTTCCTAAGTGTTCTTGGGAGCATTGACATAAGTGAACTTATCTCCCTTAGACACAAAGGGTGTCACACGGTTCTGATCACACTGCAAACCTTTTAAGTACCTTATCGATATAGCTCTTTTGTGATAATCTAAGAATACCTCGAGAGCGATCTCGATATATTTGAATTCCCAAAACAAAAGAGGCGTCACCAAGATCTTTCATTTCAAATTGCTTTGATAGAAATCTCTTGGTTTCGTGCAATAAGCCTATATCATTTGTGGCTAGCAGTATTTCATCAACATATAAAACCAGAAAAATGTACTTACTCCCACTAAACTTGTGGTATATACAATCATCCGCCAAGTTCATCTCAAAACCGAACGAGATGACAACTTGATGAAATTTGTAATACCATTGACGAGATGCTTGCTTGAGTCCATAGATGGATTTCTTTAGTTTGCAAACCATTTGCTTTGCATCTCCTAACACAAAGTTTTCTAGCTGCACTATATAAATTGTCTCATCAATGTCACCATTGAAACATGTCTTGCTGTCATCGATGTAACTTCGAAGATTAAAATGTGCCAATAATGCCATTATTATCCTGAAAGAGTCTTTCGAAGAAACTGGAGAGAAAGTCTCTTTATAATCGATGCCTTCTTTCTGTGTAAAGCCCTTTGCGACAAGACAAGCCTTATACCTTTCTACATTGCCTTTTTGAATCCTTCTTGGTTTTAAATATCCATTTACAACCAATGGGTTTAACTGCTAAAGCAATGGTACAAGGTCCCAAACATCATTGTCCTTCATGGACTTCATCTGCTAATTCATAGCATCAATCCACTTTTGAGTTAAACTTTCAATGGCACACGAGGAAGTTGATTGGATCATCTTCCACCACACCAATGTCAGCCTCATGTTCTTGGAAATAAACATAATCATCCAAAATTCTTCTCCTCTCTAATTGGATCGCGCCTTAATGCTTAGTCTCTTGTGAGGTTGTAGAGTTTGTTCTTCTTTAACAATTTGTTGAACTTGAACAGGAGGATCTACAACATTGTCTTGATTTGTAATTGCTTCTTGAGCAAATACTCGGAATAGAAGCACGGAACTTGAGGGGTGTTGTCAAAAGCAATTAGAGGAAGTACTAAACTATGTTTCACCTTCAAAGACAAAGTCCTTAATCTTTTCTCCCCACAAACTCAACATCCTCAAGGCGGGATTTCCCGGAGTCTCAAAATGGCCTTAGTAGTGGGATCCCATAAACTTGTAACCTAGATCTTCCGAATATCCGATAAAGTAATAGCGATAGTTCTTGAGTCCAGAGTTTCTTTTCATTTTGGCCTATAAGCGGGTACTCAATGGACATCCCAAAATGTGCAAATGCTTCAAACTAGGCTTTTTTCCTGTCCAAATCTCATAAGGGGTTTTATCAGTTGCTTTAGTTGGAACTCTGTTGAGTATATACATTGCGGTCTTTAATGCTTTACTTGAGAGTGATGCTGGTAAGGTAGAATGACTAATCATACTCCTTACCATATCCTTATCTCAGCAACACCATTCATGCTAGGCGTACTTGGCATATTGCACTGTGGAATGATACCGCATTCCTCTAGGAATTTAGCAAACGGTCCAGGATGTTATTCACCTGATCCATCATATCTGCCATAGTACTATCCACCACGGTCAGACTGGCCGCTTTTAATCCTTTTGTTGAGTTGATTCTCAACTTCAGCCTTATAGTTTTTGAACACATCCAAAGACTATGATTTGTCATGAATAAGATAAAGGTAGTCATATCAAAAATCGTCTATGAGCGTTATAAAATCGTTTGACCATTCCAAAAGCCGTAGGGAATGGCTATAAATATCGCATTATGTATAAGTTAAGGCATCACGAGAAGCCTGTGCACCCAATCCCTAACGTTTGTTGTTTTCCCCTTAATACAATTAACACAAGTGTCAAAATCCATAAAATCAAGGGGATCAAGAATTCCATCGCATACAAGTCTCACCTCCGAGATGTGACCTAATCTCAGCCATAATGAGTGCACTCACCGGTTAATTTATGCTTTATACCTACCAGACTTACATGCTGATTCATTAAAATGAAACAATAGTGTCAAGTAAATATATCGTGAACGCAATAAAGAACCATAACCAACCAAATTTGAATTTTGATAAAGAATGACTTTTCCTTTTCCGAATGAACAACAATAACAAGATGTGTCCAAAACAGGAACATAAACCAAATTCTGTCTGAGAGACGGTACAACATGAGTCTCAATCAAATCAAAATAAAATCCAGTTCTTAACAATAATCTAAAAGTCCTAATTGCCTCAACTTCCATCGGATTTCCATCACCAACATAGATGTATCTTTCATCATCACTTGGTTTTCGGCAACTCAAGCAACCTTGCATAGACACGCTAATGTGAGTTGTTGCAACTGAATCTAACCACCATGTGTGTCTAGGTACCAAAGTCAAATTAACCTCAAAACAAACCAAACTAAGAAGCATACCTTTCTTTGCACGCATGCGTGATAATTAGTGCAATGCTTCTTTACATGACCTTCAGATCCACAAAAGTAACACCCATTTGGATTTTCATCCTTTTTATGTTTCTTTTGTGGTTCTGGAACCACAGCTTTTGTAGCTTTCTTTCTTTTATTCCTTTTGTCATTAGATGTCATGGCTAAGTGAGCACTTTCTGTCTTATCATGCTTCAACCTTTCCTCTTCTTAGACACAGTGTGATATGAGCTCATTAAGAGACCATGTCCCTTGATGCTTATAGCCATTTTAAATTGATTGTACTATGTCGGAAGGATATCAAAACCAAATGCACTAGCAAGTCTCTCGATAACTCCAACTTGAGTTTCTTTTCTCAATTTTGAAGCAATGTGAGATATTTCCATAATGTACTTATGTTTCCTTTTCTTACATACCATTGAGATAAATTTTGCCTAAAAGTGTACTTGTTTCACTTTCATTTTCGGGTAAACCTTTCTCAATATCCTCAAACCCTTAGCCATAGTAATTTGTTCGGACATGGTGCCCGGAAAAGCTTTTGGAATGGCACGCTTCATGATCATCAAGCTTGCAATGACCTTTCCTAATTTTTCCATCTCCTCTTGTCGAGGCACTTCTCATGTGTGTAAGTGGATCCTCGTTGGTCAACTGTAAAGCAAGATCCAAGTCCATGATCTCGAGAGAACAAATCAAAACGCTTCTTCTTTCCATGACTTGAAATTAGTTCCATTAAGCATTGGAATGGAATTAATATTGGCAGAGATATTTGCAGCAGAACCAGGAACTAAACAGAGAACAAAATAAATAAATAAATAAACTAAATTACTCACATAATATGCAAAATTAATTAATCACAGACAATGGTAGGGCCCCATCACAAGATACCTAATACAACATTAATATTTGCTAGTTTCCTTTGGACAAAAACATTAACTTGTAAATGTCACCTTGGTGTACCGATCAAACACTCACAAAGCATGTCAAACACTAAACCTTTCTTTCAACTCGAATTTAGCGTCTACATTTTATACCAAGAATTACCACATGTTTACACCATGTGTATATGCAATTGGGGCCAAACATTAACCTTCCTTTTCGGGGCCGACAATATTCGCATGAATAACATACACACAAAACCTTTTTAATATTCAAAATTAAATTAATTTCCACAACAGAGGCTGCTTTGGCAACATATTGTTTTGATTAATTTAATTCCTAATATTATATCCATAATTACCAAAATCTAGAATACCCAACCAGTATCCAAATTAAGAATTGCGTCATTACAAATCAAACCAGAAATTGTAAATTGAACCCCAAATCTATTTCCTTATTACCTTAATCTTTAATATACATAAAGCAATATATTTCTAAATTCTCAATAAAAATATAAGCTATATACATACATGTGTAATTCATGTATACCAAACCAAATTACAAATATGTTCAAGATCTTTAAATCTTGAAATATGTGACGGCTAAAGAAAAGCATAAAACCGTCATATTACAAATTCAATAAGCCATATTGATATTCAATGGAATCCATAAATAATTTCATGACGAAGACAATAGATCAACCATTCTTGATAACCTAATCATGAACCTAGGCTCTAATACCACTTATTGATAATTGAATATCTTAGAAACAAGATCTCGTTTCATGCTCGTGATCTGATATCTTAAAAACAGGATTTGTTCATACCAGATCTTTAATCTCTTAAAAATAGGATTCCATATACTCATATCATCAAGTATTTGAAACAAATAATAACTAAGCATACCGACTTCCATTGGGTAAATCTATCTGATTCTAAAGGGGTTTTGTCTCCAAATTAGACCCAACTCTCAATTCCTCTTGACGACGTGGGATGTCAAAAGAACGAGTATGCTTTTTAATTTGAAACCCTAGGTTTATACTCTAGTCCGGCCCATCATGTAACTAGAAACTATAGCCCCGCCTCTCACACACATAAGGAGGTCTACACTTAAATTAGATGCATACCCAAAATACCTAAACCATATTAGATCACTTTATTTAATTGGGCTCAACCTTGTTTGATAGCCTGTATATACAATTATACACATAAAAACTCATATGATAGATTGAAAATTCTCAACACTTTTATCTCCATAATGATATTTTCTCTATTAGAGATATTGAGCACTCAACATTTTTCACTTCTAATCAATATTTAAAATCAGATTTGATGTGTGATCGGATAGTCAATCGACTAACTTTTCACCCAATTCCTTCTTGATGTAGATCAAATTGTCAATCATTAAAATTCGACGATCTCTGACTAACTATTATTTTCACTTAATTGAATGGCTCGAAGCTAACAAACACTTCTTGTAAATCTCTCCTTCCCCGATAAAGATTATCATCTCTAAAGTGCTAAAACCTCTTTGAATCAAAGTAGTGAACATCAGATTAAAGAAATTATAAGTATATTTGTACCTCAAGAACACGTCATGACTCCATTTGAAATTAGAAATAGAAGAATTCGACACTATTTCGGTGCTTAAACGTCGGTCGAGTTTAATTTTGATTTTACGTCTAAAAGAATTTACAACAAAGAACAAGAAAGAGAACAATTCCAATCTCAACGTGAGGAGGAAGTGAATCATGAAATAGGCGTTTTAGTGGCTGGACTGATATGTCGCCGGCCAAGTTGTTGTCAAAACTTCATATCTAGTATCATATTATCTTACATAATCTTATTATAAATGAAGTCATTGTCACATGTTCCTATAGACATATAATTTTGATCAGAGATGTGGGAAAATATACAGTTCTACAAGAACAAACTATTAACATGTCACATTTTTGTTTTAAATAAATAACAAATAAATACAATATTATCGCCAATAATCTTTGATCAATCCATTATTTACATTATAATAAACATTAATATCAATATCATATGTAATCACTGAATACCAATAAAAATGAATTTTAATGATTCGGTATCCAAATATAGGGATCTTGGTTTATAAGATTTTCTAATCAATCAAAACATTAATCCCAAAATGACAATCATGGGTCAATGTATTGATCCTTCAATAATATGCTAATGGTATGATATGAGATCTTCCATTTTATGGTGTCACAAACACCGCTCCCTCAACTCCCACTGGGCCACTTATGAACTCTTACCCGCATATCCTCAAAAAAATGATTTAGCATTAAAAGATGTTTTACACCCTCTCACGTGAAGAGTCAAACGAATTAAATGGACTTTCACGAATTTTCAAATATTCAAATTACACAAAGAATTACAGAGAAAGGTCTCGAACCCATAATCTCTAGTGAGACCAAGATATATATATGATATCATGTTAAACGACTAACTTTCTTAAAAACTCGAATATATAAAATTTGGATTTAATATAGATATCATGTTATTTAACATATGTATATGTTACCTGCATACCCCTTTGAAAATGATTTAGTATTAAGAGATGCAATGTTCCAATATATACAAATGTTAATATGTATATTTTCATGACATGAATAAATACCCCTGCCAATAAGGCCTGACTAAATGCCATTGCACGAGGTATAGGGAAGAGATCATATTCAAATATCTATAAGAATGGCATGTTATAATGTTGTAATTCAAAATGAATAAATATAAGTAATAATAATAATAATAATTCTTATTTAATTCGTGCATTCATCGCCATTCTTTTCCTTCACGATTAATTATAATTTCCTTCAACTTTGATAAGATTTGTTCGGAAGGTGATATGGGTATTTAAAGAGGCAGCATGTAGGTCAGGGTCGGTTTCTTCGCTCTTTACGTATATTTAAGGAAATGCGTGTTGCACGATATTTGTACAAAACATTTTGTAGAAGGTGGCTGAAAGGTTGAAATTAAATAACTTTTAATGATTATCAGAAAGCCTCAAGTCAAGTTTTTCATATAGTCATTTAAATTACTCAAAATTTATCAAGTTATCCCATGTATCAAGGTAAAAGGAAAGCTAATGATGAGTTTATAAGCCGTAAGGAAAAAAGCCTCATTTCATGAATTAACTAGATTAAGAAGAATTTTAAAATCACCTAACATTGTTAGAACCTGTTATCGATATGTCCTGACCACTGGAGAAACTGGTCATCGCCTCCAACCTGCAAGACCATGTGAGAGGGAAATTATTGGATTATCTTATATCAACTGAAATTTTTGTGGATCGGTACACTAGCATTTCATCTACAAAATTAACCTTTGTGAGCAATTTCATTGGAGAATGAGGCCTTAGGCCCAAGTCATGCCCGACCTTTAGGCTCCCGCGGACCTGAGCCAATGAGCTCCGCAGGCTTAAGAATTTTGGCGGCCCATGGCTCACCCCACAGCCCAAACAAGACAGCCCGTCAAATCCCATCTCTCTCCCCTTCCCCTCATCCCTCCTCTCGGCCCGGGCACCCTCCCCCTCCTCTCCTCTCCCTCCGCGCCCTCCCTCCCCAACCCTTCTCTCTCTCTCCTCCCCCCCTCTCTAGCCGGCCCCCCCATTCTCTTCCAACGGTCATGTGACCCGCAGGAACACCTCCACTTTCTTCCCAACGGTCATGTGACCGTGGAACCTTTTCTACTTTTTTTTCACTTTTTTTTTTTTTTTCTATAAATCCTACACATTTTGTTACCATTTTTCATCAAATTAATTTTTTAATTTCTCATTTTCTCTACAAGTTCTTCTCTTGCTACATTCTTAATACTTCATTTTCTTCCATTGTTCTTCACTTTCTTCATATTACATGATATTATTGGAGGTGCAAAATTGCAAATCAAGCATTGGTGATCATTCTAATAATTTGGATTTTAAAGAATTCTGCTGACGTCTAATTGAGTATTATTTATCCACCTTTTACTTTTCTTTATTTGTTTGTTACATTTTATATAATATTTTATTAATAATTTTAATATGATAGTGCATGTGCATCTTCTAGTCCATGTGTATCATCATTAAGCAAAAAATTTAGTTCAAATATATGGAATTTTTTTTGATAGAATAGAAATAATTTAGAAAATAATAAAAAGAAATAAAAGCAAAATGTAAAATTTGTAGCAAACTTAGCTGTAGATCAAATTCAAAGGCCTAGTCATCTAAAAAAGACATAATGAACAGCAAAGCTACATAATGTAGATATTAAAAATTTTATGTAATTAGGAAAAGATGAATGGAAATTTAAATTTTTTTTCTTATGAAGAGTCTTCGTGTCGTGAAGGAATGATTGATTACATAATAAGAGCTGAACAACCTTTTAATATGATGAAAACTCATGAATATTCAAAAACAATTCAAACATTGATTAATCCTCAATTCAAATGTTGGTCCGGAAATACTGTTAAAAGAGGTATTATTAAAAAATTTCAAACAGAAAGAGAAAATTTTAAAAAATATTTTTCAAATTTTGAAGGAAAAATTTGTTTAACATCTGATATTTGGACATCTTTAATGTATAGAGGCTTTTTAGGCTTTTTATGTATTACTACTGCTCATTATATAGATACTGAATGGATGTTAAATAAAAGAATAATTTCATTTAAAACAATAAATACTCCACATAGTGATAAAATATAGCAACTTTAATAAATGATGAAATTATAGATTTAGGTATTTGTGATAAAATATTTACAATAACATTAGATAATGCTTCTAATAATGATGCAGCAATACAAAGATTAAAAAGATTTTGGCAAATAAAAGAGGATCATACAAAATTATTTCACGTACGTTGTTGTGCACATATTTTAAATTTAATTGTAAAAGATGGATTAAAACAAGTTGATAGTACATTAAAAAAAATTAGAGACATTGTATATAATAATAATTGTTCTAAACAAAACATGAATTATTTTTTTATTGTTGCAAATATGAAAAGTGAAAAATATAAAGTTTAGATATACCAATTAGATGGAATTCTACTTATGTTTTAAAATATTACAAAATATAAAAGAAAATAACATAATAAATGCAACTATCTAATAGTAATAGTAGATTTTGGATGTAACGTTAAATACTATAATTGACATTGCGAACCTTCTACAAGATTTTATTTAAATTTTGATGCTTCAATAAATATTTTTTTGTACTTGTGTATTATCCAACTTTACATCGAAATATTATGCAAAATAACTGTATTTATATGGTACTACAAAATTATTTAAGTTATGAAATTTTAATGATACAATTTTTTGCAATGATAGAAACAGATTAAAAAATATTGAGAGAAATACCTTGATTTATTATATTATTAATCAGACCCTAGATTGAAAATTTGATGCTCTAGATGAAATTGGTTGCAAGTTATTTACAATGAAGATCAAATAACTAAAGAAATTAAAATGAAGTAAATTCATTATTATATATTTAAGGTAATATTTATAAAGAAACATATGGAAATTATATTAGTTTGATAAAATCATCATCCACTACAAGCTCGCCATCTTTATAAAAGCCTTTAGAAATGGTTTATAAGAAAAAATAACAATCAGTTTTCAAATAATACAACCGATATAGATAGATATCTATGAGAAACAATTCCATTTTGAAGACAATGAAGATTTTGAAATTTTAGAATGCGGAAAACAACAAATAAAATACCCTATATTTATTCACATGGTGCGGATGTACTGACCGTGTTCGTGAGTACTAATCGATCGGAAGTCATGAAAAGGTGTGGAAGAGTGGTTAGCAAAAGCGGCGTAATTTATCACCCGCTAATCGGGGCAGCAGTGATGCTTAAAAGCATCGGGAATTTAGCTTTAATAAGAGATCGCACGATCTTATTCGAGAAGTCGCACTAAATGACCGATACAAGTAACTTTAAATTTATCAAACATGAATAGATCCATGATAATTCGTCACGGTAAAATAGTTGATTAAAATATTTCTAAATGTATATTGTATTTTTATTTTCTTATGGTCAAAAGTACAAATGATTGACAACAAGTAGGTGCCAACCTATTGTGATGTACTTATTTTATAAAATACGTAAACTTTTCATACATTTCCAAATGTACTTATATTCGACTTATCAAAATTTTAAATAAAGTATTTTTTTATTTTGAATTGTTTTAAGTTATTTTTATTTTATTAAATTCAATACAATTTAAATAAAAACCTAACCACCTATGAGGGCCGAGCTTTTAGCGGGCCTCCGTGGGGCCTTAAAAGCCCATGAATCTGGCCGACCTATCGCGCCGTGCCCGCCTAAATCAAGCTCCACGTCTGCCCTTCTTAAAACGGCTTTGGTCCGCTAGTGGTTCGGGGTCGACTCCAACCCGCTTCCAGCCAAAGTTGACCTGGCCAAGCAGTGCTTCGGAGCCCACGTTTTCGAGATCCCAGCTTTAGAGACAACTATTGCCTTTGACTTGTAAACATGGAGTTGATAGTATCTATGATCATGAAGCCATTTTATTTGACCATTTCGATGGCCGCTAATTCATGAAACTTAATATTACAAATTGGTAGACCGGTTGCATTTCGCGCCTTTATCTCAATCTTACATGGTCGTAATCCTACTCGTATATGACTGGTAAATTAAAAGAAATTAAAGGAAACTTACAATTTCAATTCATCATATTTTGAAAGTTCTCATTGATTATGGCTTTGTTTGTAACCTAGCTTCGCTTGGAACCAGAAAATAATAGTTAAAAAGAAAAAAATTTCACCTCTTATCAAAATTCCTTTAAAACTTACGTATTTTTAAATTTCTTATATAATAGAAAAAAAAAAGAGTTTGAATAAACAAATAAAATTTATTTATTAATTTTTAGCTATTTTTTATTTTCGCTTGCGTCCATAGTCATGCTCACATACAATATACCTGACATGTCAACATTCACAACCCAACCCGACATCTAATAATAAACGTGTTAAGACTAACTAAAAACTCAATCCATTTATTATTCATAAGAAAGAAAGTCAACACGAATATGACTCATTTAATTTGATTATTTAAAATAATAAGAATTATAATTAATCATCCATGTTTAACACAAATAACTTATTAAATTTAACATTTATTAATTTTATTATTTAAAATAATATGAATTATAATTAATAATCTATATTTAACATAAATAACTTATTAAATAGGTTAATTAATTAATATAATAATTAAAAGTATTAAATTAGTATTAGACAAAGTTAACACGAATATAACTCATTTTATTAAACGTTAAGAAGGGATTAATGACATGACCAAAACACGATTATACTTAACCAAAACCCATAAAAACCGTGTTGGGTTCGTGTCGTGTTAAATTTTGTCAACCCTACTCATATATTAGGTGGAATCTCCCATATGATATGTCCAATGGTAAGAGGAAGTTTGTTGTGACTTCTGAGGCACCCTTTAAAACAACATTAGATCCAACTGTGATTTGTTAGGTCTTGATTGAAAAGGTATTTTTTGGGTTTCAATGGTGCAGACAAGTGTTAAGGAAAAAATAAAAAATAAAAAAAAGTGAAATAAAAGAAAATTATGAGGAAAAATGGCCAAATAGTTTTAAACTTAATAAATTAATTTTATATATATTTTTAAACTCATTTTATTTATTTTTCTAGCCTCATCCACGTCTTGCAAATCTGCAATGTGGGGGACCTCGTGGTTTTGTGGATATGCATGATCCTGGGGGGTTCCACACACTTCCACTTAATTCATGGATTCATTTACGTGACATCCTTACCATTTTCAACGTCTGGAACATGAGATTATCACCTTAGTCGTACTATTAATTCAAATTCCAACCACAATTGCAAATTCAACTCATTAATGTCCATTTCTGACAAACATCAATAGGTTGGGTACGGTCTTAACATATTAATTCATGTAATATTTCCTTAATACTTTTTTTTTTCGAAACACTTCCTTTAATACTTTATAACTTCTCTAATCCTAATGTTATATAAAAGACTTAGGTTAAAATAATTTATATTTGGAAAAATATTGTACAAAATTAATTTGGAACCCACCATTTTGTCTTCACCCATTGTTTATTTATTTATATATCATTTATTTTTTTTTAAATATATCATAGCATTACTAGAAACTAATTGTTAAATTTTGGGTTGAAAAATAAATAAATTTGGGAAATTATATATTGTATTTTATTTTTAATGTTTTAGCCTATTTTGACATGTAGACAACATAAGATTAAATTGGGCTAGTCAAAAGAAGATCGGAATAAAAGTGGGTCAAATTGATTCCATCCGTTTTCCACCTAAGGTAAAATTGATCGATATTATCACGCATCAAAGTTTTCACCAGCACAACTTACGGAACATGTATTTTGAGAGAAAATCTTGAACGACAACACAAAGACTTGCCCAACTTTATTAAGTCATACAACACATTTTTAAAGTAACAATGGATAGAGAATACAACATTAATGCTAATTGGGGCACGTACAATTTCACATCACAATAAACATTACCAAATAAGGATCGGTGAATAAACACCAATAAATCATCCCAATGAGAGTCTATCCAATGATAGGAACCTTGGTTACGATGCCTTTTTCATCGACCCAAACACGGACCCTAGTGATGATGTAATCTCGAGTAACAGGTGTTCCTTCTAGAAGGATATCAACGGTAGTGTGATACAAGGATTCTCCCTTTATGGTTTCTTAAGTAAACTTTCCTTAACTCCCACCAGCTCCGGCCAGGAGCTCTTACCTACATACAATCTCATGAGAAAATGATTTAGCATTAAGAGATGAAGTATTCCAACAAAAGGAAAATATTAGTATATCATATGTCAATGAAATGAACAATAATTAATCCTTATAACGTTACCTTCACATTCAGATGCCATTCTTTTCCCTTCACACAATTACATGCCCTTTGCTTCAACTTCTAATATATGATTTGTTTGGCTTGTGATATATGGGTATTTATAGATTGTATATGGCTAGCCTTTATTGACTTTCTTGCCTAACCTACATAAATCGCAACTGGGTTCTGTTAGCTTGTCAGAATTTTTTATGTGTACATATTTTATACAAAACATTTTAAAGGTCATAGTTGTAAGGATGAAATTGAATGGATTTTAATAAGTATCAGAGCTTGAAGTTGTTTTTAAGTATGTATATATTTAAATTATCTCTTCAATAGAAAAACCTGTTATTTGACTTTTTATTTACTTCAATTGTATTTGAATATAAGCTTTTCAGCTCCCATGTTTTATAAAAACACTCTTAGAATAATGCTTTATTTGTTAAAAATCTCCTACTGCCATAATGGAAATGGAAATGAAATTCAGGCCAATTGGATCAACTACACTAAGGATACATCATTGACAGGTCAGAGGAACCGTTTTTGACCCGTAAACATGAACTTATCTGCTCAAGAAAGCATATATAATTGATTTGGTAGTATGAAACTAATGTGCTTCACAAACTCTACCATGAGAGGGTCAACTTAATTGGGCAATAGATTTTGATGTATCCATCCAAACAAGCAGCCTAATGCTAAATCTAGTCAAGATATATACTATTATTATCCTTGTTTGCCTTATTACTTCAAGTGCACTCAATATCAAGGAAAGTGGTCAAAGAAGAAGGTCATGACCTTTAAAATTGTCACAAATGGCATGCAATTATCAATTTCATTATTATAAAGACGCCCTCAATGGGCAAACTTCCATATTCAATTCATGGTGCTTTTCACCGACACTGGTCGAGTTTTGGGACCGGGCTTCGCCGGCTTGATGGATCGGATCGTCTGACAACCCAGAACTCCGCAAAAAAAAGGTGATCCAGCTGGGTGTGCCGACCGCCTCCGGTGGCTGCCGCTTTCTTTCTATGAGAAGGAAATAATTCAACCCTCAGGCGCCAGGGTCGCACCTTTCGTGGTGTAACGGGCTGGTATTTATAAGGAAAATAGTGGTTACTTTCCTTGTTAGATGGTGATACTTATCTTTCCTATTGGGTGGGAGTTTCCTTTTCCTTATCATGGACCGACTCTGAAGGGATAATGGAGGAGCCGTGATTTGCAGGAGAGATCCTTCTTTCCTAACTGCGGGGGTGCGGATCATGGAGACTCCGGGCACCTTCCTTTTACATGAGTTCGGGGCCACCTATATCACTTGATTATCCGCGTGGCGGCTTCGATTGGGACCGGGCCCATGTGCCCGGCACAGTAGGATCCTCTGGGTCGAGTAGTTTTATCAGTCCTGTTCCCAACCCCTTCATAAGTATGGAGGTTTAGGCCCGTGCCTGGCTTCGTTTCTAGGCTTGTGCACTAAGTTGTTCTAGTCCCATTATGGCAATTTCAAATTTCTGGTCAGCGGGGGTGCTTTCAGGCAAGGGCTAAAGAATTTCGATCACTATTTACTTCCACGGCTCATAGGATGGTCCGACCTCGAGCTTGTCGTAGTCAAACGCCTCAGGATAACGATGGCGCTTTTTCGCTCTCGCACCTATTCGGATGCTTGCTTCTCCCCGCCTTGTGAAACATTTCATGTATCGCACTTTTCCACTTCTTCTGCGGGTTTGGAAGTTCTTTGATCAATGCTCATAATTGCTTGTGGTGCTTTTTGTCGTCCTATCTTCCTAGGAGTCGTTTTCCTTGTTTTCCTCCTTAGTTCTATGGTGTTTTCCTTCTTCTTCACCGCTTTTCCTTGTTTTGAATTTTAGGTTTTTAGGGCGCATGGGTTAGGTCCACCTCTTTGTTGCTTCCCTCGTTTTCTTCCTCTGCCGTTTAATCATGCGTGCTTCTTCTGGGTCTTCTCGTTCTGTCGGCCTGCACATAGAGGGAAGGCCGGTTGAGGATTTTGAGTCGGCTCGACCTGGCGACGGGCCCGGTAGTCCTGCTGCTGTGGTTGCCGGGGTCCTTCCAATGGGCTATTCCTCCTTCGCTGTGCAAGGGCAAGGAGCATTAGGAGATTAGGTATCCTCAGTGAAAAAAAAAAAAGTGGGTGGGCTTCGACATCCGAGGGCCGCCGTGGAGTGAGGGCAGATGTCATGGCCATTCTAACCGGCCGGGCCTCACAGCAAACTTTCGCTACCTGCTATAGACCTCTTCCGATGTTCAACTGTGTCCCGATCTTCTTACACCTTATGTCGTTTGTTCCCAAGATGGTCTACTTCTTTGAGGCAGCCTTCGAGAACGGCCTCCATTTCCCCTTACACCCTTTCATCAAAAGCGTCTTACAACATTTCAATGTATGCCCGTCCCAACTCTCTCCTAATTTTTGGGGCGTCTTGGTCGGCCTTCTAGTTTTTTTTTAGGGATAAGGGCCTCGGGGTCCCTTGTATAGCTCTCACACAGATTTCAAGGTGAAAGAGGCTTTGGAAGGCTTTTGTATATTTCAAGCGGACTACTCACTGCATCTATCATTTTCGACCTCCACTCTTCCCATAAGCATTGGAAAGAGTGCTATTTCTTTGTCAGAGGTCGCACATTGGGGAATACAACCCCAGATCAAGACGAGATACGCTAGGGATTTCGACAGCATGGACTCCGCCCCGAGAACCCGCATGAGCTTGGTTCATGCCAGGGCTCACCTCTTGTGGAGTCAGCGCCACAATCTCGACTTGCTTCGTCATGAGCTGTGTATCTCACCCGACCTTACCCCGAGGACTGGAAGTAGAGCTGCTGGCAATCGCGCCTCGGCATATTCCAATCCGATCAAACGATATTCCTAGCTCTTCGTGTGAGTCTCTCTTGCTCCCCTTTGCTCGACATCTCTTCCGCCTTGCTACGGAAATTTCTCGGGGGGGCCTCTTGTCAGGAGGCCAACTCGGGGAGAACTCGTGCCTCGTGTCGGGTTGCCGGCGAAGAAGAGGAGGAGAGTAAAGAAGGCTCGTGGATCCTCCCCGAGAGTAGCCTCCGGCCCTGGGTAAGGTCTTGAAGCTTCGAGGACCGATCCCCGCCGCACTCCTCAAGTTTAGGTGAAGGCAGGGTCAGCCCTCTGGTCGAGGTGTCCGAGGTGGTGGGTGTGCGCCGTCTCCGTCCCTCCGCTTATGAGAGTTAAGGGTTCTTCGAGAAAGGATGCCGAGCCTCCTCTGAAAGTCCTTCCTATCTCTGTTTGGAGCCTTTCGACGTAAAACGCCTCGCCTCCCCTTCCGACACGGGGAGATGTGGGCGATGATCGCTTTGAAGTTGAGGGGGGTGAGGACTCACTACTCGCTAATGAAGTGAGCTCTGGCCGGTTGTTTAGTCTACCATCTGTGACTCCTCGATCTCAAGAAGGTGGAGGCCCTATGCGTTGAGGAGGCTCTAGCCCTGTCCCTCAAAGGGATCGTCTCTGTATGTCTGAGCGCCTTCTTTTATTTGTCTTATTGTTGTTTTGATGTTATCTGCTAACTCCATCATGTTCCTTCGCAGACGATCACTTATAAAGGACTCAAGAGGAGGAGGGCCATTGCCTGGGAGCCTCACAAGGCAAGGAGCATGGCAAAGCCAAGGTCGCCTCCTTGAATTTCGAGAGGCCGAGCTGAGCCTCGGATACAAAGCTTTACCGGGATGATGTTTTGGGGGTATAGATCCGATCCGGGCGATACCTCGACTGCAGTGCGAGAGTCGAAGACGGAGAGAAGAAGGCCATAGAGGGCCTAAGGTTGCCGAGGATAAGCTGCGGGTGGTTAAGGAAGAATTCCAAGTTGCTAGGGAAGAACTGTTCACCAAGGCAGCGGCGTTGGATCGGGCCCGCCGAGAGGCTTCTGAAACTGAGATCTTCGTGGAGCACTTGGTCGAGGAGTGCAACGCGTTACTCGGGGACCTCCAGAGGCGGGAGGCTATGATCAGCTAGAGGGATGGAGTAATAGCGGAACTAAGGGATAAGGCATGCACCTTATGGGCCTCCGGATGGCTTGCTTTCCGACTTAGAGCTGCCAAGGCTTTTCCGGGTTTGGACTTCAATCTTCAAGTTCATGATGAAGAGGAGGCGGAAGAATCTGTTTCTGATGAAGAGGTAGATCCCGAGGTGCTCTCTATACCCTAGCCTGGCTCCTCTCCCTAGTGAAGCTGAGATTCCTGTCGAGGCTGGCTCTTCCCCCTCGCCTGCTGGGGCTTTGCCTTTTGATATGCATTGGCTTGGAGGCTCGCACCACTGAAGCTACTTGTGGCTCTACCCCCAACATCTAGGCCCCTTTGTGTAATCTTTGCTTACTCTGGCTAGTTGTGAGTTCTAAACCTCAGACATTTGTAACGTTGACATCAGTTTCATTGTTCTATGGGTATCCGTCTTTCTTCCTTCTTGGTTTTCCGTTTTCTTTTTTTTTTTTTACTTATGTGGATGATTAGTGCCCAAAAAGTGAAATTTTGAACCCTATTTATTATAGGTTTTGAGTGCTTTTTGTGTACTAATCATTCTAATTAACCCGATTTGCACATTAAGGTCCCTACTATTCTACTGATCGCATTTTATGGCTATTTTGATAGTTTTTGCAAGCTTTTCATGCCAAGTTTGTCGAGTCATTCTAAGCATGAAGAATTATGGTCGAACTCAGCATTATAGATAAAAAATCAGAAGAAAAGAATATCAGAAAAAGGAAAAGAAAGCAAAAATAGCATGAATAAGATGAATAGTGTATGATGAACAGTAACCGTGAATAGTGATAAATGTGAGGATGGAACAAGAAATGACAGGAAAATTTTCAAGTCGGAAAATTCGCTACATAGCGAATTTTTCTCCTGCAAAGAAAATTCCAACTCTTCAAATGGCCCCGTTTTTTGGTTTTTCTCCTTTCTACCCTCATTGTAATAGTTTTAGTTAGGTTAGTTTGGTAGTTCACTTTGATTGTAAGGCTATATAAGCCATTGTAATACACTATTGACCTAAGTATTATTTTGACGGAAGCAAATACGGGTGCTCTGTTTTCTTCCTAGTTTTCTCTCTCCTATTTTTCATTTTCTCTCACTTTCTAGGAAACCAAACACTCCTTTGAGGATGACAACTCAAAGGATGTTTAGCTAAGGTCTCGTATCCTTGAAGAAGAGGGTTGCTAGGCTTGGGAAGTAAGGTTTGCATTTTGTTCCCCTGTTTTTCACGCAAAGAAAGTTTTGGACTTTGGTTCCCAAATTCTCAACTCTAGGTTTAAAGCTCTGATGTACTTTCGGGCCAATACTTGGCAAGCTTCTTTAGGTTCAATGTTTTTTAAATTTTTAGATACACCGGGATATCCATTAGTTGCTATTTACGAGCCACCTGGAGGTAGGTTAAGGGGTCATATTTTCACCGATGCATCCTCATTGATCAATACTTGGTAATCTTAGGCTCAGCTGATGCTTACTATTAGATCCACCGAGATTCATTAGTTGCCCTTTACTTAATCATTGTAGATGGGTCAAAGTGATAGATTTTCACTCAGAGTAACCATAAATGCTAAATAAATGCTTCTTATCGAAAGGAAAATTATTAGGTTTAGTTCATTTTAAAGTTAAATGAAGATCCTGCTCGAATTGACTATAGGTCATCCTCCCCAACGAGGAAATGAACCTGCTGACCTCTTGTAACCCTATCAACCCAACCTAGCAGCCCAACACTTCAAGGATTTCTTTTTACACTTATCAGCCATTTCTGCCTGGTCTTTCTACCACAACATCAACTCCACAGACTTTTTACACCAAATCCTAAAAATCCAAAACAAATTCACCATTTCGAGCCTAACAAATCATTTAAGACGAAGAAAACCCATCCCCCGTGTTCGATCCCAGAGCCGCTATACCCCAAATAGTTACTTACCAGTATAATTTTTAGGGTTATAAATTTTGTTGATTCATAACACTCTATTGTATACCTAATCAAATGGCGTTGTTGCCAGGATGGTGCCTAAGTGCGAATGATGACCGCTGAACACTTCAGGATCCTCACCACAAGTTCTCGCACTTTCAGATATATATATCTTTTTAGTGTTTTCAAGTGTGTTTAATTTGTTTCATTTTATTTTACTTTAGCTAACTTACCCCTTTTGGTAGAGTTGTTTTTTTCCTTTGTCTGCGTTTGCTTTGTTCTTGTTGCAGGGGTTCGTGTTCCAGTGGGATAGAGTTTCTTAATCAAGGTTGAATTTAAACCCAATGGAAGAGGGACAATACGGTCAGCATGTGGCAGGGGGTAACCCTAGTGCATATATATATCCATGAGGGATTATAGAAACCAGCCATGGCAAAGTCAGCAACCCATGGAGAGGAATCCAAATGAATATCGGTCCATGAGGGTCTATAGAAACCAATGGATGAGTTCACCATATGGTAGTACTTACAACCATAGTTGGGGGAATCACACAAATTCCTCATGGGAACCAAGACCCCAAAGTATGCACCTTTCGAACCTCCATATTATGCTTTAATCGTCATTTCAGCCACCACACCAATCCCTCTCCATTTGAATAAGCCATTTGGACCTTACCTAGAGAAATGGATGACCTTGTGGCAGAGCATAAGGGGGTTAATGCCCATTCGACTAGGAGAAATTCGTCACTGGAAGACACTTGAACAAGAAATTAGATGTAATAAAAATGACTTTGAGCATAAATGGGACAACTCAAGAAGACTCAATCAATTGAAACCCCATCGATCGCTGAAAGAATGTCCAACAGAGGGAGTATAAAAGTGACACCATGAGGAGCGTGTCAACAACACTACACTAGGGCTTATGAGGATTTTATTGAATTTTCAAGGGTTGTCCGAATCCTCGATATGCCGTTGTTTTTCCAAGGGAGAAGAAAGAAGAAATCCTTCCCTTATAACTCGAGGAGGGCAAGGAAAGAAATGTGCGGGAAAGAGTCCCAAGAGCTTGTTTTGAATCCATTTCCACCAACAACCCACTACCAAGAGCCCTCCCATCGACTCAAGTGTACATTTTGCTACACACAGAAACACCATCTCGAGGCCTTGTTTACCTTACCTTGGCTACGTAATTTTAGGAAGTTGTTGGCCATTGCTCAAACATTTCCGCTACATCGAGACATTAGGTAGCTACTCATATTGCCATGGCATAGTGGGTAAGCATGAAACAAGCGGATTCGGGGTTTGGAGCACTGGACCTCGACAATTCTACGGCTCCACCGAGTTCCTCCTAGCATACGGACAGAGACTGAGCATGGTTTGAGGTGAACAAAGTTCACTCATTTTTATTTTGATTTTTCTTATTTTATTTTGTTTTATTTTAGTTTATTTTGATTTCTTTAATTTTTTCTTTTGATTTTCTCTAATTTTTTAAGTTAATTTTGTTCTGGCTTGTTTTTCACTTTTCTGCAATTTTCGTAATTTTTCTTGTATTAATTTTTGTAGTTTGTGTGAAAATTTTGAGCGTGAATGAAGATCGAGAAAAGCAGGAGAAAAGAGAGAATTTTCCGCTCTGGCGAATTTTCGCTCCCTCCCTGTTTTGCC
The DNA here is from genome assembly GCA_016808115.1 of Tetrastigma voinierianum. NCBI lineage: Eukaryota > Viridiplantae > Streptophyta > Magnoliopsida > Vitales > Vitaceae > Tetrastigma > Tetrastigma voinierianum. Next base: position 29,236 of record JAEQBH010005583.1, on the reverse strand, counting down.
TCTAATTTGTTTCGGTGCGTAAACTTTTCGTAGATATCGGTTTAGGTGATTTTGTCTCGTTGGAAAGCTTAGAGTGTAGAATATAAATATGGCCAGAAAGAACACATTTGAAATTTTTAAAAATTAGTAATATTCAAAATGTTCCAACTGGTCCCTTTTTTTTCTCTCTTTTCTTCTCTTAACTTGTTCATCTTAAGCCCAAATGGAGTGAATAATGTGTCGATGGAAAGCTTACAAAGTCTCCTATCCAACAACGAGTGCATTTCATCAAGGAGGTAGCACTTCCTTCCCTAACTTTCCAATCCGAGCCCCATTGCGGACAATGGGACATTTGGTTAGGGGGAGAGTTAGCAAAGGAAGTGACTTTTGCATTTATGTTTTTGTTATTATTTTGAGCAAGCCCATTTTGTGATGTTCCAGTGGCTTGCTGGTTTCCTTTGTATTTGTTATACTACTCTGGCTTACTTTTCTAAAAGTGGTTGTTTCTGAATTTTTGTGTTACCTTAACGTGGTTTGAAAAATTGAAACTTTTCAATTCTATTGATGTTAGATTAGTTTCCATGTAAATTTGAGTGGATAATAAGTTGAACTCTTATTGCTTCGACCGTTTCTTCCACCTTTAGCTAACCACACACAGTGCACATCAGGTTTCTTCAATAACCTAAAAAACTGCCTAGCCTCTTAAGCCTTGCAATAACCTACCCCAGTTTTGTTGACCACCTTTAATGGGTTAAGGACCCCCATGAATAGAAGGCCAATGTGTCTTCCAAAATAAAAAGAAAAGAAAAAGAAAGAAAAGAAAAGAAAAGAAAAGAAAAGTGCAGCGCTTTGCCTTGAAACACAGCCTTGTCAGGGGTATATGGCGAAGCACTCCTAAAAACTGGTGCCACTAAGCCAGCGGATTTGAAAGTCCACTTGAGCTTAGTGTTCGCTACACGGGTGGATAGGTGGGTTTAGCGAGTTGGCAGGTCTTTGGAGGCTTGAAATCATTCGAGTCAGGGGTGAAACCTATAGAGTTTGTGGTTGAGAAAAATCCTTATGGCTTGTTGCCCTCGTATAACTAGTTGGGAGACATTGGCGAATCCTCGTTACATGGACTTTGGTGAGGTCGATTCAGCATTGCACCCTACAACACAAAAGAGTTGGGGGACAAGTGGGTCACTGATCTATTTAGGTTGGTTAATTAATCTGGAGTGGCGCGGTAGCAGCAGCTTGGTTGGGGGGAGAGTGCAATTTAGTAGTTTATTGTTGAGAACTGATCAAACAAACACTTAGGTTTTGGTGGAAGTCTCTGGTTGATTTAGCAAGAAGGAATCTCTTTTGATACTCCATTTTGTATGACATTCATTCTCTCGAGGTAGTTATTAGGCTAAGTTTCGGTAATTTTCATTGAGGGTTAGGCATTACTTAGCACCATAACCTTTTGAGCGCAACCTTGTAACATAATTTTATTTATAGTTTTATATGTTTTTATTTTCTTCTTGCATTGCTAAGGGACTAGCAATGTAATCGGTTAAGGGGAGTGTGATTCGATTGCCCAAAAAGTGCTATTTTGAACCACACATTTATTATGGGTTTTGAGGTGCTTTTGTGTACTAATCATTAATTAACCGATTTGCACATTAAGGTCCCTAACATTCTCTTGATCGCGTTGTAAGCTAATTTTGTAGTTTTGCAGCTTTTAATGCCAAGTTTGTTGAGTCATTCAAGCATGAAGTGCAGTTTGAACTCAGCATTACAAATCAAAAATCAGAAGAAAAGAATATTAGAAAAAGGAAAAGAAAGCAAAAATAGCATGAATAAGATGAATAGTGCATGATGAACAGTAGCCGTGAATAGTGATGAACAGGAGGATGAACAGTGCTGAATAGCAAATTTTCGCTACAAGCTGGAAATTCGCTACATAAGTAGTACCTCTGCGGCGAAAATTCGGCTCTTAACTGACCTCGTTTTGTTTTTCTCCTTTCTACCCTCATTGTAATAGTTTTAGTTAGTTTAGTTTGGTAGTTCACTTTGATTGTAAGGCCATATAAGCCATTGTCTTACCTTGTTGACCTAAGTATTATTTTGTGGAAGCAAATCCCAGATTGCTCTGTTTTTTCTTCCAGTTTTCTCTCTTATTTTTCATTTTCTCGCTCTAGGAAACGAACCTCCTTTGAGGATGTGACTCAAGGATATTTTAGCTAGATCGTATCCTTGAAGAAGAAGGGTTGCTAGGCTTGGAAAAAACGTTTGCATTTGTTCCTATTTTCCATGACCAAGTTTTGACATTTTGGTTCCGGTACCAACTCTAGGTTTAAAGCTCTTTGATGTACTTTCATTGGCCAATACTTGGCATGCTTTTAGGGTTCAGTGTATTCTTAGCTTTAGATACACTGATATCCATTAGTTGCTATTTACAAGCCACTGGAGGTAGGTTAAGGGGTCATATTTTCACTGTAGATGCATCCTCATTGATCAATACTTGGTAATCTTTTAGGGTTCAGTGGATGCTTATTATTAGATCCACTGAGATTCATTAGCTGCCCTTTACGAATCATTGTAGGATGGGTCAAAGTGATAGATTTTCACTGTAGGAACCATAAATGCTAAATAAATGCTTTCTATCAAAAGGAAAATTATTAGGGTTTAGTTCATTTAAAGTTAAATGAAGATCCGGTTCGGGAATTGACTATAGGTCATCCTCCCCAACACGAGGAAATGAACCAGAGGACCTCTTTGTAACCCTATCAACCCAACCTAGCGATGACACTTCAAGGATTTCTTTTTTACACTTTATTTTAGTTTATTTCGTTTTATTTTCAATTTCCACAACATCGACTCTTCACTTTTTACACCAAATCCTAAAATCCAAAACAAATTCACTATTTTGAGCCTACTGTAAATCATTTAGTACGAAAACCCATCCACAGTGTTCGATCCCGAGCCGCTATCTTTGCGGTAGTGCGCTCTGGCCCGGTAGGAGTAATTAGGTTATAAATTTTGTTGATTCATAACACCTCTTGTAGCACGAATCGATTGAGATTTCTAGTCATCAATCTTCAAATGGTCGGGTTATTCTTTGAGATATCACGGACCTTGATTGGGTGAACTCACGTCTTTCTATTAAGCCCAGGCTACTTGGCTCCTTGGGCATGGGCGCTGGGTTGTTAGGTTCTTAGGCGAGGCACATGGCCCACTTTAAAATCGGAGGCTTCCTGAGGCTCTTTTGAAATTGAGCTACAAGGCTCCTTCGAAACTGGGCTATAAGGCTCTTTCGAAACTGAGCTACGTGGCCTTTTGAAATTGAGCTACATGGCTCCTTGGCTATTGGGCCTTTTGGGCTACTCCCGGGTTCTTTAGGCGAGGCTGCGTAGCCCTTTGGGGCGGGCTACGAGGCTCTCTTTTTGAGGAGAGAGCCGAGGCTACGAGGGCTCTCTTTTGAAATTGAACTACATGGCCCTTTTGAAACTAAGCTACATGGCTCCTTGGTTATTGGGCCTTCGGGGCTATCAGGTTCTTTAAGAACCGAGCTGCATGGCCCTTTTGAAAATGAGCTACAAGGCTCCTTTAGGCAGGCTACATGGCTCCTTGAGCCCGAGCTGCATGGCTTCTTGGCTACTGGGCCTTCTAGGCTGTCAGGTTCTTTAAGAACCGAGCTGCATGGCCCCTTTGAGACTGAGCTACAAGGCTCTTTTGAAATCGAGCTCGTGGCCCTTTCGAAACTTAACTACATGGCGCTCGCAGCTCTTGGGCCTTACAGGTTATCGGGTTCTTTAAGAACCGGTGCATGGCCTTGGGCCTGAGCTACGTGGCTCTTTTAGGCCCGAGCTACATGGCTCCTTAGCTGCCAGGCCCGGGCATCGGGTTCTTTAAGATCGAGTACACGCATGGCCCGCTGGGCCGTCTACGTGGATCTTTGGGCCCAGGCTGTGGCTCCTTGGAAGCTGAGCTACATGGCTCCTTGGAAGCTGAGCTCCATGGCTCCTTGGCTACTTTGCCTTCTGGGCTATCAGGTTCTTTAAGAACTGAGCTGCATGGCCCCTTTGGAACTAAGCTACGTGGCCCTTTTGGCCGGCTCACCTTAGTTTCGGCCAGGCTCGCAGCGCCCGGGGTACATCGGGTTCTTTAGGCTGAGTACACTGACCCTTTGGGCCAGGCTACATGGCTCCTTGGTTACTTGGCCTTTGAGGCTATCAGGTTCTTTAAGAATTAAGCTGCTTGGCCCCTTTGGAACTGAGCTACGTGGCTCCTTGGAAGCTGATATACATGGCTCCTTGGCTACTTGGCCTTCAGGGCTGTTAAGTTCTTTAAGAACTGAGCTGCATGGCCCCTTTGGAACTGAGCTACGTGCCCTTTTGAAATTGAGCCACATGGCTCCTTATTCTGGCCTTGAGTTGTCGAGGTTCTTTAAGAACTAAGGCATGGCCTTTAAATTGGTACGTGGCTCTTTAGTAATCCCGACTCTGTGGCTCTGATCTAGCTATGCGACTCTTTCATCTTCCTCCCCTAGGGAAGGCGCACACGATTTTAATGCAGATCTTATGGAGAATCGGAATAGACCGCGTGACTCTCTAAGCGTCCAGGTCTCTTTATAAACAACTGCCTCTCTTCGATGGTCCGTATCATACTCCGCTTCCAACCTTCTTCCTCTATTCGATAGTATTGGAGTTCGTACATGATGAAGCTTCAGGGTTTGATCATCAACGCGCAGATGCATGCGGTGATCGTGGTAGACGTTTGGTTTTGATGCTACGCCCATTTGTAAGAAGTTGTGTTTTCCCTAGTTCCTCACTGTGGGAGTTATGTTTATTCCCTAGTCACGCCCATTGATGGGCCCCGGACCGAGGAACATATTTGGAGGGGGCGGTACGTTCAGAGGGAATATTTTTAAGTCCTGCTTCCTCCATTATACTCGTCCTCCCCTTTTTTCTCCTTGTCCTTCCTTTTCTCTTTCTCTTTCTCCTTCCTTTTCTCTTTCTCCTTCCTTTTCCTTTTCTCTTTCTCCTTCCTTTTCTCTTTCCCTTTCTTGTGGTTTTTGCCTTGACGGGGTGTTTGGCCGATGTAAAGAACAACTTTGCTGATGGTAATTTTCTGAGATGTAGAGAACAACTTTGCTGGTTGTAATCTTCTAAGATAACTGAAATAAAAGTACAGTCTTTTGGAAATGTGTGTACTTCTCTAATGTTTTTTTTTACTAGAATATTGATTAGGCTGATAATGAACAACGACTGTTTTTTAATAAAACTGTAAATTTCTTATTAAAAGCAACAATCCAAGGTCTATTGATAGAAACGCCTGAGGTGCTCGGCGTTCCAAGAATGTGGCAAGGTTTTTCCTTCCTATGTTTGAAGTTCGTAATTGCCAGGTTGAACTATTCGCGATACCACGTAAGGTCCTTCCCAGTTAGGTCACAGCTTCGGAGTGTGTGGGTCTTTCCTTGTTAGGTAGGGTTTCTTTAGAACTAGCGAGTCATTGAGAACCCAAAACTCCTTGGACTGGCTCTTCGGTCGTTGTACTTTGTTGTCTTTATATGATAGTCCTTGGCACGCTTTAGAACCTGCTCTAGTTTTTCTTCTAAGAGGTCAAGGTTAAGGCGGAGAATCTCTTCGTTGTGCTCGGTATTTGAGAACTCAACTCTTGGTGATTTTAGCCCAACCTAGACGGGAGCTACTACTTCCGTGCCAAATGCTAGGGCAAATGGGGTTTCTTAGGTCGCTGATCTGCGTGTAGTTCTGTAGGCCCATAACACCTCGGGGAGGTATTCTACCCATTTTCCCTTTAGATTTTCTAGTTTGGTCTTTAATCTGCCTTAAGTCCTTATAGTGACTTCTGCTTATCCGTTGGACTATAGATGAGTTGGGGATGAGTAGTAATTCTTGATTCCGAGCTCGGTGCAAAAGTTTCTGTACTTAGGATTGTCGAACTGTTTCCCATTATCAGATATCAGGGCTTTAGGGATTCCGAACCTGCATATTATGGACCGCCAAACAAAGTTACACACCTTTTGCTCGGTGATTATTGCTAATGGCTCGGCCTTAGCCCACTTGGTGAAGTAATCCACTCCTACGACAATAAACTTGCATTGACCCTTCCCAATGGGTAGGGGTCCCAATAAGTCCAGCTGCTTTGTTGAAAGACGAGGAGCTAGTGATTGAGGTCGGGGCACAGGAGGAGGTGAGATTTGGGCGTGGCTCTTGGCGGATCTTACATTTTAACTAGCTCAGGCGTCTACGGAGACGACAGGCCAATAACCTGTCTTAGTATCGCTACCTCTAAAGACCTGGCTTCGATATGGTTGCCACAGATACCTTCGTGCACCTCCCTCAGTTGGCGTCTTTCTTTCCCACGCACTTAAGGATGATTGTAGAAAAGCCTTGTTTATACAAGGTCCCCCGATGAATGGTAAATCTAAGTAGGCCTTGTCTGCGAGCTTAGGCCTCCTTTGGATCGCTTGACAATGTTCCGTCCACCAAATAGTCCTAGATGGGGTCCATCTAGCTCAACTCAGACATTATCGGGGACACTTCTTCATTGTCGACGTTCACGTAGGGTTCTAGGAGGTGCTTGACCGGTATCAGTTTGTCTAGATCCTCCTGCGACGCTGTTGGAAGCTTTGCTAGGGCATCTGCCTGCGTATTCTCTGCCCTTGGGACATGTCTGACCTGAACCCGTATGAACTTCTTAAACAGTTGTCTCACCTTTTTGAGGTAAAGGATCATTTTTTTCTCCCCTGGCTTCGTAGGCGTCCTCTATCTGTTTCACCGCAGGTGGGAATGCTTTGCATATCTCAATTGATCGGCTGCATAAATTGGGCAAGATTCTAAGCTTTGGCGATAGCGACTTCGTACTTTCGACACACGCGTTATTGGAGGCTTAAAATCATAATCTAAGCGTGTATTCCACGTCAATCCCGACTGGGGAGGTAAGAGTCAGACCCGCACCGTTTCCTTAGGAATTGGTAGCCCTATCTACGGACAACCTCCATACGGGTAGGTCGGGCACCATCTAGGTAGCTTCGGTAGGCTATGCCGAGATGTTTGAAGGGGTGAATTCTAAGATGAAATCTGCCAAAACCTGCCCTTTGACTGCGGTTCTTGGCTTGTATCTGATGTCGAACTCACCGAGCTCTATGGCGGTCTTCTCGAGTCTCGAGGCATGCGATATCTGTCTCATTAGGTGTTTTGTTGGGATTTCAATAGTGTGAGCCTAAAAATATGGTCAAAGCCTTCTGGCAGTGGTTACCAATGCTAGGATTAACTTCTCCATCTTTGGATACCTTTCCTCTGCTCCCTGTGACTCGATTTCTGATAGTAGACCGATTGTTGTATTCTATATCGCTACGACCGACGGCCTTGGTTGAAATGCGAACGGCCAAATGGGAATGTGGGAGTTCTCCCTTGGAGAGACTTACCAGGATGGGAGGAGAGCTCAGGTATGTTTTTAACGCCAAGAACGCCTCTTCGCATTGGGCGTCCCAATGGAAAGCCTTTTTCAGAATCTGGAAGAATGGTCGGCATTTGTTGTTGGATCTAGATATAAAACGGCTCAGAGCTATTATTCTCCCAGTCAGACGTTGAATTTCTTTGGTGTTTGAAGGTGGTTGCATGTCTAACATGGCTTTTATCTTATCTGGATTTGCCTCTATTCCTCGGTTGTTAACCATGAAACCCAAGAATTTTCTGGCTAAGACTCCAAAGGCACACTTGGTTGGATTTAACTTCATGTTATAGTTCTTCAGGACCTGAAACGACTCAGCTAGGTGGGCTACGTGGAGCTCGGACTTAACTGACTTCACCAGCATGTCATCTTTATATACCTATAGATGTTTAATATGCTTACGAAACATTTTGTTCATTAACGCGATCGTGGCTAACGTTCTCTTCAACCCGAAGGGCATCACCTGGTAACAGTAAGTACCTTGACAAGTTACAAATGAGGTATTCTCTTGGTCATTAGGGTCCATTCTGATCTGGTTGTATCCCGAGAAAGCGTCCATGAAGCTGAGAAGCTCGTGGCCAGTTGTAGCGTCCACTATCGAATTCGTCGAGGTAGGGAAAGCTATCTTTAGGAAACGGGAAGCTCTGTTGATATCGGTGAAGTCGGTGTAGAGTCGCGTTTTCCATTGCCTTTTGGTAGGACTACATTATCCAACCCGATTCGAATTATTCTGCTCTCGGATAGCTTTGGCTTGGAGGAGTTTGTTAACTTCTTCATTGATCACCTTCTGCCTTTATGGGGCGAAACTCCTTCTTTTTTGCTTGACTGGTTTGAAGGAGGGGTTGATGTTCAGCTTGTGTGCGATCACTGCAGCGTCAATTCCCCCCAGATCCTCCTACTTCCAGGCGAATACTTCCATGTTTTGTTTCAAGAAGTGGATGAGGAGGTCCTTGACGTCTTTGGATAATTTGGATCTAATGTAGACGAGATGTTCCAGCTGGTCATCAAGTTGTATCGGTTCTAGTTCCTTTGAAGGCGTAGGTCGATTCCTACCTCATCTCTTATGTTGAGCTTGTCCATGTAGATGTTGCCAACCACTTTTTGTTTCATTGATGTCGAGTAGCACTCCCTAGCTACGCGTTGATCTCCTCGAACCATTCCCACCCCATTCTTCGTGGGGAATTTGATAATCATATGATAGGCAGAAGGGATGGACCTTATGGCATTGAGGGAAGGTCTACCCAACAGTATGTTATAAGCTGATGGGGCATCCACTATGAGGAAACTCATCGCCGTTATGGCCTGGCATGGGAAATCTCCCAAAGTGAGCACTAGTTGTATTGACCTTAGGGGTAGCACTCTTTCTAAGGAGAATCCCCGCAGGTGGGCGTTGATTGGTTTTAGCTTCTCCCTTCCGATGCCCATTTTATCGAAGGCTGACGCGAAGATGATGTCTGCCGAACTTCCGTTGTTAACCAGGACCCTGTGTATTGTTTTGTTGGCTACGACGACCCTTATTACCAGTGGATCGTCGTGAGGATGTTGGCAGCCTTCCATGTCAAAGTTCGAAAAAGTTAAGATGGTGTTTAGCCGAGGGAGTTTGGATACGGTTTGTATCTCTAGTGTCTCCTTTATGTCGATGCGCGAGATGAGCCTTCGAGCCTATACGGACTCCTCCCCCTCGAATCCCCCGGAGATAACATGGATTTCTCCCAAGGGTTGTTGGTGTTAAGTTAGAGCTGGATGATGAGGTGATGGGGGCGATGCCTGGTCCCGACCTTCTGAGGCCACGAAGTGGCAAAGATGTCCATGTCGGATCAAGTATTCAATTTCCTTCCTCAGCTGGATGCAATCATCTGTTCGGTGTCCATGATCCTTATGAAATTCACAATACTTGGTTTAGTCCCTCTTCGCTGGGTCTGTTTTCATCTGAGACGACCACCTTAAAAACTTTTCGTGCTACGTCTCACGTAGAACCTGTGACACTGAGGTTGTCAAGGGGGTGAATTGCCAAGGTGGATATGTTGCTCTGACTCGAGGGCTATGAGTGGGCTGACGGTCATGGCGTTGCCTCGTCTTTTTAAAAGATGTGTTCTACATTCTCTCTGTCCCTTTATGGGGATCTATCCACAATCTCCTCGCCTCTGAGGATCGGTCTACGCTTTTTCTCCCCCCTGCTTTTCTTCTTTTGGGCGGAAGAGTTTTCCCTCTTAGATAGAAGGGCTTCCTCGTCGTTGATGTATTTCTCTGCTTTAGCGAGCACCTCGGCCATGCTTTCCTGAGGGTTCTTTGAGATGGAAAACATCAGGTCTTTTGACTATACGTCGAGCCCGATGATGAAGCGGTGATGGAAAACTTCTCATCTGGGATGTCTACCTTTAATGACTCTGCATTAAACCTCTAAACATAGGATCTCAGGTTCTCTTGTGGGCTATGCTTTATGGTCAACAAGTGATAGCTCGACTTCCTGTATGTCCGAGCTCCGATGAAGTGGGAGATGAAAGCGATGGACAACTCTCTAAAGGATGAGAATGACAATGGCGGGAGTCTGTTGAACTAGGCTAAAGCCTGGCCTTTTAGTGTGATGGCGAAGGCTCTGCATCTAACGAGGTCTTGGTATCCGTGTAGCTCCATCTGATTCTTGTAGGTATTGAGGCGGTCTACAGGATCTTTCGTTCCGTCGAAGGTTTCGATCTAAGGCATTCTGAATTTTGCTGGGAGAGGGAAGTGTAGTACCCTGGCCATGAACGAGGACTTTGTTTGTTGTACCAACGCATCCATGGAGACTGGAGCTCGTCCTTTCACTGTTTTCCTTCATGTGGCTGAGCTCTTGCTGGATGTCCTAAAAACGCTGCTCCCATGATCGTTCCCCTATCTCCTACTGATAAAGGATGGATACATTACCTCCGTTGTTCCTTTCAGGTACTCCCTCATTGCGATCCTCTCCGGGGGGTTTATAGGGATCATGTTCTTTGGCTTAGCTAGTTTCTCCTTCTCCTTCAGCGTCTCGAGGAGCGTCGTGGTGTTGTTGTTCTTCCTGCGATTGTTGCATTTGTCTGGTGAGTTCCTCTAAGTCTCTCAACAAACGTTGGTTAGCGAGACGGAGTGACTCCATCTCGTCAGCATTGGCTTGCAAAGTTTCAAGAGCATCTCTTAGTGGTTGGCTATCCAGGTCGCCTTGTTGGACCTGCGTCCTAGGGGGGTTGGCGTGACTCCTGCTTATGTTTTGGTGAAACCATCGATCCGCGAAATTCGATTTACTTGTAAAGGCTGTCGTTCCCACGAGGCGGCCTTGGCCCAGTGGTGCTTTTTCTACTGATACTGGGCTGGAGCTTCTTGGGACTGTCAAACCGGTCTGATGGATCAGATCGTCGGACAACCTGCAACCTACACAAAAAAGGGTGATCTGGCGGGGGTGTACCGGTCATCGCTCCGATGGCTAAGTCAATTTCTTTCTTATGAGAATGAAAGAATTCAACTCTTTAGGGCTTTGTGGCTGCGTACCTTTTCATGGTAGAACGGGTTGGTATTTATAAGGAAAATAGTGGTTACTTTCCTTGTTAGATGGTGATACGGTATCTTTCCCATTGGGTGGGGAGTTTCCTTTTCCTTATCATGGGCCCAGGCTACAAGGGATAATGGAGGAGTAGTGATAGGTGTGAGATCCTTCTTTCCTAATCCGTGGGGTGTAGATCATGGAGGCCGGAGCGCAGCTCGCACCACGTGAGTTTTTGGGCCATCTATATCACTTGATTATCTGGCAGGGCGGCTTCGATTTTGGACCTGGGCCCATGTGCTCTAGCATGGGTAGGATCCCTCTATGGGCTGAGCAGTTTAATTGGGTATGTGCCCTAACTCCCTTCATAAGGCGAAGGTTTGGGCCTATGCCTTGGGCTTGCGTTCTGGGCTTGTGAACATGCTGTTCTCTACCCCATCAAATTTCATTATAAAGATGTCTGAAATGGGGGGTTTAGGCTACAAGAAAGTCAAGAAAGAACAACCACAACCTACCAAACACACTCTCTATAAATACCCCTCTAGGAACACAAACAAATCACAAGCTCACTAGCAAGCTAACATATTACTTTTTGAAGGAAAAAGGAATGGCATTCGAATGCAGAGGTAATCAATCAACCAGTTCTATAGTTTTCTTTCTTTCTTTTTTTTTTTTTTTTTGCATACGCTCATTCAAATCTACTTAAAATAGTTAATTCTAATACCAAGTTTTTTCTGTGCTTATGAAGGTAAAACTTCATGGCCTGAGCTGCTCGGAGTAGAAAAGGAGGTGGCTAAAGAAACAGTTGAAAGGGAGAATCCTTATGTCACGGATGTCGAGATCGCGTTAGAGGGAACTATTGTGCCTGCAGATTTGGTACCAGTTTGCACTAGGGTTCGCATTTGGGTGGAGAGTAGGATTATTACAAGGTCAGTTGTTGGCTAGGACTCTAAAAGATTCAGTTTAACTATTTTTCTTGTTGTACTAAACGTTGAGATTCTTTGTGAAAAGGATGTTCCACGAATCTATCAGGAGTCGCTATGCTCTGCATCTACTGTAATGAAAATAAATAAGAGCAGCTAATAAAGTTGCAGCTTCATATCTTTTTATTTTTATGATATTCTCCATTTGCATTGCTACAAATAAATAAGAATGTGAATGTTAGAGTTTGATTACCCAAATTTTATTCAATTTCATTTGAAAAGTTTAGCAATGCCATATCATGGATATTTTTAAGGATTTTAGTAAAGGCCCCATCTGTTACTAATGTTATTATGGGATGCAAATAAATATATAATGTCCTTCTAGGTTTTGAGATATTGAGAAAATTGAAAGGTTTTTGAGGTATTATGAGCATTTTAGGGTTTTGTGCCTAATTATCACAAATACTCATATAGTCATATAGTCATATAGTCATATAGTCAGTTTTCCAAAATAGTTGAAGTGTATTGTTATAAGTGGTACTAATTAGAATTGATCCTCACCCAAACCTTCACTTGTTCAGCACTGCAAGAAAGATGTTTGCTTATTCAACCTTATTCTTTTATTAGACAAAATGAAGACATTGTATCTATATGAAGAGGAAGTGAATATCGGATAAGGGAAAAGTTTTTAACACTATATACATATGGATTCTTAACACTATTTAATTTGTCATATCTGGATCCCATCATTTTATATCGGGGGTGAGTGATTTAGATTGTTCATTTATGTATAAGTAGGATCGATGCTTTCCGTTTATTTTTTATTTTGTAATAATTTATTTGTTTAAAAAAGGGATGGTTGGAGTTAGTTCTTGGATTTTCTTCTACCTCATGCACCGTCCTACCTAAAGATGTTAATTTGAGTGAGAATTGATGTATTATTGAATAATGTAAAGAAAAAGAAACCTTGAGAATAAGATATGGTCAAGTATAAAATGGAGTGGCATAATTCATTTTCTTTTACATAGTTGGGAAAGATGTATACTTCAACTAGTGACAAACCAAATGGAACAAAATTATGTGTTTTAAATAATAAAATTAAATGATTTAATTAAATAATAATAAATCCATAATAAGTGGCGATGGGCTACGTACCCATTCCTTCAATTTGTGCCTCCCCTAATATTTTTGGATTGGTACCTTTTCAATGGAAACTACAGATCCAACCTTGTTAAGAGATCCACAACACGAAAACGATGATGCAACAATAATGAGTTGAGAAACTGAGAAAAATAAAAGATAAAGCACACAGAGAATTTTATGTGGTTTCTGATTTAGGCTACATCCACGAGGCGAGACGGTGAAGAACTTACTATGAAGAAAATTATAAAAGGCCTTTCTCTCTAAATACAATGAGAACAAAAGAACCTCTCTCTTGGAAATAGGAGAAAATCACTGCAGCTTCTAAATAAATTAGGAAAACCAAATAAGTGAGAAGCCCAGAAAAATTTCAAGACTTGAATTCTTCCTTATGAGAGGAGGAGAATGAGTTGATGAGATAAGAAACATCTTTCAAATGCTCTCTATTTATAGTATTTGGAGATTAACCATGACCACAAATTAAAGATGAATTGTTGCCACACATTACTAGAAAAATTCTAGATACACAAGTGGAAAGATTATGGCCTCATGATTTATGGCTAATTTCTAGCCACACACTTCAACCACCCACTTAATTTGGGTTTTATCCATGGATCTTCTCCATGGGTTTGGTCTTGGATCAAACAAATTTGATTCACTTAAACCCAAACACTTTGGTCTTCAATTTGGGTTGTCATTCTAAGTCCAATGCCAACAATTATCTCACTTAAAGACTTGATTTTAACAGTGGTTTTCACTTATTTTCTTTGTGATTTCTACTTCCTTCACCTGCCTTCTTCTTGTTGCTTATGTTTCTATCAAGCCATAAGAGGATTGACACCAATTAAATTTAACACCATTAATTGGTTTTGTCAAATCATCTGCTATATTTTCAATCGTATGGATCATTTGCATATCCATGGTACATTTTTCTACTACTTCTCGGACAGTGATGATGAACTCCAATATGTTTAGTTACGGAATGAAAGGCTAGATTCCTTGCAGTAATGCTGAGGCACTTTCTGGTGTCTGAAACAAGAAAATCTTCTCTTGTTTGTGCTTTCGAGCTCTTCAATATCCTTTGAATCAAATAGCTTCATATAAGCTTGTGTAGTTTACCATTACTGCCTTACATTTGTAAGGCAAAGCCATGACCATTTGAAACCTAACCACGGCTCTCTTGCAAGTGTAAACACATATCTGAGGATGATTTTCTTTGTCGAGTCTGACAAATCTTAATCCATAACCTTTACTGAGGAAATCCGATCCTCCATGGCATGTCACGACATGGAGGTTCCTTTGATATACCTCAAAATTATTTTCACAACCTCTCAATGCTCTCTACTAGGATCCGCCGTGTATCAACTAATCACTCCTACCGCTTGCGCAATGTCTGGTCTTGTAAAAATCATAGTGAACATTAAACCTCCCACTACTGATGCATATAGTACTCGAGACATTTCTATCATTTTTGCTTTAGTGCTAGGACTCATACTTGAGGATAACTTGAAATTAATAGGAAGAGGGGTAGAAATTGACTTACAATCATTCATATTGAAACGCCTTAAGACTTTCTTGAAATAATTCTTTTATGAAAGCCAAATCTTCCTATTACCTCTGTCTCGGTGAATTTGTATCGCTGAAATCTTGTTTTCTGGTCACAAGTCCTTCATATCGAATTCCTTGGCCAATTGTGCCTTCAATTCTTGGACTTGATCTTTGTTGTAGCTTGCTACCAACATATCATCCACGTACAACAACAAAATAATCAAGTCTTCATTACCTGACCTCTTAAAATATGCATAAGGATTTGAATCAAGTTTGTTGTAACTAAGGCCCATGATATAGGAATCAAATCTCTTGTACCAACACCTCGGCGCCTGTTTGAGACCTTAGAGAGATTTTTTCAACCTACAAATCAAGTTCTCCTTGCCTTTTTTAGCAAAACCTTATGGTTGGAGCATATAAATCTCTTCTTCAAGCTTTCCATGAAGAAAAGCTGTTTTCACATCTAGCTGCTCTAGATGTGGGTCAAATATAGCACACATCGTCAAAACTATCTTGACTGTCGTAAGTCGAACAATAGGAGAAAATATCTCATTGAAGTCAATTCCTTCTTTCTAAGCATAACCTTTAACCACCAATCTTGCACAATACTGCTCCACTTGATTATTGGCATCACATTTAATCTTGTAAACCCATCTATTTCCAATGGCCTTCCTCCCTTGCAGTAGTGAAACAAGATCCCATGACTTGTTTTTGTTTAAGGCTTCGATTTCCTCTTGCATTGTTGTCATCCACAAGGATTTATCAAGGCTCTTAATAGCCTCATGGAAAGTTGATGGCTCTCCATCCTCTGCTAGTAAACAGTATGCAACATTGTTTTTCACAACTTGTATTTTGAGTGCCAAAATGGGTGGTCTTGTCTCACGGGTTGACTACGAACTTGAAAACCTCGGCTCCACTTGGTTCTTCATTTGTGGTGTAGCGAGGAAAAGTCTTATTTTCATGATTCTTTTCCAACTGAACAACAATAGTCTCTGAATCTTTCTTCGTTGTGCTATCATCTCTACGTTTCTTGCAGTTTGTCTTCTTGTCCTCTGCAAATATCACAGCTCTGTTGTTGACAACCTTATGAGTAGTGAGGCCCCATAAGTGATACCCCTTAACTCCATTAGCATACACAAAGAAGATACACTTTATGGATTTTGGATCTAACTTTGATCTTTCTTGGTCATTGTACATCACGTACACAAGACTTCCAAATACATGTAAGCAAGAATAATCAACTGGCTTACCAGTCCACATCTCCATTGGTGTCTTCAGATTGATTGTAGTTGATGGAGATCAATTAATCACATAATAGGCGGTGTTGACTGCTTCTGCCCAAAATGACTTGGCTAGATCAACTATCTTTAACATTGCTCTTGTTTTTTCCAATAAGGTTATGTTCATTAAACTCACCTTAGCCATTTTGTTGAGGGTGTATGCCACCTTAAATTTCTCTTAATACCTTCTTGTTGGCCGAGTAATCAAATTCTTCACTTGTATATTCTACCATTGTTAGTCCTCGGCTTATGATCTTTCTAGACTAAAGTTCTCGCACTTTGAATTCTTTGAAAGATTGAAAACATATTTACCTTCCTCTTGATAGGATACACCTAATATCTCTTGGAGTAATCGTCAATAAAGGATACAAAGTATCTTGCTCCTCCGATGGACTTTATCGGTGCTTGCTAAACATCAGAGTGAATTAATTCTAGAATTGTTGCACTTCTAGAATCGAATGTACCAAACTTTAATCTATGTTACTTACTTGTGACACAGTGCTCACAAAAGGGTAATGATACTTTTGTGAGACCAGGAAGCAAACCATGTTCAGAAAGAATCTTCAAGTTTCGTTCCAACATGTGGCCAAGCTTCTTATGCCATATCATTGTTGATTCTTCTCTTGTCTTTTCTGAAGCAACAACTACTTGTGCCTTCTCCAATGTCTCCCCTTTAAGCATGTGTATATTTGTGGCAATCTTCTCTGCTTTCATTACTACAAGCACACCTTTCACGATCATCATGTTCCCATTTTCAATATGGGTTTTACATCCAAGATCGTCCAATTGTCCTAATGATAACAAATTTTCAAACCTACGGCGCGGCAACACATACGGATGGTGCGAAATGTGCCATCATACACATATTTATCTTGATGGTACTAATCTTTAACCAATTCTCGAGCATGATCGTCTTCCATGAACCTGAATCGAGATAGGTTGATATTGATGAAACCTTTCTCACCGAGAGGTCATATGCCCTGTCGCTCTGAATCCATTACCCAGTTATCAATGAGATGCCTTTTATCCTTAGAGATTATTGCTGCTTTGCTGAACAGGATTTCTCCATCATTCGAGTTACTTGCTACACATCCTTGAGCTTTTGAAGTAGAATTTCTACACTGTCAATCTCGTCTATATTATGCTCCATTGTCGGGTATTGAGATGTTTGGTCACTGTTGTGGACTCCACCATTCAAAGAATGTAGAGTCTTCATCTTCATAAAGCTTAGTCAGTCTTTCCCATATTTATGCTAATGTCATCTTTTCATTCATGCTTAACAATATCCATCTGATATTGCCAAATGCAAGTCAGTCATAGCATTAGCATTTATCTCCTCCTCCCACTTCTTATCATCAGTGATTTCTTCTGGCCTTTTTCCAATTAGCCACGAGCCTTTGTGCTACCAGGTGCCCTCATCTTCGTTTTTACGAGGGGACAAATTACTTCCATTGAACTTCTCAATCTCGTACTTTGCCGCCATGTCTTGCTTTAATAATGAAAAGTAGGAGCCTAAAATAATAATTTGAAAAAAGTCTTTTCTGATGTGGAAGATCGGTCAATAGCTTCAGCCATAGAGCATACTAAGACTTGAGAGAAACAATAACTTGGCTATGATACCACTTGTTAAGAGATCAACAATGCGGAAGCAATGATGTAGCAATAATATGAGTTGGCCGAGAAAAGCAAAAGATAGAAGCGCCACATTAGAATTTTACGTGGTTCTCAATTTAGGTTACATCAATGGGAAGTGATTTGAAAAACTTCATTTATGAAAGAAAATTACAAAAGACATTTCTCTAAATCTGAGGAGAGAACAAAGGAACACTCTTTTGAAATAGGAGAAAATCTTCCCTTCAAACTTCTCACAAATAAATTAGGAGAAACACAAATAAGTAGGCGAGAAGAATTCGAGAGTCTTGAGATTCTTTTCTTTAAGAGAGAGAGGAGAAGAATGAGTTAATTGGATGAAACATGAAATCTTACCACATTTATAGTGACCTTAGGTGGGATGAATTGTGGCCAGCACATTCTTTGAAAATTTCTAGCCACACAAATGGAAGATCATTAGCTCATGATTTATGGTAATTTACAGCCACCACATTTCCTGACCGCTGAGCAAAATTTGGGTTTTATCCAAGGATCTTCTCCATGAGTTTGGTCTTGTATCAAACAAATTTGATTCACTTATACCCAAACACTTTGGTTTTCAATTTGGATTGTCATTCTAAGTCCAAGCCCAACAAACCCAACCATGGCTGGGCACTTATGTCCAATATCTTACACTTATACTAATAAAAAATAAAACAGATATAGTTGGAGGATGGGATTCCTTTGTGAGTGGTATCTTTAATGACAGATTAACTTACTTTCGAGTTGTTGAATGAAAGCAAATTCAAAATAGTTATATAGTATTAAAAATAACATAGAATTTGAACAATTATAAAAAGCTAATGAAAAAGTACATATCAATTAAAAATTATTTTTAAAAAACCTTTGGAGATATAGAAAATAAATTAAAATATGTCTAGTTCCATACAGATCTGATTAGCTCTAATGCATAGATTCCCCCAAACAAAATCCTTAATTTGCTGGATACTTCTGCTTGGGTTATATATCTTTTTTACTTGATTTAAATGTGTTCTTCCACTGCTCTATTAAAATAATATATATATATATATATATACACACACACACACACTGAAAAAAAAAAGAAAAAAAATTTCTACCTGTCTTGTATCCCTGGGAGGAATACTCCTACAAAATAAAATATACCAGTGGGCTGTTCCATTAAAAACAATATATAGAGATCTCCAGCCAAGTCAATACATCAAACCCTGGCCGGCGGCCAAATTTATTTTAGATCTTCGCTAACCACCCCAACTCAGAATCCGCTATAAATACCCCATTTCCTCCCATAAACCCTTCGCATCAGAAGAAGATAAGAATCGTAAGAAAAGATGGCAACCTGCCTCCCTGGTAAGACTTTGTACCTATTAGTTTATATATACGTTATGTGTTTTATAAGCATGAGATAATAATTAACTGTGCCATGTTTATTTTATATATATGTGTTTTGATGGTGCAATATTAAAATAGGGAAGAGTTCATGACCTGAGCTGGTGGGTGTGCATGGGGAGGCAGCTGCAGCAATTATTAAGAGGGAGAAGGTGAATGTGAAAGCAGGCATTGTCAAAGAAGGGACACTCGTGACCACTGATTTCCTGTGTGACAGGGTTCGTGTCTGGGTTGATAGTTGCAGCATCGTAGTATAGATTGCCCTATATTGGTTTGGGAGGCATAGCATATGATCACCAAATTAAGCTTGATCAAGAATGCATGCATGTGTTTTAATACTGTTTTAGAAAATATATATATTTTTCATGTTGGATATGCTTTGCCAACCAATCCTACCAGTAACCCGTGTGGGAAATGTAGCATATCATATAATAAAACGAGTGGAGTATCTTATCTTTTTTGTCTGTTCTGGTGCATTTTTTGGGAAATATATTCATATAATAAGTCACCCGCGGACATGTTTGCTAAGTACTTACTGCATGGTGGCGTCATAAGGACATTTTTAAGTTGTATAAGTTTGACAAGAATTAATAAGTGAGGTCTGTAGTCCAATGATAAAGGGTTGATGCCTATTTCAGTAAGAACATAGCCTTGCTTTCAAGTTTGAGTCTTCTTCTACATGAGGGGGAAATTTTCTTAAAACAAAAAAATTCAAATCTGCCGCACTTGGCCGGTTATATTTGTTAGGACTCAAAATAAAAAACGTGAACTTTGGTTAGAATAAGAAGTTTATGGATGCAACAGTTTGGATTTCCCTTCCACAAGGCAATTGGGTGATGAGTGGAATACAACATAAATTGCAAAAATGTTTCATTCTCTTTTCTAGTGCTAAACTTGATGAACATGCACTCCAACACACACATGTATATAGTTTGTTAGAGCTTCCCTTTTATAAACTCAAACATGGGCAAGCAATATGGAAAGTCAAGTGGTCCATATATGATTAGCAATTAATGGTTTAATAAAATAAAGAAGAATATCTTTGGTCAATAATTAATATAAGGTAATTTTCTAAATTGATACCTTGATGGAAGGTGTATATAAAGAGAAACCCTAATTGGAATTGGTCATCTCTCAACCCATACGTAAAGTTTTCTTTCATCAAATAGGCTTGCCAAACTTAAAGAAATTGAGAGGGAAACACAATTGTTGGTAATTGCTCATTAGAAATTTACTATACTTGTCATGGATCAAGGTACGCAAAGACTCTTGTTTTATTTTTTGATTGTGAAAATCATTATGTTCAAGATCTTACCTATTATGGGTTATGTATTTTTGAGAACAAAGGTTATTGCTTTACATGTGGTATCAAGCACGATTCTGCGAACTCATGATTTTCCATTAATAATTTATTATGGTTTTTATGTTCGTCGCGTTTTTTTTTATACCATACACATTGTTTGATCGAAACTTATTGTGTTAAATTTACATACACACGATATGAAACCTTTCTTGTCCCTATTTTGTGCTGTTTATGCAGAATATCAGTTAATAGGTGAATGTTCTCATGGATCAAGTGTTAAAAAATTGTCTTTTCGGATAAGAATAAGAGAACAGTATGATGAAATCATGATGGCGACCGCTACCTTACTATTAACAAATTTTGTATTTCAAGGGGAAAGCAAGTAATGTTAATAATAGGAAAGTAAGTCCCATACTATTAACAAATTTATATTGCAAGCAAAAAAAAACAAACAATGTTGTAAAAGGAAAGCAAATCCCTTGTTACGCATGACATTATTGTTTTTAAGTTGGAATTCTTTGGTTTTTTATCCACTATCAACTTTGTAAATTGTAACCCAGTTAACATACTTGCCACCATTTTCAAGGTTAGATTTTCAATGAATGTTTCTTGTTTCTCGATTTACGGCTTCCGCAGTGGAGCATTATACCCATGACAAATTCTTGATTTATGCTTTGCAAATAAATCTATTTCTA
Source organism: Tetrastigma voinierianum (assembly GCA_016808115.1). Taxonomy (NCBI): domain Eukaryota; kingdom Viridiplantae; phylum Streptophyta; class Magnoliopsida; order Vitales; family Vitaceae; genus Tetrastigma; species Tetrastigma voinierianum. The sequence goes on along the minus strand of JAEQBH010005583.1, from coordinate 8,414 downwards.
TGATATTTTATAGATTCTCGATTTACATTTTGCAAAAGGGATATATGAGATACATATAATTGATGACAATTAATGTGATCTATGTTATATGAATTATGATTTTGTGTCAATTGTTTGCTATATAATTGTTAATTGTTATTAATGTAGAAACCGAATAAATTGAATTATTTGTAGCTTAATATAATTTGATACTTTTATGAAAGAATGACTAGTGTATTATTTATGATCATAAAGTTCGTGGATCATCTCTTATGTTATAGTACTTGGTAATAGTATTATGAAGTTTATAAGTTATCTTGGCCAATTATCACTTATGCTTGGTAATGATATTGCGAAGGTTTTACATGGCTTAAAGTTTAATTTAATTTGATATTTATATTATGCATATTTGTAGTCACCAAAGTGACCAAACTTGGTGTTTGAATATCAAATTATAAAACTTTCATCAATAATTTTGTTTAATTTGATATTCATATTATGTTTGTTAAATGACTTAATGTTTTGAATATCATAATTATTTATATTATACATTGAATCTCACTTATAAATGGTTCATTAACCACAAAAATGGTTGAACCCGAAATTTTTATGTGCATTAATTGTATAATATTATTGTTGATTACCTATCATCAAATGCTTATAAATGACGTGATGTAATGTCATATAGAATTTGATCGAATTGTCATCAATTAAAGATCATTTCATAAAAAGGTCTTACAATAGATAACTATTTATATGAATAATACATTATGAAAATCATTCTCATATAATGTGAATTGACACTTATAAGATTTTGAGGTATTATTCATATAAATTTAAATGAAACTTATTATGTGTGATTTCTTTTTAAAATATCAAATTCACATTATAGCAAAGCATTTGACATGTCCATGATTTCTTATTATAAGTTTTGGTAATTGTCATATTTATGAAGTGTCATTAAGTTTTCTTGTAACCATTTATGATTGGTTGTGGTAATATTATGAGATTTTTTTCAATAAATTTGTATGTTTTAATTTTATTTATTTATCACAACATAATGTCTGTATGATAATTATATTATCATATAGGATTATATGTCATTTATGAAATGTTAGTCATGAGAATACTAAATGTTTCATTATCACTTTTAATAATGCAAAATATTGTTTATCACAATATTTTGAAATTCATATAATGTAAAGTTAATTTAGTCACCAAAGTGGCCGAACTTGAATGTCCCGTGAATTTCAAATTGAGGAATATGTAAAATATTACTTACTGCAATATTTTGAAATCCATATAATGAAAATTCGTTAGTCACCAAAGTGACCGAACTTGAATGTCATGTGAACTTCAAATTGAGAAATATGTAAAATATTGCTTATTGAAATATTTTGAAATTCATATAATGAAAAGTTCATAAGTCACCAAAGTGGCTGAACTTGAATGTTCCATGAATTTCAAATTGAAGAATATATATTTATGATCTTCGATTACTCATTTTTATAGATGCTTGCAACATAATTAAGTACTTAATAAATGAGTATATTGAAGTTCATTAGTTATAAGATATTTAAGAATTTATTCAAAGGTAAACTAACCATTTTATGAATAACAAACATGATGGGATAAATCTTATAGTTTTGTTAGGCTGGATTTGTACATCCAAAGATTACAAATGTAGTTTTAACATGGACTATGAAGATTATCCATCAAAGAAATATGCACTAAAAGCATCACAAAGTTATTATATATTGTGATATCCACCCAAAATTATGGTACATATGTTTCATTTTGAAGTTATTTGTTTGAATCAGTTATGGGTTTACTTGCGAGTTTATTAAAGTTTAATCATGAAAAGCATAATATCTTATGTTACATTATTGTCCTTCGTTGACAATTATTTAGCAATGTTAAGTTTGTTATTGTTCCTCTAAGTAAAATTATATACTTGGTTGAGGGGTATTACTATCATTATGAAATTTGATGATATGTAAGAACTAAGTCCTTTATAAATGATACAACTCACCGAGACTAAGATCTTGGAAAATTATGAATAGTTGAAGGATTGCACAAGTATGTTTTGAAAAGACTCTAAGTTATTAATGATTATTGACCAACAAAGGAAAGAATGCAAGGAAGTCTTTTAGACCTTTGCCCGTGTGAAAGTCAAGCTCATTTTGAAAATAATAATTCAAAACCATGAGATTTAGTTCTCTTGTGATCTTAGTCGCATGTACTAGGTTTTCTTTTAAATGCCTACTTTTAATAGAATGACTTGTTTCTAATATGATTTGAAGTATTTATTGAAACACCCTTTATGATATAATGCTTGATTTAAAGTTAAAAATTGATATGATTTATGTTTTATTTATGTATGAGACTAAAAATTGTATTTTTGTAGATCACATTGTTTCAAATGTCCATACATAATGATATTTAAACACAAAGCCCAAAAAACACCAGAATAAGAGTAAATTAAAAATATAATATCACTGAATTCTTGGTAAACTTGATACTTATGTTATATCAAGTATAATTGTAATGTATTTTAATGTTACTTAGTTGGGTGCAAAAGTATCCCTTACTAGAGGATAGAGATTTATAACCAAAACTTAAGCATTATGAGTGATAGTTAAAACTAATAATATATAGTCCATCAAGAATATTTATATTAGTGGGAGTGGTAAGTACCATAAAATATGGTAAATGAAGAAATTATGATAAAGTTGTTTATCCCTTTATAACTCTTAAAGAGGTTGATTGCTACTGATGAAGGTTAAAATTAGAAAGTAACAACTAAATAATGAATCATTCTTAAATGAAGTGGATACTATGACCACATAAAGATCCTTTATGTCAAAGTTTACTATGAAAGGTTCAACTTCCAAGTTTTATTTAATATTTAAAAGTTTGTTTTCTAATTGATATAAAATATGAGCAAAGTGAATATTAGCTTTTTGTTAAGTGGCTCATGTTTTTTTGATTGAGGAATGTTATATGATTAAATTTAGAGACAAACTTTTATAACTACCAAACAAAATTACTACTTAAAGTCAATTGAAATTGACATGGATATTGTAATGTGCTTTCATGATATCTTGCCATGTTATATCATAATGTTTTTTGACTTAAGAAAACTACTACCATGTGGATATATCCAAATATTGGTGGGAGATAAATTCCTTTATTATGTCTTGATAAATATTATCTCGAACTTACATTTATTACACTAAGTTATGAAAATAAGATCTCAAAATTGTATGATAACGTATATAAAGAGACAATACTATATGATAGGATGTAAGGCATAAAGTAACATGAATGGTCAAATTGTCTTACAGCAGGTTTAAAGAATTTTGAGATATCAATTGGATTGAGACAATATTATGTGATGAGATATCCTATATGAAATTGCATGTATGTTATTATATTGTCTCATAAACATTATATTAAAGATTTTGATATGAATGGATTGAAATTATCATGATAGAAGAACCTTAATGATTCATGCTTTCACACTTCAGATTAATTATGTTGGATAATAGTTGAAAATTTATCTCTGTCATTTATTCATATTAATTGATGATTATATAAAGGAATGATGTAAATGTATGATAATCAACTATCAAAATATGTACTGTGACATAATGTGTCACAAATTATGGATTATGATTGTGGAATATTATTTTAGGACTTGATTTATCAACCTGACACTAAGTTATGTTAAAAAATGATTCGCTATTACTTCTTTCAATATCCTATGATTATTGAGGACATGAGGTTAATGCTTTGGTGTTGTATATGAGATAATTCAGAAACAAGAGTGTTAAATTTATTGATTACGTACAACTTATATTTTGAGACTTAATAATGAACGAGTGTCGGTAAGACGTTGAGTGCCACGTGAAAGTGACAAGTCTTAGGCTCATTATGGTATTAGTCTCATGATGATTGTTTATTTGATACTCTGAGCTCATGTACTTATTGTTTCTGATATGAATTTTAAGAATCCTACTTTGTATGATTGGTATATATACATGAATGCGTTATATGAATTAAATAGGATTTTGTATGTTACAAAGACATTATTGTTGGACTGTTAGTGATTGCCTTATTACAGGTCATATTAAGTGCAGGACTAGTATTGTGATACATGGAAGGAACTATGTCGATAAAGTGGAATACCCATACCATGATCCTCACATTTTCTTTACGCACAATGATTTTATGATGTGACCAACATAAGAATGAATTTATCTTATATATGCACATTATGTCTTATTATTAAAAAGTGGTAAATAATGTTATATAGGCCAAATGGGAGAATGTTAGACTTTCCTTTTGTAAGTCAAAACATGGGCAAGCAATATGGAAAGTCAAGTGGCCCATTTATGATTACTAATTAATGGTTTAAAAATAAAGAAGAATATATTTGATTAATAATTACGAAAGGTACGCAAAGACAAATGTAATATTTTTCTCTCCATCAAAAGACTTGTCAAACCTAAAGGGTGAAGAGGAGAAACACAATTGTCGGTAATTGCTCGACAGAAATCTGCTACTATACTTGTCATGGATCAAGCTACTTGAAGACTCTTTGTTGTATTATGTGATTGTGAAAACTATGTTCAAAGATATTAGCTATTATGGGTTATGCATTATTTGATAACAAAAGGTTATTGCTTACATAGTTTTCCAACTCTAACATATCTGCTAATTGAGTTGTAAGACACTAGTTAAATCATCTATTTCAATTTTCTAAATAACCTTACATAATATTCATTTACCTTGAATAAATATATCATGATATTATATCTTTTTCTAGAACTTGGGATAATATTTTTCTTGTTGGAACCAGGGGCAGAGCCAATGCATGCCTAGGGGCATATGCCCCTCACCTTTTTTTAGAAAATATGTTTCAAATCTGGAGATTTGAACTTCGGTTCACGATGAAATAAAAAAAATTTACCAATACCACTAGGCTATAATACTTTTTAATTGATTAATGCCCTCGAAATATTTATAAACTATTAGCCCTCCTATTCTTACAGGCACCAATTGTTGTCATTGTCTTCATATATAAGACGTATAGCTACTTTGATTTTCAATTAGAACACCAGTGACTTATAATCTAGTTTATCTTGAAGTTGCAATAAGGTACATGATAAATTGTAAAACTAGAAAAACTATATATATATATATATATATAGGTAGATAGATAAAACTAAAAGAATCGAATATTTAAAATCTATTTCGCTTTCCTTTCTAAGATAAATTTAAACCAGGAAATCAAGATTTCGTGGTTAATTCTTCTCTTTTACCTTGTCATTTTTCCTTTGCCTAGTCATTTCAAATCGACATAACCATGTACGCCCTAAGATGACTTATAATCTAGTTTATCTTGAAGTTTCAATATGATACATGATAACGTTGTAAAAACTAGAAAACTATCTATCTATCTATCTATCTATCTATCTATCTATCTATCTAGGTAGATAGATAAAACTAAAAGAACTGAATATTTCAAAATTTATTTCGTTTCCTTTATAAGATGAATTTAAACAAGGAAACTGAAGATTTCGTGGTTATTTCTTCTCTTTTATCTAAGTCATTTCCTTTTCTTTTGCCTAAATTTCCCAATCGACTACACCCATGTAAGTTTAAGATAAAGATAGGATGGCAGAAGCAAATTAGGAAAAGAAAACTCCTCCTAAGTCCTATCTATATTCTTTGTTGTAGGCTAGTACGTCCTAGCGTGCGGTTTATACAAATTCGTGGTAGATAGATTTAGATGGTGACTAGATTGGATTTGGTACGATTATGAATGTACAACATAACTTGTATCTGCCATGCAGCTATTGATTTCATACTGCAAATCAATTACAGAATATTGAAATAGTCGAAGAAAAAATGGCTTCCTGATTATAGATGTTATCAAAAGTTCATGTTCCTGGTCGCAGTTGTCTGTTCTCAAAGCCTATCCAATGTTTACCTCACTTTTCATCCTTACAACTTCAAGCTTTATCACACATATCATTGAAGTTATTTTAATTTTCATACGTACAACTACGACCTTTACATAAATGTTTCTGCATTAAAATTGTGTACAAAAATTTCTAACAGGCTACCACCACCCAGTTGAAATTCTCGTGGGAACAATTCAATGTTTGAAACGTAAATTGTGCAAGAAAGTCAAAAGGGCCAACCACATACCATCTATAACACCCATATCACAAACCCAAACAAATCATACTGTACTTGAAGCAAAGAGTAATTAATTGTGTGTGAAGGAAAAAGAAATGGCATCTGAATGCGAAGGTAACTTAGGAATTATTATTCATGTCATTAGCATATGATGTTTACATCTCTTAATGCTAAATCATTTTCTCATGAGATTATGCAGGTAAGAGTTCGTGGCCGAGCATGGAGCTCAGGAGAGGTGGCTGCAGAAACCAGCAGAGAGAACACTTATCACTATCGTCGATATCCTACTAGAAGGAACAATTGTTACCGCAGATTATATCAGCACTAGGTCCGCGTTTGGGTTGACAAAACGGCATCGTAGTCAGGGTCCCAATCATCGGATAATTACACCAGCTATTGTGCTTATTCACTGACCTCTTATAATTTGGTATTAATATTTATTGTAATGTGAAATAATGGATTGATGCGCCAGCTTATGTTAATGTTGTATTCTGAGTCAAAATATATGTTCTATAGGCAGGCTTCTTCGCAGCAGTTTTCATTCTTTATAATAAAGTTGGATTTAGATCATGTCTGTACTAATTTCTGAGAAATGATCAAAACTCTTTATGGTTATAAGAATCTTGAATAGGTGTTTAACTAATTTTATTGAAAGAAGGTGTGATTTAAAAATAATATTATATTATATATAATAATATAATAAATCCTTACTATATTATAACAAAAGGTTTAGTTATAAAAAATAAAAAATCAAGAAACTTGATTTTTATTTGCCTAAGAAGTAATTATTTTAACAATTAATAAATGTTGGTAATGTTAGGTATATCTTAACTTCAATTCAACTTGTTGATAAAGTCGAATTTAAAGGCCAAAAGTTATCTTAAAAATATCTCAGTAATGTTTGAGACGCTCAATTATGCTCTAAACGAAGCCGATAGGAGGAATGTTTTTTACCGAAAAAAGTACAGAATGTTAATCCTGGTCTTAAAGAGGTATAACTTGGTAATATTATATACCTTCTTGAAGATGTCATATTTGACATCATGCTCTTATGGATGTTGGCTCAAGATAGGTAACATTCAAACTTAGAGAACCTTGATGGCAGGACTAGGCATTATGAAATCAACAATACAAGATTGATATACATCATCATGTCCATTTTGAGTGAAATATGAGATTAATACAGGATTACAATTTCTTTCCTTCTTACTTCGTTCTTTCTTCAAAATTTGACATGTACCATTTCTCATTGGCTAGCCTTCTTCTATTAAAACCTCACAAACTAGTATATTGATCCACCCTCTCCCAAGCTAACAATATAATAAAAATGTTTTTTCTTTACAAAAAATGCCCCAGTACTCAATAGAAAATGATGTTTAAACCAATGTGTTAAATACAACCTATAAATGAACAAAATTATGTCCTAATTAATTTTCCATAATTTTTTTCAAATATAAAATGATTTTAACACTACAAGAAAGCCGAGATATGCAGACACGATTTCAATTAAATAAAAATTCCATAGACAAAGCATGCCTCTAGCCTCTGAACATATGATAGATGGACGCAACTGCAAATGATTTTATAGTGCCAGAAAATAATGAGCTACAGTATATATAGTCCCAATACACACAACTAAATGGCTTTTCCACAACCATAAATGATTTGCAGCTAGTATATATGGCCCAATATGCACAACTAAATGGGCATTCCTATGACCACATACCCACTATATATCTCATGCTTAAAAAAGTCATTTCAATATTTAGACGTAACCTCTCACTACTTTCTCTCGTTTTCGCTTGGGTGCGGTTATAACCTAAGACTTTGTATTAAAGGAGTAATACATGAATTTAAGACCAACATGGTGCTTGTTTGTTAGATATGAACAATATTAGTCGGTTGCAACAGTAGATTTGAAAATTTTTTGTTTTGGTATTAGGACTAAAGGTGGCAAATCCTATGTTCCAGACGTTGAAATGATAAGGATGTTACAATGAATATCCATAATACATGTGAACTTGGATCATGCATATCCAATGAAATCAAGAAGTCCCCTACATTGTAGACGTGATTAGCTGTTACATTGCGTGAACCACGTATAAAAGGAAATTACTCTATAACGTGATTAATTGGTCACTTGGAAAATATGAGAGATTTAAAAAAAAAATTATATGAAAACCATCACACAAATAGGAACATTCATATTGAATCATCAAGAATCA